>QRDG01002472.1:239512-712597 GCA_012064385.1 Puccinellia tenuiflora | reverse complement strand
ATGCTCCAGGCATGAGTACACTAAAAGATTTGGACTTGTCGAGATGCTCGAGGATATCAGACGCCGGCATCAAACACATAATCTCCATTGATTGCTTGGAGAAGCTACACCTATCTGACACTGGATTGACTGACAATGGGGTGATGCTTTTGTCTGCACTCAAAAACTTACATTTGCTAGAACTGGGAGGAATTCATATGACCGACAGAGCATTACGGTCATTACAGGTATATGGTCTCATGATTTACAACCTTTTTATTTCGGTAACGATTGTAGAGATTGTCCCATGCTAACTTTGTTGTATTTAATAGTATTTACGTTCTTGCTTCGGAGGGTATATGTACATATATCAGTGTCTCACTTTCATTTCCTTTTGAATGATGTGTAATGGAGTGTTGATTTCCTACACTTGCTACTGTTCCAGGTATTGACACAGCTTGAGCACCTCGATATATGGGGTAGTGAAATTACTAATGAGGGAGCTTCCATCCTTAAAGCATTTACACGATTGAGGTTCTTAAATGTTTCTTGGACACACGTGACTCGTTTACCACCTCTTCCAAACATGCGGTGTCTTAATATGAGCAACTGTACAATTCACTCAATTTGCGCTGGGGATCCTGAAGTTCAAATTCCTCTGGAAAAGTTTACTGCCTCCGCAGCCTCATTTGGTAACATTGATGAAGTGTTTTCTAGCATCGAAGCCAGCTCATTTTCATTCTTGGACATGTCTGGTTGTTCTTTAAGTGACTTGTATATCTTGCTAAAGATGAGAAGTCTAGAGCATTTGGACCTTAGCTTGAGCAGAATAACTGATGACGCAATCCAGTATGTTGCAAATATTGGAATGAACCTAAGATATCTAAGCCTGAAGAATACTGGAATAACCTCTCAGGCACTATCTATTTTGGCAGGAACAGTTCCAAATCTGACCTCGCTGTCTTTAGCTTATACAAAAATTGATGATTCTGCTCTGGTATACATCAGCGTGATGCCTTCATTGAGACTGATAGATCTTAGTCATACAAGTATCAAAGGTCGTGTCTTTTCTTTTCATCTGTTTCTTTCTATTGATTAATTCAACATGCTTTCTCTTAGAAACACTGAATAATACTGAATTCTCTCACATGACAGGGTTCACTCTACTTGAAGCGAACTCAGAGAAAATAATGTCCATGCCTCCACTTGATGGTCTCATATACCTCGAAAGTCTTTATCTCGAGGATACAAAACTGTCGGATGAAGTTATACCTCCTCTAGCATCCTTTAGAGCACTGAAATATTTGTACCTAAAAAGTGATTTCTTGTCAGATCCATCGTTGCATGCCCTGTCTTCTGCCTCAAACTTGATGCACCTTGGATTCTGTGGGAATGTATTGTCAAACTCTGGGCTTCTGCAATTTGTGCCCCCAACCCAGCTACGTGTATTGGATTTAAGCGGCTGCTGGATCTTAACAGGAGATGCCATCTCAACATTTTGTAGACAGCATCCAACAATTGAGGTGAGACATGAACTAATGCAGGAACTTCAACAAAATTGTGGTGGTACTTCGCAAGTTCGCAAGTCTAGGCAACTTCTACAGGGAAGAGCAAAAGCCGTTAACATTTCAGCTGATGCTAGCAGGCTTTCTGGTATCTTTATCGTAGGTAAGGGTGCAATAACTTCACTTTGGTTTATTCTCCTCCAGTTAGAAGGAAGACAATCTCAGTGCGAGCTATGCCTTCTATCATGTAGTATGACATTAAGTTTGCTTTTTGCCTTTTTTATTTAAACAGATGAAAGGATAAAATACAGCAGGGAGGAATTGATGAACTTCCAGGACCTTCCTGGATCGAATTCAGTGTTGCATGGTGTGCAGCTTCCACCAGAACTGCGAAGGATAGAATGAGACAAGTTCTGGTTTACGTTTATCATGCACTTCAATATCATCGTTTGATTGAATTGTCCAGCCTTTTTTTTTTACTGTGGGACGTGGCAATTTTAAATTAGCTAAAGTGGGCTGGCTGTCTCTCTTACTGTGTACTTGCTGTTGTAATATGAACTAGCTTTCATATGTTCTTGTGATCCCGAACTATGTAATCAATCAGCATGTGACCATGGATTCATAAGTTTGAAGCTTTCAGATGTGTTATTTTTTAGTTCAACATGTTTGTATTTGCCAGCTGAATCTTAGCACATACTTGCATCTGTCCTATGAGCAGCACATTCTAACTTCATGTGGTGCAGCTTTGTCCATGTAAAGATTGTTATTGGATGGGATAACTCCATTCATAACATTTTGCTCCTTCAGTGAGATTCAGCAAGTTCCCTCTACTAGGATTAAGTGAACTACGATGTTACCAAAGTTATGCAAGTATGTACAAAAAAGGGAACAAGCATGCTTGTAGTGAAGTTGTATTTTTCATGCTGTGTTAGGTGTCACATGTGACCATGGATTCAAATGGTTGCAGCTTTCACATGTGATTTGTTTTAGTGAAGTTATATTGTTCATGTAACTACAATGTACACTACAACTGTGTTAGCTGACACATGTGACCATGGATTCAAATAGTTCAAGCTTTCAGCTGTGATGTTATTTTCCTTCAACATGTGTATGGATTTGCCAGTTGATCACCGTTGATCCTAGCACATACTTGGATCTGGCCTATGAGCAGCACAGCAGCACATTCTAACTTCATGTGGTGCGGCGTTGTCCATGTAAACATTGTTTCTGGATGGGACGCTGCTACACAGTGCGCGGGCACTGTTTGGTCTTACGCGGTGCCCCACCCAAAAATAGAGCTCTGCGCCTCTATCTGTTCCGTAAAAGGAAAGTATCGGTCCACCCATGTTCCATTCGCATCCGGTGCGCATCAGCCAAGATATCCCGGTCATCCCACGGGCCACGCCTTTCTTCTTGCCCAGTCTGGCCCCACTTCCGGCTTCTCCATACCCAGTCCGACACCATTCAGTAGCTCAACTACATCCTGAAATTCAGTAGCTACATCATAGTAAAATTTCCATGGGTGAAATATAATTACATCCTAAACTTGATAAAACTACATCCCAAAAAATTCAGTCACACGAAAGTTACATCCTAATTAGAAAGACTTAAGCACCTTTGATCTTTCCAATAGACAAAACGTACATCCATTTGTAAAAACCTACATCGAGTTGTGGAAGTACATGCAGAATAGAAGGAAGAATAGTTTTACACCATCCATATCTCTAGATGTAAAAATGAGACTGAAAATACATGTAACAAACTCAATTCGAGAATTGCATCACATGAGAATTACATCCAGCAACATAAGAGTTACATCCAGTTGCAAAAAATGCAAACAAAAACTACATCGAACAAATTCAATACAAGGATTGCATCCGATGAAAAATTACATCCGACAACTCAATTCAACAAGAAAGTCAAACAAAAAATACATCCTGAATGAGCACTTGCCTATGATGTAAATCTTCTCCAAATTAGTCCCCAATACAAAATATTTGCACTAGTTACATCGCTTTGAACACCCAAAAAAGGCAGAAGTGGATGGCCTCTTGTGGTACCTGGTGGGGAGAGTAGCCAGCGCGTGACGAGAGGAGCATCCAAAAGCATGGTGGAGAGTAGACACCACGGGATGGCGCTCGAGGCCTTTGGATCGTCCGCGCCGTGCGATTCTCACCACCACCGCATCTCGTTCTTCCTTTTTCCCCTCGACATTAGGATCCTCTCGATGGGGCGCCAGCTCGAGCGCGCGCGCGTGAATGGTAGCCCGAAAGGAGAAAGGGCGAGACAGCGGTGGCCCGAAAGGAGGTTGCGGCGAGCTCGGCTCGAGTGGAGCGCGCATACGTGCGGGGACGGAGGCGGCGAAGGAGGTCGCCGGCGTGGGCCTGACGTCGACTGCGAGTTCGTGGTGGTGGGGGATGGAGACGGGATTGGATGAGAGGATAAGGTGGAGTTTTTTTTTAAAGGACCGGATAAGGTGAAGATGGCCGACGGCCGACGGGATGCCTTCGTGAGTTCGTGGTTCGCTCGGCACATGCGTGTGGTCCCCACACAGAAGCCACGTCCCCGCGTGAAACTGATCCTCGCCAGTCGCCACACATGTGCGCACGCGGTAAGGAGAAAATAGTGCGCGGGAAAGTTTTAGATTTTGCGTTCTGGATGAGATAACTCTATTCATAGCACAGTCTAACTTCATGGGGTGCAACATTTTGGAATTAAATGAATGTAGTTGCTACTCTAACCAGCCCAGCTACGAAATTACAGAAGTTATGCAAGTATGGACAAAAAAAGGGAGCAATCATGCTTGCAGTAAAGTTTTATTGTTAACGTAACTGTACAATGTACACTAAAACTGTAAGATAAACTAACTATACAGAAACATTAGCTAATGTTTTGCATAAACAATGGTTTTGAAAAGCTAAACAAATGAAAATCAGTTAGTATTTACTAGCAAAAGGGTCCAGCTGGGCGAGAAACCTATAATTTCTTCTGAGGCAAAAACCCAACCCATGGTGCTCATCAATCACCATTCACACCTCACCAGTATTCACCGCATGAGCATTTCCCATCTTTCATCCTATGGAACCTGTTGCTATCCCTCAATATTATCTCCCTTCCAGTGGATTTAGAGATATACTTGATCGCAGAATGGCAGTCTGCGCACACACGAAGATTCTTAAATATCCTTATTTTTTTTGTGGCTGACGTAGTAATCAAACCAAACGCGACAGCGATCTTCTCGCTGTGCTGAAGCAGATACTGCTCCTTAAGCTCATCCGGCATGTCATGGAGCACAATGCTTGTGTCTGGTACATAGCCCATTTCTTTGATTTCTCTGATCAACGCGGCCAACTTTGCATAGATCTGCTGTGCTTGGGGATGGCTTGTGTCACCAGCTCGAAACTCATGAATAGTGTTTCCAACATCCATCCAACTCAAGCCAGTTTCTTTACTCAAGTCCTTGAGTCTCATCAGACTCCTTATTCTTGCAACTTCATCCCATAAACCAGCTTGAGCGTACAAGTTTGAGAGCAGGACATATGGAGCTGGATCTCGCGCGTCAAGATCTATGACATGATTTGCAGCAATTTCACCAATCTCAAAATTTTCATAAGTCCTGCAAGCACCGAGAAGAGTCTTCCAAACCAACGCATCGGCTTTACAGGGCATTTCGTAAATGAACTCCAGGGCTTCTTGAACCAGACCTGACCGTGCAAGCAGATCCACCATGCAAGCATAATGTTCCATTCTCGGTATGAGTCCGTGATCCTTCTGCATTGATTTGAAGTATTCCTTCCCTTCTTTCACGAGACCAACATGGCTACAGGCAGATAACACAGCAATGTATGTGACATCATTTGGTTTGACACCGGCCAAGATCATGTCATGGAACAATGAGAGCGCCCGTTTTGCGTAACCATGCTTGGCTAAGCCACTGATTATTGAAGTCCATGAGATCACATTATGATCCATCATTTCATCAAATGCTCGACAAGCATCTTCCAAGTATCCACATCTAGAATACATGGAAACAAGGGAGTTGCTTACAACTTTATCAGACCCAAAGCCTGCTTTCACTGAAAGCGCATGCAGTTGCTGACCTTTGGTTAGCAATCCTAAGCCGGCGGCAGCACTAAGAAGACTAGCAAATGTGAACGTGCTGACTCCGATGTCCATGTTCTCCGTGTGAGAACTCCAAGAGGCATTGCTCCTCTGAGTTCCACCAATATCGGAACTGATGGAAAGCATGTTCCTTTCATAAAGCTGGTCGAACACCTTTCTAGCCTCCTCCATGCAACCAGATTCAGCATACATGCTCACAAGAGCATTCCCAACAACATTTACATCCGCTATGCTGGTTTTCACGACATGGGCATGAATTTGTCGACCTGAATCTTGATCAGAAATATTTGCACATGCCTTTAGAACACTAGAATATGTGACGTGGTTTGGTTTGATGCTCTCATTTAACATTTCACAGAAGAGGTCCATCACATTGTTTTCCTGTGCTCCACATTGCACATATCCTGATATCAGGGCTGTCCATGACACCACGTTATGCTTGGGCATCCGTTTGAAGACCTTCCTTGCATATTCCATAGACTGTCCCATATGCAATTTTGCGTACATGTCGACAAGTCCACAGCTCACACAAGGATCAGATACCAGCCCCAGCCGAAGTGCAAGAGAATGTAGTTGCTGGCCTAATCTAACTGATCCCAACTCCGCACATGCCGAAATCATACTGTTCATTGTGTATCCGTCGGGCTCAAAACCATCTTCCAGCATACCAAGAAATAATTCGACTGCCTTACCTGTGCAAGCACCCTGCACGTACCGTGTAATCATCAATGTCCAGACGACAACCGTCCTCTCGATCAACCCATTAAACACCTTTCGCGCTGCCAACAGGTCCCCGTTCCTCGCGAACATGTCAATTAAGGCGCAGCCCACCGAGACATCGGTGCCCCAGAACCCTGTCTTGAGCACGAACCCAAGGACCGCGCCACCAGCCAAGTGGAAGAGCTCCCCGGGGAAGCAGGCGCGAGCCGCGACGCACAGCGTGAAGGCGTTGGGCCGGAGTCCTGACTCGAGCATCTCGCCAAGGAGGCGCAGTGCTTGGTGTTCCCGGCCGTTCCGCGCGAGGCAGAAGGCCATGGCGGTCCAGGAGACGAGGTCCCGCAGGCCGCGCATTCCGTCAAACACCCTGCGCGCGGCGCTGACGTGGCCGCACTTGGAGTACATAGTGAGGAGGGAGTTGGCGACAACGGCGTCCGTGTCTAGGAAGTCGGTGCGGAGAAGACGACTGTGGAGCGCGCGGCCGAGACGGAGGTCACCGGAGCGCGCGGCGGCGGCAAGGAGCGACGCCGCGTCGGAGGGGTGGACGGACGAGAGCGCCAGGTTTGCGGTCAGTGGGTTGAGGTGGCGATGAGAGGTCTGGAGGGGAGATGGCGGTGGTGGCGACGGTGGGAGCCTAGGGGGAAGGGCGGTGAGGCTGGAAGCCATGGCAGCCCGGCGGGAACGAAGGGAGAGGATGGTGTGGCCGTTGGGTAGCTAACGGCCATCCAGCTGTTGAGTGGTGATAAGTCGAGAAATCGACTGTGGCATCGCCGTGCAGTTGTGGCTGGTTCGTGGTCTGTGGATTTCGAATTTTCGATAGCGTGGACCGTCGTATGGTGAAGCTCAGTTCATGTTGGATTTAATGGAGGAAACTTACACAGAACTTTATTCCAGGGCCGGCTTTATATTTTGGAGGGCCCTTTACAACATTGGCCTCTAATGTTAATATATATGTTCTCATATTTAAATATATAGACACATATTATTCTACTCTTAGTTGTAAACTACTAAAATTTAACATCGAACCACTCATGCTTAGTCTGAGATGTCTATAAATAATTGTTAAGCACTTAAACAGTATCATATTATGACACAAACACTAAAATTAGTTGCAAAATATAACAAGTAGTATTCTGTTCTAGTTTGATTACCTCACATGAGAACCAGATTCCATTAAGTCCATCGATAGTAATGCTTCAATGCTTCACAAAAACTATTTTTCAGGCATTTCTAGATGCAAAATCATTGAGGACAATAGCAAGATCAATGTTGTCGAAGATATCCTTATCAATATCAAGATCAGTGTTGTCCAACATATCTTCTCAATATTAAAATAACTATCAGGTCAAAGGCTCAAAGGGATCAGAGAAATATGTACGGTCAGGCTATGTTTATGTGGCTATCAATTATAATTTACAAATAACCTATAAGACACCAAACTCCCCAAATCCTTAACCAAAGCACCGGCCAAATTATCAGATCATGGATTGCATCATCAGGCGATTGTATTTGTACGTACCAGGAGAAAACCACAAAACTCCATGAGTAGGGGCATGCAAGGCGTCCTGCTTCGGCATCGATCACTTGGGGCAGCCGGACAGGGCGGCACGACGGCTGCGCGTCCGCGACGGCGGTCCCCACTCCACTCTTCGTCTTATCCAATGAAAGAGCATACTTGCTCTTAATCCATTTTGGAGTCTAATGACGACACACAACACATGACTAATGTTTGTGATTAATACTGCAGATTTCAGGATAATACATGGTCTGGAAAAAGGGAGTCGATGCGAAGAGAGAGGGCCTGAAATCAGCCCAATCAGCCAAAGCTAGCTTTAGCGGTAGTACCGCTGGTGCAGCGGTAGTACCGCTCCTTCCTGGAGCTGTACTACTGTTGCCCAGCAGCACTACCCCTAGTGGCAGTACCCGCCAGAGGTACCGCTAGGTTAATTTTGGCTACGGGTATCCCGTCAGTACCCGGCGGTAGCTGCCACGTTCTGCCGCTGGGTTCACCCTGCCCTCACGGCTAAGTCGCCAACAGTAGTACCGGCAGCTCACCGGTAGTACCGCTACCTGGCAGCAACGTACCGCAGCAGCTGGTGCAGTACTACACTGGGTACCGGCAGGATACTCGTAGCGGTAGTACCGCTGCGGTACCGCCAGGGGCACCGCTGGGCCAAAAATTGCGTACTGTCTCCCCATCGGTACCCCAGCGGTAGCTGCCACGTTCTACCGCTAGGATCGCTTTGCCCTCGCGGCTAAGTTATCAGCGGTAGTATCGGCAGCTCACCGGTAGTACCGCCACCTGGTGTGCAACGGTACCCCACTGGGGTACCGGAGCCGCTGGTGTGTGTGGCGCCTGGGTACCACCGGGAATGCAGACAGCGGTAGTACCGCTGGGACAGCGGTAGTACCGCTGGTGCATTTTTTAGAACGTAACGGTTCGATTTCAGGGGCCCTATATAAATACCCCTTCTTCCCCAAGAAGGGTTGCCCGATCCAGATTCTATCTCCTCCATATTGTTGCAAAGCTCAAATCAACTAGATCTCTCAATCCCTCCACCCAAACTCGTTGATCTTCGGAGGATTGAAGGAGAAGGCGAAGATCTACATCTTCACCAACCGGTTTTCCATTTCCCCTCATTTACTTGAGGGATTCGAGCCTAGTGTTTCCATTGGGAAAACCTAGGTCATTTGTTGTACTCACTTTGATTGCTATTGTTTTCTGTTGTGTGTTGATTTGGGAGCCCCCGATTAAGCTGTGGGTGTGTGCCCCAAGAACATTGTAAAGGCTCCGGATTCCGCCTTGAAAGATTCCGATAATGGAAGGTGAACCGGGCCTTCGTGGCGAGGTTCATCGGAGAATAGGGTGAGGCCTTTGTGCCGTTGAGTAGGCCTGTTGTGGCGAGCTCACACCCCTCCAACGAGACGTACTCCCTTAACAAGGAGGAACTCGGGAATACATCCTTGCCTCCGCGTGCTTCTACTTTCGGTTATCTCTATCCCTTAGTCGCTCTTACTTGTATCGTGATAATTGCCTAGCGTTAGTTGCTTGCTTGTCATATAGGTAAATTCATCGTAGTTGCATATCTAGAGAATTTACCTTTTGTGTCAAGCCTAATTTGAAAAATAAATTAAAATTTGGTGTAGCACCTATTCACCCCCCTCTCGGTGCCCATACGATCCTTTCATCTAGGAGGAAGCGGGCAGGCGTCCGAGCCGAGGCGAGCCAGTCAAAGAAGAACCGACGATTGAGGAATTCAGACTGAGGAGATCGATCGCTGGTTCCTATGCTGCGTCGCCTGTGTGCGTGTTTTCCTTCCGCAATGGCCTATTTCATTGGGACGGGCCGGCCGGTCATAACTTGATTTTTCAGAATCAAATAACAACTAATGTCAAATCATATAGTGTATGGCCCCCTCCAAACGTGGGCCCATGGCATCGCCATGGTCGCCATATGTTAGAGCCGGCCTTGCTTTATTCATAAGCAATCCCCATGCTGCTCTTATGCAGTTATGCTCGACATGCACTACGAAGCAGAGTCCTAGAGGATAGGATGAATATAGATGCAAGCATGTATTTAAAACCTCATTAGTTAGCACCCTTCTTTTCTCTAAAACTCATTAGCAAGCCAATGGATCGAAATTGAATTACTAATGGGAAAAGGTTCACACCTCCATACATAAAAGGTGTGAACGAGTTTATGAATTTTGTACAACAACGCATGAAAAAAGATGAATCAATCTTGTGCCCATACACTTATCTACCTTTAATATGATACGCTAGAATCAAAGAGATGGAGACAAGACTGTAGTCTCGAGATTTGTTTTCTGAAAAACTAAGAAGGAAGCAAGAGGAAGAACTTGAAACTATCAAGAAGTTCTAGGATGAGAAGACTTTGGAATTTGAGAAGAGGGAGCATTTCAATTTGAAAAGAGGTAGCAGGAAATGGAGCTCCCTAGTTGAGAGTTGACCTACGGGCTCGCTGCCCGGCCCCACCCCACCCCAGACCTTCTCCGCTGGTGCTGCAATTTGGAGTCGAGATGGGGCAGGAGCTCGGTGCTGTGACACCCCGATCCAGAGATCGAGACGTCCCATATATCAGTCCCAGGAGCACTGAATATATGACAACTTGATAACAAGACATAACCACTTTATTTAAGGGGTCGGGGACCGACGATAGATTACAAAGGGTCTCACTACAAGGCTGCGCCCTAGCGCACACAACAGTTTGTACATTATTTATCTAACATGACTTCATCAGAGGGCGTCAGCGGATTGGCGGAAGCGTGTGACGAAGAGGGCCTCACTCCACGGGGCTCTGCCTGGATACCGGATCTAGTTCTCGTATAAGGGGTACTCGGCGACGGGGGTAGGAGGATCTGGCCACATGAAAAGCCAGGTGAGTACATGGAATGTACTCGCAAGACATCAATCCACAATCAACCATAACCAACGATCCTATATGACATGGCATGGGTGCGGTAGGGTAAAGTGCGAGTCCAAGCTAAACGGTTGGACT
Organism: Puccinellia tenuiflora; assembly: GCA_012064385.1. Lineage (NCBI taxonomy): Eukaryota > Viridiplantae > Streptophyta > Magnoliopsida > Poales > Poaceae > Puccinellia > Puccinellia tenuiflora. Next base: position 701,755 of record QRDG01002472.1, on the reverse strand, counting down.
TAACTTACCTACTTACCTGTGACGAAACCGGGGATTATGAGAACGAGTCTCATTCCCACACAACAATATTCTCAACACTTAGGTTCTCAAGATTGACAAACTTTGGTCCAACCCATGGCTCAACTTTTGACCAACTATGGTCCACTTTTCAACTCATTCAACTTTAGCCAACTCTGACCACTTAGTGAGTTTGGTTCTCCGTGTTCGACTGGACTGACTCTAGTGTGACTGGACCCAACACCGTTCCTTAGGTAGGAACAATACTAGATTCTATATCTGACACTCTCGAGAGGTTGCAACTTTTATCCACACGTTGGGGTCTAAGCTTGTACCGCCAGTACCTGCAGCACAAACATATTCCCCCGTAGCCGTCCGCTCTACCAAGACACTCCTTGTGTAGCTACCGACTTACCACTCGGGCTAAGTCTTATGACGAAGTGAATTCAGCACGTCCCCAACTCATGAGCAACGCCTAGCTCCGGAACCTTCGCAAGACTAGCTGATGCATCTAAAATGCATACATGAACTTTGCACTATAATAGTCATATTCCAATCATATTTGCATCATATAAGGGGTATATTACTGTTATTTAATGATTTTTGGTAATTAATAATGATTTCCCCTTTTTATGGAATTAATCCTGCGCAGCCAGAAAACCCCTATTTCTTTCCTTATTTGTTTCAGGACCTTAACAACAAAATAATGAGCTATAAATTTACGGGGGTCATTATTTTGGAAGGAGAAGATTTAGGAGCGAAAGAAGTCAACGAACGGAGGCCGGAAGACCAAAAGGGGGGGTCCCACGCGGCCAGGTACTGTAGCCGCGTGGGCCTATCCCAATTGGCCCTCGTGGCCCCGTTTGCATCGATCCTTCGCCCAGAAGCTTCCTCGTGACCTAAAAACGCCTATATAAAGAGCCCCCGACGTTCTCCAAAGGGAGATCCGCCACACGAGAGAAACAAGAAACAGAGACCAGGAGGCTGCATATTGGAGGGGGAAAACTCCGGCGGAGCCCTGCCGGAGAGGTCTCCTTCTTCTCCATCGACATCTCCACCGTCTCCATGATGAAGAGGGAGTAGTCCACCTCTGGACTATGGGTTTGTGGCAGTAGCATATGTATCTCTCTCTCTTGAGCTTCACTAATTAGCACCGTATGAGCTGCTGAACATGATTATGGTCACCGTTGTATTACCATTGTGGTGGATCTTTCTATGAGTTAATATATGTTGAGATTGCAATGTTATATTTCAGTTATGAAAGTAGATGCATATTATGTACCCCATTCTTGTATCCTTGTTATGATCAAGCATGTTTATGAGAGCGTGTGTGGGGGAACGTGTGCATTAGTTGGAGTAACGGGGGTGGTGAAGTGATAAGCTGACAACTTAATATCATGATCCATTGGGTGTTTACCTTACTTTGTTACCTCACTAGGGATAAACCAAAATACCATGTTGTAGGGTAGGAGGAGTGACATGCCTCTACCTAAGACTAGATCCATCATGTGTTTATTTTCACTTCATGTCATTAATCTTAAAGCTATACTCTGATGTTATCTTAATTACTGAGGTGCATGATTTAGTTCACATCTTGGTGGAGTATAAGTGAGACTAATAATCAAAAGGTCTCTATGTTAGGACGTGATGCCCATATAATTAGTAACATGTCATTAACCTTGTTTGCAATCTCATATGTTAAATCTATGTCTACTCATTTGCCACACTATATTAAAGAGAGAGTGCATGTGTGAAACCATGAACCCCGGTCCATTTTTAATCATAAGAAACACTTTTCCAACCACTTTTATGCATCTTTTACATTCAGCCATTTTAAAATCAGAAAATACAAAAACACTTTTACTTCTTGCATTCACATATAAAAACCCCCAAAATACCATCCATCATCATTACTATCATCCTTGCATACTTATTTACCACCATTGCATATTTATTTACTCTTTTGCATTCATTACCATCTTAATATCATTCTCACACCTTGTGCTTGACAACCACTTGGTGAGGTTGAGGGAACAAAGCAATCTATTTTGTTTGCAGGAAATCTAGAGAAGGACAAGAAGATAAAACCCACACTACTGATTCCCCGAGAGTTCGATATTAAATCCTCGAGTCACCTTCTTGGGGAAAAACTACCACTTCTACATACTCTGCACTTGGAGGCTCAACCTATCCCTAATATATTATCTTCCTTTCAGGGTATCAAGAGTACTTGTTGGCGTTGTTGAGGGAGAAGAACACTCTCATCAATCCTGTCCTCACTAGCCCCGACCACAATTATGCAGTAACCGACTAGACTTGCCAAGTGGGTAGTGATGCATGTAAAATGCATACATGAACTTTGCACTATAACACTTGTTTTCCATTCATATTTGCATCATATAAGGGGTATATTACTGTTATTTAATGATTTTTGGTAATTAATAATGATTTCCCCTTTTTATGGAATTAATCCTGTGCAGTCAGAAAACCCCTATTTCTTTCCTTATTTATTTCAGGGCCTTAACGACGTCATAATGAGCTGCAAATTTACGGGGATCATTATTTTGGAAGGAGGAAGACCTAGGAGCGAAAGAAGCAAGCGAACGGAGGCCGGAGGGGCAAAAGAGGGTGCCCCACGTGGACAGGTACAGGGGCCGCGTGGGCCCACCTCTTTTCGCCCTCGTGGCCCCATTTGCGACGATCCTTCTTCCTGAAGCTTCCTCGTGACCTAAAAATGCCTATATAAAGAGCCCCCCGATGTTTTTCGAAGAGAGGGCCGCCACACGAGAGAAACAAGAAACAGAGACCAGGAGGCTGCAGATTGGAGGGGGGAAACTCCGGCGGAGCGCTGCCGGAGAGGTCTCCTTCTTCTCCATCGACATCTCCACCGTCTCCATGATGAAGAGGGAGTAGTCCACCTCTGGACTATGGGTTTGTGGCAGTAGCATATGTATCTCTCTCTTGAGCTTCACTAATTAGCACCGTATGAGCTGCTGAACATGATTACAGTCATCATTGTATTACCTTTGTGGTGGATCTTTTTATGAGTTAATATATGTTGAGATTGCAATGTTTATTTCAGTTATGAAAGTAGATGCATATTATGTACCCCGTTCTTGTATCCTTGTTTTGATCAAGCATGTTTATGAGAGCGTGTGAGGGGGAACGTGTGCATTAGTTGGAGTAACGGGGGTGGTAATGTGATAAGCTGACAACTTAATATCGCGATCCATTGGGTGTTTACCTTACTTTGTTGCCTCACTAGGGATAAACCAAAATACCATGTTGCAAGGTATGAGGAGTGACAAGCCTCTACCTATGACTAGATCCAGCATGTTCTTATTTTCACTTCATGTCATTAATCTTAAGGCTATACTCTGAGTCATCTTAATTACTGAGGTGTTATGATTTAGTTCGCATCTTGGTGGAGTATAAGTGAGACTAATAATCAAAAGGTCTCTATGTTAGGACGTGATGCCCATATAATTAGTAACATGTCATTAAACTTGTTTGCAATCTCATATGTTAATCCTATGTCTACTTATTTGTCACACTATATTAAAGAGAGAGTGCATGTGTGAAACCATGAACCCCGATCCATTTTTAATCATAAGAAACAACTTTCCAACCACTTTTAAGCATTTTCTACATTAAGCCATTTTAAAATCAGAAAATACAAAAAAACTTTTATTCATTGCATACACATATAAAAACCCCCAAAAATATCATCCATCATCATTACTATCATCCTTGCATTACTACTTACCACCATTGCATATTTATTTACTATTTTGCATTCATTATTATCTTAATATCATTCTCACACCTTGTGCTTGACAACCAATTGGTGAGGTTGAGGGCACAAAGCAATCTACTTTGTTTGCAGGAAATCTAGAGAAGGACAAGGAGATAAAATCCCCACTACTGATTCCCCGAGAGTTCGATATTAAACCCTCGAGTCACCCTCGTGGGGGAAAAACTTCCACTTCTACATACTCTGCACTTGGAGGCTCAACCTATCCCATATATTATTTTCCTTTCAGGGTATCAAGAGTGCTTGTTGGCGTAGTTGAGGGAGAAACACTCTCATCAATTCCGTCATCACATGTTTTTTCTGGCGCCGTTGCCGGGGAATCATAGCTGGAAGGTTTTATCCAAGGATATCACAACAAAGTCAACTTCATCACCAACTTGTGCTAACACCTAAGCTTGGGGAGGTTGCACCTACGTGAGCATCATCTTGTCCATCTTTACCTTCAAGCATTTTATTTTGTTTTGTTATTGTCTTGCATATCATTTTTAGATCTCGGTTTGCATTTTTTATTTTCAGTTTTGCATTTTGTTTTGCATTAGTTAATTCGGTGTGCATTATTTAGTGTCATTTTATTTTCAGTTTTGTATTTTGTTTTGCATTAGTTAATTCGGTTTGCATTATTTAGTGTCATTTTATTTTCAGTTTTGCATAAAAAATTAAAAACACATAAAGACTTGCTAAAATGGGTGATAGGACTAAGTTGTGTGACTACACAAATACTCCAAATGATCAATTTATTGCAAAACCTATTACCACACCTGAGATACAAGCTGATAGCTATGAAGTAAGTCCTAGTTTGTTGAACTTGATAACTAGGGAGCAATTTGGTGGTAGTGCTGTGGAGGATGCCTCTATGCATCTTCATGATTTTGTTGAAATTTGTGACATGCAAAAATTTAAGAATGTTGAAAGTGATGTTCCAAAACTGAAATTATTTCCTTTCTCACTTAGAGGAAAAGCTAAGGAGTGGCTGCATTCATTACCTACTGATAGCATTAAAACTTGGAATGATCTGAAAGAAGCTTTCATTAAGAAATATTATCCTCTTGTTACAATTTTGCAAAATAGAAACAATATTCTATCTTTTAGGCAAAATGAAAATGAACATGTTGCTATGGCTTGGGATAGGATAAAACTTATGCTTAGAACTTGCCCATCACATGGAGTTAATGAATGGACCATACTACACTCTTTTTATAATGGTCTGAATTACATGTCTAGAAATATACTTGATTCTGCTGCTGGAGGTGCTTTTATGGGAAAAACTATAGTAGAGGCTAAGAATATATTGGAAAGCATTTTGCAAAACTATAGTCAATGGCATACTGATAGAGCACCAAGTTCATCTAAGAAAGTAAACTCCATAGAAGAAACTCATGATTTGTCATCTAAGATAGATACTATTCTTGCTTTGCTTAATAAACCTAGTGTTGAAAATATTCCTTTGCAAGAACTAGTTGGCAATAACTCTGAAAATATTGATGTCAACTTCATTAGGAATTATGGAAACAATGGGTATGGTAACAACAATTATAATTCTTATAACAAACCTCCATATGTTCCCAACAATCGGCCTTTTGTTCCATATCCTAATGCTAATGATAAATGGAAGCATGTATCATCAAGTAATGATAATTTTGAGGCTAATAAAATTCTTATGGAACAAGTTGCTAGTCATAATACCATGATACAAGAGTTGAATAAGTCTGTTGCTTCTATTAGTTCTGATATTAAAAACTTACAACTCCAAGCTGCAGGACTAGACAAAGCCCTTTCAAAACTTGCTGATAATCAAGCCACTTTATTGAGTATGTCTGCTGGAAAACCACAAGCACCACCTGTGGTTGGATTGAATTCTATTAATATTGCTGAAAATGTTCCTCTTACTTTGGAGGAAACTCTGAATGAATTGCTAAATTATCCTGAATATCTGTTGCCTTTTATGTCTCATCTTATGGCTTTAAAAGAAGAAGTTAGTAAAACTGAACATGATGAAAGAAAAGTTGAAGAAGTTAAGATGCTTAGTGAAGTTAATGATCCTTTGCTTGATTTATAGAATTGTACCTTGCATGAATTAATATCTATCTTACAAAAATTTGCAAGTGATCCTTCTATTGATGTTAACCAATCTGGTTTTGGTTCCTATATTGCTAATCATGTCTTGAAAGAAAAAATTGCTAGATACAATCAAGAAGCTATGATACCACCTAAGCTTGGGGATATATGGATCCCCAAGGTGCTAGTAACTATTGGAAAAGAGACACACCATGCCATACTTGATCTAGGATCTAGTGTCTCTATTTTATCTAAAGAATTATATGAAGTACTTGAATTAAAGAATCTTGAAAAATGCTCTGTTGAACTTGCACTTGCTGATAATACCATTAAACATGCTTTAGGAAAAGTAAGTGATGTTATGATAGAGTTACATATGACTTTTGTACCTGTGGATTTTCTAATCATGGATATGGAGAATAAAACCTCTAGTCCTATTATTCTTGAAAGACCTTTTCTTCGTACCACAGGGGCTATTATTGATTCAAAGGAAGGGAATGTGAAGTTTCAGTTTCCACAAAAGAAATGAATGGAACACTTCCCAAGGAAGAAGGGCACAACTTTTAAGCTCCCTCATGAGCTTCATCTTCGGTAAACAACAAGTGAGTAAGCCTAGCTATATGGCTATAAAGAAAGCACTTTAAGGGAGGCAACCCGGTTGTTTTTATTTGGATTTTCTTTGTGTACTCTTGCTGTAACAATATATTGTTTTCTTAGCTTATTTTCTGGAATTTTTAATAAAGTGCCAAATTTTACCTATTTTGGTTTGAAAAAGTTGCTATTTCTATTCGGAGATTTTATTTCTGCACGAAGTCTGTGCACAGTTTGATTTTTCATTGCTATTACGTAACTCCGATTGAGCTGAGATTTTAAATGTAACTGTAACTTTTCATCCCCTGTACGACTGAATTTTTTCAGATTTTTTTGATGAATTTAAGTAGGACAGAAAAATACGTTTTGTGCTGCTGTTTTTCTGGACAGATTCTCTCCCATATTGTTTTATGCATAGTTTGAACTTTTGAGTTGAATCTTTTTGATCCAATTGAGTTTATGAGTAGGCATACAACATTATACATTATCTTATCATTCATATGAATTGTCCATGGATTATATGCAGCAAGAAGCCTATTTGTTTATCTTTACTAATATCACCCCACAGAAAAGAAATGGGAGAAACAGTGTTTGAAGTTTTTTCACAGGGATTGGAGGAGATGGACCATGAGTTATCCAAGAATGGTGAAAACCATAAGCTTGGAGATTTGGAGAACATCCCCACTGAACCAACATACTCTCGGTTTGCACACGTCTAACTTCTGTTTTTCATTTGAAACACTTTATCGCATAAACTTGGAGCGTCTTTTTGTTTGTTTTTGCTTTGATTTTTATTTATTACTGAGACCACCACACTATCATTTATATATGAGAAAGCTACTGGAAATATGGGTTGAAATATCTTGCATGCTTTTGTTGTATTGGGAAAAGGGATCTCTAAGTTGATTTTTAATGACACATATAGTTGCATGATTCATGAGCTTCTTTATGAGTAATAATTTGCAAATGCTTTATAATGAGCTATCTTTTATTCATGTTATGATGCTGTATGTTATTTCACCTTGTTTGACATGAATTAGTTAGTTCTATGGACACTTATGCATGCATCTAGATGGTCATCTCGCTCCCTTTTGCTAGCCCAAAAATTCCAACAAGTAAAAACTTGTTTCCAGCACCCTCAACCCAAGTTTTTCCAGTGAGTCCACCATATCTACCTATTAGCTTTATGCTATTCCAAGTATGTTTACCATGATATTTGTGTTATCTATACCTTTAAATGAAAATTATTATGTTATTTATTGTAATGGGAAAAGTTGGTTAAAAAGCTCTCGCGAACTTAATGTACACTTTATTTTTATTGCATTTAATAAACATGAACCATTGTGATTAATATTATGATGATAGTGGCTTGATAAATGTTTAAGGTTGGGAGTTAGCCCATATGTGCTGTCACATGCAAAGCTTTCAACATGTTCCATCATTTATTTAGTTGATATCATGTACTTTTGTTTATGGATGCCTATCATGGTGAAATAATGTGGAAATAGAGTAAGTTTAAATGAGTTTGTATAAATGGTTAGAGAGAAACCTGGGCCGCTAATCTAAGCCATGCATCATTCATGGTGGAAATTTACTTACATGCTATTTTGAACTTTCTGTGATACACCCTACAATAAAAAGCTATATCAAGTGGTAAATAAAAAGGGTGTTGAGGTTGTTCATTATGTTTGTTTGTCTTGTTGTTTTGATGTGGGCTTGATCCATATCATGGGACAAGAGGTACCCCAGTTGAGGATCTTGATGATACCATTATTACTTACAATGATAGATAACTTAAACTTGCTTTGTTTCCCAAGATGAGTAGTCATGGTGTAGGTACTTGTATTCAAGGGGCATGAGACATCTAACCTTTACTTTATCAAGGCCACTACTCATATTTGCTTTCACATTTAAATTTAATCATTCAAGATGCTATGATAGGTGAATGAGAGCTTTACACCAAGTATTACCATTGCAATCAACAACTCAAGTAGAATAGTTTGGAGGATAGATGAAACTTATGCATGTTTTACCTCTACTCATTTATATATCTTTTCCAAAGTGTCCACTTTTACGTTCAGATTTTCATCTTCACTCTATGACCAATGTAGGATGTTCTTACTTATCATATTGCATACTTGTGGTCCATATTACTATCTTTTATGTTACACTTTGTGAACTATCATTGAACATCCTTGCACTGAATACTTGATATCACTTTATAAACTGTTTGCATATTGCTACTTCTTTGAATAATGAATCATTCGACTTTATGTAGCAGTAGCAATCATCTTTTATATCCATGTTGTTATTATATTGCAAAGTTCATGTTAGTTTTATCACTTTCATACTCGAGGACGAGCATGAGTTAAGCTTGGGGATGTTGATGCATGTAAAATGCATACATGAACTTTGCACTATAACACTTGTTTTCCATTCATATTTGCATCATATAAGGGGTATATTACTGTTATTTAATGATTTTTGGTAATTAATAATGATTTCCCCTTTTTATGGAATTAATCCTGCGCAGGCAGAAAACCCCTATTTCTTTCCTTATTTATTTCAGGGCCTTAACGACGTCATAATGAGCTGCAAATTTACGGGGATCATTATTTTGGAAGGAGGAAGACCTAGGAGCGAAAGAAGCAAGCGAACGGAGGCCGGAGGGGCAAAAGAGGGTGCCCCACGCAGCCAGGTACAGGGGCCGCGTGGGCCCACCTCTTTTCGCCCTCGTGGCCCCGTTTGCGACGATCCTTCTTCCTGAAGCTTCCTCGTGACCTAAAAATGCCTATATAAAGAGCCCCCCGACGTTTTTCGAAGAGAGGGCCGCCACACGAGAGAAACAAGAAACAGAGACCAGGAGGCTGCAGATTGGAGGGGGGAAACTCCGGCGGAGCGCTGCCGGAGAGGTCTCCTTCTTCTCCATCGACATCTCCACCGTCTCCATGATGAAGAGGGAGTAGTCCACCTCTGGACTATGGGTTTGTGGCAGTAGAATATGTATCTCTCTCTCTCTTGAGCTTCACTAATTAGCACCGTATGAGCTGCTGAACATGATTACAGTCATCGTTGTATTACCTTTGTTGTGGATCTTTTTATGAGTTAATATATGTTGAGATTGCAATGTTTATTTCAGTTATGAAAGTAGATGCATATTATGTACCCCGTTCTTGTATCATTGTTTTGATCAAGCATGTTTATGAGAGCGTGTGAGGGGGAACATGTGCATTAGTTAGAGTAACGGGGGTGGTAATGTGATAAGCTGACAACTTAATATCGCAATCCATTGGGTGTTTACCTTACTTTGTTGCCTCACTAGGGATAAAACAAAATACCATGTTGCAAGGTATGAGGAGTGACAAGCCTCTACCTATGACTAGATCCAGCATGTTCTTATTTTCACTTCATGTCATTAATCTTAAGGCTATACTCTGAGTCATCTTAATTACTGAGGTGTTATGATTTAGTTCGCATCTTGGTGGAGTATAAGTGAGACTAATAATCAAAAGGTCTCTATGTTAGGACGTGATGCCCATATAATTAGTAACATGTCATTAAACTTGTTTGCAATCTCATATGTTAATCCTATGTCTACTTATTTGCCACACTATATTAAAAAGAGAGTGCATGTGTGAAACCATGAAACCCGGTCCATTTTTAATCATAAGAAACAACTTTCCAACCACTTTTAAGCATTTTCTACATTCAGCCATTTTAAAATCAGAAAATACAAAAACACTTTTATTCATTGCATACACATATAAAAACCCCAAAAATATCATCCATCATCATTACTATCATCCTTGCATTACTACTTACCACCATTGCATATTTATTTACTGTTTTGCATTCATTATTATCTTAATATCATTCTCACACCTTGTGCTTGACAACCACTTGGTGAGGTTGAGGGCACAAAGCAATCTACTTTGTTTGCAGGAAATCTAGAGAAGGACAAGGAGATAAAATCCCCACTACTGATTCCCCAAGAGTTCGATATTAAACCGTCAAGCCACCCTCGTGGGCAAAAAACTTCCACTTCTACATACTCTGCACTTGGAGGCTCAACCTATCCCATATATTATTTTCCTGTCAGGGTATCAAGAGTGCTTGTTGGTGTAGTTGAGGGAGAAACACTCTCATGAATTCCGTCATCAGGTAGCATCAAAAGAGACTTGATAGGCTAAGCTATGGTCTGCCCATTTTAACGACGCATGGTTGTGCAAGTGGTGTTTGGCGAGTGGAACTATATGACTCAATCTAGTCGACGGAGGGGATTACTCACTTAACCCGATTCATACTTAGTGACCAAACAAGTAACAAACATTAGTCCACAGATTATAATGAACAATAATAATTCCAGCAAAGATGAATAAATTCAACCGGGCGATGGCGGAGATGCCTCCGGCCAGTGACAGCCACAGGTTGAGTAAAATAAAATAGAACAATCAACCGGGCGATGGCGGAGATGCCTCCGGCTAGTCACAGCCATAGGTTGAGTAAAAGAAAATAAAATAGCATAGTTGGTTAGCGTCAACCGGGCGATGGCGGAGATGCCTCCGGCCAATAACAGCCACAGATCGACTACAAAAGTTAGTGGAGGCGTCCACGCGATCCCGTTCCACCATTCCATTGACTGCGGCGGTTTCCCCAGTCCATCGTCACCGGAACGGGGAGTGGTGCATGGTACCGTCCAACACACGCCACAACTCTACAAAAAAGTAGCCGCTTCAATCCACTTGGGCAGGACCCAATGTGTATTTAGACAGGGTACCGAAACTCAACCCACGGGACATGGGTTTATCGTATTACAGGAAATAAATAACAATAATAGTTCACATGAAATAATAGGCATGAAATGTGGCATGAGAGATGCAACTAACGCGCAAGCGGGCAACAAATATAGCAAACAAGGTATCGACAACTTGGAAACAGATGGTTGGGGGCTGATGGCTTGCCTTCTGTTGTCGGATCAACTTCTCCTTCAATAGGATAGTTGGAATCTATTTAAAAAGATTTAAAACATGGGTTAAAAACTCTTCTCAATACATCCAAAGGTTTGGCAAGCAAATTATCTTCAAACTATTTGAAGCCAGTGGCATTAGATAGATAATTTCAAAACAAAGCCAATGCAAAAAGATTCATATTTTTCTGATTATTTTTGAGAAAGTTATACCCTTTCAAAAATAACCCTAGAATCTGCCCTGTTCAAAAACAGAATCAAAAAAGAGAAAAACGGTTCGGAAAAGTTCAAAATTCTGCCGACCGGGTCCCACTGGTCAGTGGAAGCTGGGCCGAACCTCATGTTGCTATGTTTTTTGGTGTTTCTCTGTTTATGGACACCTGTTTTGGGAATTCGCAAAATCACATCTAAATATGGTTTTAGGTCAAAACATAGTCATCTTCTAATTACAGTGATCAGATTTTTACCATCTTTTTAATTACAGTGATCAGATACCAGTGCCATCTCTTTTTCTTTAGACATAAGGCTTATTGCCCAGCTTTGAATGAACAAAGCAAGAGTGACATTATCCGGATACATTGCTGCGGCATACAGCTTAGCCAAAGTAAAAGCGACATGTTGTCGCATACAGCTTAGCCAACGGAAGAGAAACTAGGGGGATAGCATCTTCCGGGTCTGCTGGGGAGGCAGGAGGAGTGTAGCTCTCTAAGCTTTGCAACCAGCCAGCTTGCGCCCTCCCTGTCCAGCGGCTTGAGAGGGGCAGCCACGTCTGCAAGAAAATCATAGTTTTATAAATAATGTCAGTCGGGTGTTTGATCGTTTTCCGCTCAATAGCAAGCTTATTTCTTACAGACCAATGCGCCCAAGCTTGGGCAAGAAACACAAGCCAAATAAGTCTGCGGGTTCGACCCGTGAAACTAGCTAAAATAGCAACGACTTGCGCAAAGTGTTGTGGGCACTAGGGCCTCCCTAGGACCTGGAGCATCACAGACCACATGGAAACTACCGTGGAGCATCTAAAAAAGATATGTGTAGCATCTTCAACTTCTCCACACATGGCGCATTTGCCTTCAGAGGGCCCCTGCCTTGTGGCCAACAGTGCGCCAGATGGGAGACGGTCTAAGATAAGCTGGGAGGAGAAGATTCTAATCTTAAGAGGTATCCTAGCCTTCCAAACTTCTTGGAAGTGGGCAACCGATGCCCCTTGCGTTAGCTTTTTATACATGGAATTGACTGAGTATGCGCCCGACGCATCCAGCTTCCAAGAGATAATATCGTGACCTTCCCCTAGCATGATCGAGTTGATGGTCCCTAACAACGATGTCCATTGAGCAAAGCCAGCATCATTCAGAGACCGGCGAAACCGACAACCCCCATTCACAACTTGAGCAACTGATACATTTTCATCCTCGCAAATACTAAACAGGAGCGGGAACCTGAGCCTCAACGGTCCCTTTCTGCTCCACCAGTCCAGCCAGAACTGCGTTCTCTGCCCGTTTTCCAATTTGTGTTTAGCCATCTTAAAAAATTGCTTGATCTTATGCAGTCTCTTCCAAAACTGCGACCCCCCTGGTCCGAGCTTGAGAAGATGTCTCCTGCTTGCGTATACTTGGCTCTAATAATCCGTGTCCATATGGAGTCATCCATCTGGTAAATCTTCTAGATCCACTTAAGCATCAATGCCACATTCATCTGTCTGGAGTTGAGTAGACCTAGACCCCCACAGTCTTTAGGTCTGCACATTGCTGGCCAATTAACCATATGATACTTCCGTTTGGTTCCCTCTCCTTCACAAAAGAAACGGGCTCGGTGAGTGTCAAACTGAGCATGCACTCCTTCTTGGAGGAGCAAAAGACCCATAGCAAACATCGGGAGGCTGGTGACGTGGGTGTACCCTTCGGGTGCGCCACGGTTAGGATACATGGTGTTCAAATAAGCCATGGCCCAAGGAACAAGACCAAAGATAAGCCCATACCGAAGGAAACAACCCAAGGAAGCTACAACTTATGTCGGTTGTAGCGATTTACGAATTGTAACCCTAGTCGGTAGAGGATTGCCGAGACCCAGCCCTACTATTTAAGGGCTGGGAGGGCTACCGACCGGAGACACGCTCATACTTGCCACCAGAAACCCTAGCGAGATCGCATCTACTGATCTCGCCATTGTAGCTCCCTTGTGACATCATCAATCAATACCAGACAAGCAGGACGTAGGGCTTTTACCTTCGGGGGCCTGAACCTGGGTAAATCTTGCTTGTCAGCCGACGAATTCACCAACATCACCGTCTTATCCACTTCACGAAACGCAAGGATGACCTCCGAGGGATTTGGCGTGGTAACCCCACGTCAATTGGCGCCGTCTGTGGGAAAGACTGGTGTTGGATCTATGGATTCGGCGGCCTCATCATCGACAATCGACAACTCGCCGGATCTGCAATCGTCGATCTTCTTCGTCTCGCTAGGGTTCAGCCCGCACTCGCTGGTCATGCTTCCGGCCTTCGTAGATCTGCACGCGGGTGTGGATGTGAGTTTCGGCGAGCTACACTTCTTCGTCAACAACTGGGGCACGCTTCGCCTCACAGATGCACCGTGCTTCGCGGCAACAACACCTGCTACTTCATCAACTGTTGCGGTGCAATCCGCCCCGTCATCGGTTGCATCGGCAGCCGTCATGTCCTCCGACGACGAATTATCGAGCGAATCACTCGATGAGATCGCGTTGGACTCGACTGCGACACCGCGATGCTCATCTCCAACCACGAATCTCGTGCGCACGACTGAGCTGGCAGTCGTGCCCTATGCTTCATCGACTCCGCCATCGAGCCCTGCATACTTCGTCGGCGGAACCCAAGCAACTTTCGAGTCTGCCTCTGGAGATGACTCGGATCTAGAAGAGGTTCTGCGCATCCTTCCCATGCAAGTATACATGACAGCACCCGCGGGACCAGCCGCGGGAACAGCCGTCATAACGGCAGCATCACCAAGCGCTCCACCACCTGAGCAATGTGTATACCCATTCACAGTTACTCTCCAGAATGGACGAACCAAGCTGCAGATCACCTAGGCCATGGGTGAAAAGGCGATAAAGGCTGTAGCGGACGGTGCTCCGGCGGAGGATGCCACGGCTGAAGACCTGTAATGCTACCAGTACCTGCTATGGCAGGAAAGCATCAAACTGAAGGAGCAGGAGAGAGTCCTCGCAGAAAGGAGGAGGCAAGCCAGTTTGTCAAGCGCGCGACGGGCAGATTTATCCGTCCAATCACCGGGACGATCTCAACCCTCTCGCGACCGGCCTCGCTACTTGCGTATGCCTGAGGATGCAAGGACTACTGTTGTAACAGTCCCAGTTTGGAACCTGAAAATATGAATAATTTTTCCACTTTTTGCATCTCCTGTTTGCATCATGGCATATGTTTAAGTTGAGAAAACCCCACTTGGAAACATATAAGAGGGGGAAGCCAACCCTTCCCAAACCTCCAAACCATGAAATGCAATCAATGGTTCAAACCACAACATGGCAAGAGAACCTCTTGTCCAATAAGTTCCCTAAAGTTCACACAAGGCCTAATAACCAAATGGCATGGCCACCGAATTGTTTCCAACTTTTCCAAACTTCAAATGTGGTTCAAAACAACTCCTATTTGTGAAACCATGTTAAGTTGTTCAAAAATTTCAAAAAAAAAAAGAAATTATGGGAAGCTTCCTTATCTTATTTTGAGCATCCCTGATTTTACCTGTAATTTCTGGACTTGTTTAAAGTGCCAAATGAAATTCTAGTGTTGCTGGTTTTAACTGTCCTGGCCGGTAGTACCAGTAGTCTTGCCGGTAGTACCGATCGTTGTCTTCCCTGTGGCGACAGTGTGGGCACTGTCGCCATGCCGCGCACCTGCTCCCTCCGCAAGCTGTTATGCCCACCTAGGGTTAAGGAGACCCCGAGCGACGCTCACCTGCTCCCTCTCTCTCTCTTCCCTATCCTTTCCTCCCCGTTTTTCCGGATCGCCACCAACCCCCTAGCTCCCCTCGACCGACGCCGCATCGCCGCCACCGCCGCCAAATCGCCATCGCGTGGAGCCCCACAGCGCAGATCGACGCCAGTCATTCCCTCCGCCTCGTCGTCCTCTTCATCCGCGCGCAAGGAATCGAGCCGAGGTGCCCGAAATCGCCGCCGACGTCCGCTTCTTCACCGCCTCTGGCCGCCACCGTTCGAGCACGCTAGCGACGCCGTCTGACCTCCCCATGACTCGCCGTCTGTGGACTCTTGTTCTTGGTGAGTTGCTGGTCCTCAGGGACCTCTCCGCCCTCCCTCTCTCTCGTCGTAGCTTCGCCGTTGTCGTAGCTCTCCATAGACCGCCGCCGGTTGCCGTCCTTCTCTTCGTTCCGGCGACCCAGGAGTAGCGGCGCCGCCCGTCCCTTGTACACCATAGTGCGGCGCGTAGGATGCGCCAGTAGCTCGCCCCCGAACCACCTCGTGGCCGTGCGCTTGCTCGACATCGCCGCGGTCACCGCGAGCGCCCGCCGCGGTCGTGCTCAAATCCATTGACCGGAAGTAGCTCCGGAAGTAGACACGATAGTACCAGTTAATAAGTTTCGCTACTGGATACCCAACATTATAACCGGAAGTAGCACCAGAAGTAGAACAGGAAGTACCGCTTTACCGGTACTACTGGGCACGTTACCGGAAGTACCGACCAAGAAATTTCGGTACTGGACATTTGTGCTTATAGGCGGAAGTACTACCGGAATTACTGGCAAACCGGTACTACCGGGACCTTCACCGGAAGTACCGGCTAGCATTACTTTAAGTTTGAGAAGCTCTTAATTTAAAATTTATTAATTCAAATCATGTAAATGCTACATCAATTTGATCAGCAATTCAAATGCCATCCATCTATGCTAATGTCACCTCGTGACAACAACTTTTACTTGGATGTTATTCTTTAATTGATTAAAAGAATTAAATGCAAATAATCATTTAATTCACCAATCATTTCATCGCTACTCGGAAGAATTACAAACAAGGCACCGAAATGATCAGAAGAACAATACCTATCTAATCATGTCATGTTCATGCATATCTAAATCACCTTTTTAATAATGTAATAATTCATAAGCAATCTAGTCATTAAGTTTAATATGGTGTTGCTTCCAAATAACTGCACTAATTATTTGGCACTCCATTTAATATTGTTAGCTAATCTATATGATGATATCAGTTGCATAAACTTGACATGTCATCATGATTGTGCATTGCACCTTGCCCTCACTTGATCTTGCAGACGTGATGGCGCCGCCGCGCTCCATCAGCAACAAGGCGCGGGAGGCCGCCACGCAGGCCGCCATCGCGTTCGCCAAGAAATTCGACCAAGTGGTGGTTGAAGGCGACGACGGGGATGCTCCGGAAGAGGAGGCGGAGACCGCCGCGGACAAGGCGGGCACCTCAGGAGGCGCAACGGCTTGAGCTCCTCGCCTGCAGCTGGGCGTACAGAGGGCACATTTATCTTAGCCATTTTGATTGTAAATTCTGTAAGAACTTGTCAAGTTATATTGAAGTGTGCTTGTGAACACCCCTCGGGTGGCTTTTGTCTTTTCCCTTTCATGTCTTTTCGCTCTACGTCTTAGGACCCTCTCTTAGCGCTACACCACCGCCGCTTCGGTATGTGCGAGTCAGTGCTCCACAAGTCCGGGGGGTGTGTGAGGCCTCAAGAAGTAAGAGCTCCTCGAAGCGCGATGCTTGGGGCTCCCCTTTGACGTGCAAGCAGCCCATGAGGTGCGGGAGAGAGAAAAGAGACTCGAGGGGCAAAAACCAGCAAGAGGAAAATTCGACCAAGTCTTTGTACTTAGCTTAGCGAGGCATTCTGCCTTGGAGAGGGTGTTGGTTCCCTGGCGAGATGTTTTTGCCTTGACGTTGCCTGAGGCTTGGAGAGCCTGTTTTCCTGCATTTGGAGAGATAGGCATACCCACAAGCAATAGATAGCTAGAATACTTGTGCTCGTAGGTTCCTTCATGTGTGTCTCACGAGGAGAACAAGCACCAAGGTTTTGGTGATCCTTGGTGAGTTGACGTGCGCGGGAGCTGACCCATGAGTTCAGAGCTCCTTGGGAGTTGACATGCATAAGAGCTGACCCGCAAGTTCAGAGCTCGGATCCCTTGGGTTTGAGGCGCTGCCGGGATGCTCCCGTGGCATGGCACCATGCTAGCCCCCGCTCGTGAGATACACAGGAGGGATCATACGAGCGAGAATAAATAACGATAACATAACAGCTTAGCGAAGCTGCAAAACATGCTGGCGTGATGCGCAAAGGTTCAGAATGACCTGAAATAGGTGTTCATTACACTGGCGTGGCCAGGAGTTTTTCTTCTTCGATGATGAAGTTTTGCTTCTCCGGGAGCGCGCTTCCCTACTTAGGAGGCAGGTTGGCGCCGATGGTGACGCAAGCCCCCGAGCCGCTTGCCTCCAGAGACACTTGCTTTGTCGCGGCCTTCTCCTGGGAGAACAGCTGCTTCTTCTTCGCGGGGGGGCTCGGGAGGGGTTCCTCGTCCTCGTCAGCGGGTGACGCCACCGCGGCAGCCTTGTAGGCCGCCTGCGCAGCGTACAGGGCGTCCGAGACCACGCCGCGGATGACAATAGTGCCACCCGAGCCAGGGAGCTTGACGAGGTTGTAGGCGTGGTGGGTCACCGCCATGAATTTGGCGAGGGCGGGGTAGCTGAGTATGGCGTTGTAGGGCAGGCCGATGTGCGCGACGTCGAAGTCGATCAGCTCGGTGCGGTAGTTGGCCTGGGTGCCGAAAGTGACGGCGAGCCTCACCTGCCCCAAAGGGGTGGTAAGACCCTCTGTCACTCC
This sequence comes from Puccinellia tenuiflora, assembly GCA_012064385.1. Lineage (NCBI taxonomy): Eukaryota > Viridiplantae > Streptophyta > Magnoliopsida > Poales > Poaceae > Puccinellia > Puccinellia tenuiflora. The sequence continues at coordinate 683,491 of QRDG01002472.1, read as the reverse complement.
CGAGAAGGGCCTGGTAGGCATGAGCCGCTCGTAGGGCACCTGCAGCTTCTCGAATGTCTCGACGGAGATGACGTTGAGGCCGGCACCCCCATCAATGAGCGTCTTAGAGACGGCGATGTTGTTGATGGTGGGGGTGCAGACCAGCGGGATGGTGCCAACGGTTGAAGTGGACTTGGGGTGGTCGCCGGAGTCGAAAGTAATGGGGCACTGGGACCACTTGAGGGGCCTGGAGGCCTCGACTCCAGGAAGGGCTGCTGCGACCTCACGAGCGAGTTGCTTGAGGTGGCGGTTGGAGCGAGGGGCCTGAGCCCCGCCAAGGATGCAAGCAGCTCCACGAGGCACCTAGTAGCCCTCGTCAGCCTCGGCAGGCAGGTTGTCATTCGCGGGCTGGGCAGCGTTGGCCTGGGGGTTCTGCTGGTAGTTGTCGTTGTAGTTGTTGTTCCAGCGTCGCCCCCCGCGGCCGCTGCGGCCTCCGCCGTGGCCTCCGCGGCCTCCGTTTGCCTCGCGAGCCTCGCGAGCCTCGCGAAGCCTCTTGATGTCGAAGCAGTCCTCGGTGGCGTGAGAGTGCCTGTTGTGGTAGATGCAGAAGGGACGGTCATCCTTCTTCTCAGGTCCTGCGGCTGGAGTGGCAGCTTGGCGAGACTGCTTGGCGTCGGGCTCTGCCACGAGGACCGCAGTAGTCTTGCGCTTCTCGGAGGATTTCTTCTTCTTGGACCCCTCGGTGGGGTCCCCAGGCTCGTTCTTGACGAACAAGCGGCCCTCTTCAGCCTTGGCGCACTTGTCCGCCAAGTCGAAAAGCTTGACGACGGTGGTGATGTTGTCGTGGATGCCGAGATTCTCGAGCATCTGCATGTCTGTGACCCCAGCCTGGAAGGCCGAGATGACCTGTGCGTCGGTGGCGTTGGGGATCTTGTTGCGCACTTGGCTGAAGCGCTGGATGTACTTGCGGAGGGTCTCACCGGGCTTCTGACGCACGGCGCGGAGGTCGTTGTAGGTGAGGCCGCGCTCGTACGTGCCCTTGAAGTTGGCGACGAAGCACCGGCAGAGCTCCTCCCAAGAGTTGATGGACTCGGCGGGGAGATTGGTGAGCCATGAGGACGCGGAGTCCTTGAGAGCCATGGGGAACCAGTTCGCCATGACCTTGTCGTCGCCCCCGGCGGCCTGGATGGCCAGAGAGTAGAGCTGCAGGAACTCCAGGGGGTTGTTCTTGCCGTCGTAGCGCGGAGGCAGGTCCGGCCTGAACTTGACGGGCCAAACGACGCGACGGAGGGCGCGGGTAAACGCGGCCGTCGTGCCGTAGGTGACCGTGCCGTTGGCGAGGGTGGCGCGGAGGTGGCGCCCGGCGGTGGCGACGTCCTGGACGGCGCGGTTGCGGCGTTCTTGCCCGCGCTCGATGCTCACGCGTGCATCCTCGGGGGCTCGCTGCACGATTTGGCAGTCATGCGGCGACGACGCGTGCGATGCAGCGCGGCCGTTGCGAGGAGGAGCCCCCGCTGGTGCGGGTTGCGGTGGAACCGGTGGAGCTGGAGCGGGCGCGGGCTGATGAGGAGGCGCGGGAGGTGCGCCGTGCGCCACGTCCCCCACGAGTGCAGAAGGAACCAGGGAACGAGACGACGCGGGTGCCGCGGCGCGAGCGGCGCCGATGAGCTCGGCAACGCGGTTGAGCCAGGCCTCCTGAGCCGCCGGCGTGGGGCGGTACTGCACCAGCTCCTGCGCCATGAGGAGCGCAGTCGCCGGGCTGGGCGCAGGGCGGCCCAGCGAGGAGGCAGCACGGTCCCGCGACGGGTGCAGGGAGGAGGCCTCCTCTTCGCCGAGGTCGTCCTCAGGGTGGTCGATGTCGTCGTCGTCCGGGTGCTCGACGCGGGGCTCGGGGTCGACATGGCGCTCCGGAGCAGAGCTCCCACGCGGGCGGCCGCGCGGGCGGCCTGCAGGAGCGGTGGCGGCGCTAGCCGTCCGGCGAGCGAGACGTTCGGCACGAGAACCGGCCATGGCTGTGTCGAGGATGAAGACGCGCCTCAGCCCCCTACCTGGTGCGCCAAATGTCGGAGAACTGTCCCAGGAACTGGGGGTGTCTCGAGAAGGATCGAGTAAGGGGCTGAACACGGAATCAAACAACCCTCAACGTGCTCCGGCGACGGTGCTCGTCGGACTCGCTGCGGGACAGCACTGCAGAGATGGAAACGCTCAGCCTTACCCAGGTTCAGGGCCCTCTTGTGGAGGTAAAACCCCTACGTCCTGCTTTGATGTATTGCACCGCTTGGAGAGTTCACAGTACAAGGAGGGCTTGTCGAGCTCGAGGTGGCTAACAGTGGCTACTTGCTAGTCTTCAGATCTAGGGTTTGGACTCTAGGATCTTGGAACGAACCGAACCTAGTGAAGAGTCGACCCCCTTGCTTGGGTGCGCTCCTCCTTCTTTTATAGGCGTCCTGGACCTCTTCCGCCCAAACATTTGGGCGGGAAGGGCTACCACATGGCGACGAAGGAGGAGGCGCGGTGCACGACAAAGGTAAAGTCCACCATAAAGGTAAAGCTTGTGGACGCGGTCCACGGCAGGGGAACGACGTCACCAAAGCTGAAAAGGGGCACCGACCAGCTGGACGGTGGGCTGGCGCTTGCCGAGGTGGGAGGTGACCCACGGTGACGTCGTCCTTGGAGCGTAGCTGCAGACGGTTCCCTTATCACCAGAGAGGCAATACTCGTTGTCCGCTTTGCTTGGCTCCGCTTTGTTGACTGCTTTATACATGGAAACGGCAACTGCGGCGTTGTCGTCATCGCGCGTAGGCACGCGCGTCACTCTGCACATGGCGCAGAGCCCATGTGCGCTCTGCCGCGGGGGCAGAGATTGCTTCACGAGGAAGGAGCTTCGCGAGGCAAAAAGCCTCGCCGAGCCCTTCAGCTTGGTCCTTAGCAGGATTGCGGGCGGCGTTGGAGACGCCTTGTCGAAGAGCGATCCCTCGCCAAGGGAGAGAATCCTTGGCGAGGAGAAAAACCTTTCGCGAGGGGAAAATCCTCGCGAAGCTCGCCAGGCTTGGAGAGCCTAGTCCTTAGCGAAAATCATCCAAAGAATCTTGTGGGCCCTGGCAGGCCGGCCCGTGGTACCCTGGTTTCCACTGTGCCGACACCTAATAACCAAATGGCATGGCCACCGAATTGTTTCCAACTTTTCCAAACTTCAAATGTGGTTCAAAACAACTCCTATTTGTGAAACCATGTTAAGTTGTTCAAAAATTTCAAAAAAAAAAAGAAATTATGGGAAGCTTCCTTATCTTATTTTGAGCATCCCTGATTTTACCTGTAATTTCTGGACTTGTTTAAAGTGCCAAATGAAATTCTAGTGTTGCTGGTTTTAACTGTCCTGGCCGGTAGTACCGGTAGTCTTGCCGGTAGTACCGATCGTTGTCTTCCCTGTGGCGACAGTGTGGGCACTGTCGCCATGCCGCGCACCTGCTCCCTCCGCAAGCTGTTATGCCCACCTAGGGTTAAGGAGACCCCGAGCGACGCTCACCTGCTCCCTCTCTCTCTCTCTTCCCTATCCTTTCCTCTCCGTTTTTCCGGATCGCCACCAACCCCCTAGCTCCCCTCGACCGACGCCGCATCGCCGCCACCGCCGCCAAATCGCCGTCGCGTGGAGCCCCACAGCGCAGATCGACGCCAGTCATTCCCTCCGCCTCGTCGTCCTCTTCATCCGCGCGCAAGGAATCGAGCCGAGGTGCCCAAAATCGCCGCCGACGTCCGCTTCTTCACCGCCTCTGGCCGCCACCATTCGAGCACGCTAGCGACGCCGTCTGACCTCCCCACGACTCGCCGTCTATGGACTCTTGTTCCTGGTGAGTTGCTGGTCCTCAGGGACCTCTCCGCCCTCCCTCTCTCTTGCCGTAGCTTCGCCGTTGCCGTAGCTCTCCATAGACCGCCGCCGGTTGCCGTCCTTCTCTTCGTTCCGGCGACCCAGGAGTAGCGGCGCCGCCCGTCCCTTGTACACCGTAGTGCGGCGCGTAGGATGCGCCAGTAGCTCGCCCCCGAACCACCTCGTGGCCGTGCGCTTGCTCGACATCGCCGCGGTCACCGCGAGCGCCCGCCGCGGTCGTGCTCAAATCCATTGACCGGAAGTAGCTCCGGAAGTAGACACGATAGTACCAGTTAATAAGTTTCACTACTGGATACCCAACATTATAACCGGAAGTAGCACCAGAAGTAGAACAGGAAGTACCGCTTTACCGGTACTACTGGGCACGTTACCGGAAGTACCGACCAAGAAATTTCGGTACTGGACATTTGTGCTTATAGGCGGAAGTACTACCGGAATTACTGGCAAACCGGTACTACCGGGACCTTCACCGGAAGTACCGGCTAGCGTTACTTTAAGTTTGAGAAGCTCTTAATTTAAAATTTATTAATTCAAATCATGTAAATGCTACATCAATTTGATCAGCAATTCAAATGCCATCCATCTATGCTAATGTCACCTCGTGACAACAACTTTTACTTGGATGTTATTCTTTAATTGATTAAAAGAATTAAATGCAAATAATCATTTAATTCACCAATCATTTCATCGCTACTCGGAAGAATTACAAACAAGGTACCGAAATGATCAGAAGAACAATACCTATCTAATCATGTCATGTTCATGCATATCTAAATCACCTTTTTAATAATGTAATAATTCATAAGCAATCTAGTCATTAAGTTTAATATGGTGTTGCTTCCAAATAACTGCACTAATTATTTGGCACTCCATTTAATATTGTTAGCTAATCTATATGATGATATCAGTTGCATAAACTTGACATGTCATCATGATTGTGCATTGCACCTTGTCTTCGTGTTATTTATTTGTTCTTTTGTGATTGTTTGGGTATCGATAGAATCAGGAGTCGAGGGTTCCCCTACCTACCCCGACGATCCGTACTACACGCCCCGTCAGCAAGGCAAGAGATAACCTAACCTTCTTGACATATAGCATCCTATTGTTTACACAAATATTTTATCCACATAATATTGCATTCGATTCTATGTCAATTTTTGGTCAATGCTAGAGTATCCTATGAATGCATGGTCCCCTAAACCATTACATGTTTCCCCTCCTATGAACCATAGGGTTAATGTGTTGGCCTGAGTAAAGACATAACTGTTGTATATATGCTTAGCTATGCTTAGTCGAATGCTAAATTGTCCGGTGATTTAATTCCATAATTATGATGTTGTTGGAATGTTTGGACATGATGGTTACTGGTGGTACTTAATTAAATTGCTTAAAAGGCTTGGATGAGTTGCCATCGGGGATGGTGTTTTGTCTCATTCTTGCCCCTAGGTGTGAGTTCTTGTCTCTAGAACCAAGGTTTGAGCGTGCTGCCATTGGTGGGGGTATGGGCTCCTTACTAACTGAATAACTTGTGCGGGCGTATCCAAGGGTCCTCTAGTTTGCGCTTCCCATTTGCGTGTGAGTTGCAGGTGGATGAGGCGCGATGAAGAGGGTGTGTGTGGTGTTAGGGTGTGGCGATGGGGGCAGGGGCTAAAATAGGCTGGATAAACTTGTCCTGTCGCCACAGATGACTCTTGGATAGTCTCATGCGAGGTAAAGGTTTAACCGCGCCCACTTGCCAGCTTTCCCCGGAAGAGAGCTAACCAGGCGAGCCGGACGGTACCAATGGGTAAATTAGTACACCCCTGCAGGGTTTAATCTTTTCGAAAAGCCATGTCCACGGTTATGGACGCCTTGTGAACGGATTACGAGATCATAGAAAACTTTTGAACTTAATTAAAATTTGGCAACTAGTGGTTGCAACTCAACGTGTGTTAAAAGGTTCATTTCCTCGAGAGTGATTCGAGGGAGTGCCTTGGTGGAGACGAGTGATGTTTCTGGCTACTATGGGTTCAAGGTGAACCGAAGAAAGATGTTTACTATCATACCCCTTTGAGAAAACCCTCTGAGTAGTCGATGCCTTCAGTTGGGTATTTAAAAATAAAAACTAGCTTTATGCAAAACAACTACATTACAGCTTTAGAGCCGTGTCATCTTTGGGCCTATATCGCCCTACTAAACTTGCGAGTACGTCGTACTCAGTCTCTCTTTGTTGATTATTAATTGTTTCAGAGGAGGACAACACCGAGCAGACAGGTGTGTTCTTCGTTGACATTGACGAGTAGTTTGGGGTTCCCAGGTGGCAGCTTGGGACGTCGTGGAACAAGCTGGTTGGGAATGTTTATCTTTAGGCCTCTTAGGCCATATTTTGGATCTTGTTGTACTAGACAACTACCTCGCTTCCGCATGATGTACTGTTGGTCTGTGACCTCTGTGTGTAATTTGTATCTTCCTCGTTATATGAGTTGCTATAAGATCTTTCGTGTCGTAGAGTCTGTGATGTGCCAGTTGTTCCACAAGTCTTGATCTCTTTATTATACATTGATAGCTATGCCAGTGTTTATGGCATGATCGATGTGTTGCGTGGGAGCGGTAACTCCATGCCTTTCGATTGTGTAGCATAGCCTGTGGGTTACATAGCCTCTCTGTATAATTTCGGGGTCGGGGCGTTACAAGTTGGTATCAGAGCAGGACTACCTGTAGCAAACCCTTTCTATTGGTCGATGTCGAGTCTAGTGATCGAGAAAATAATTTATAACCTAAAAATGAGTTGTGAAAACCCTCTTAGGATTATTTTTACTCCTTATCCAACTCGCTCTACTCTGAGTTCTCTTATCTCTATTTGTTTTAACATGGTGTCAAAGTTTAGGTTCTCGGGGTTGGGTTCTTACCGTCCAGCGTATGTCTCGAGTTCTTTACTTCTGTTTGCTACCGCCGCGTTGACGTGGTGTCACACGTGGTTGTTTGTTCCTTTCATTCGTGTTAGTGCCATCTTAAATCTCTATATCAGGAAGGACTCAAATGCTCTATCATAAATGTTTGGAGATGGTTACTAACTGTGTCTTTGTTCGAAATCTTCAGAATGGCTCCTGCCCGTCGTGGTAACCAAGGTGATCCTGAGCCACCGCCGCCACCCTCAATGGCGGAGGTTCTAATGGCTATTGAGGAGAATCGCCCGCGCAACGAGCGTCTGCTCGAGCAGTTGGTGTAGCAGGGAGCCAGGAGGAACAATGACTGCAACACTCTCACCGAGTTCTTGCGGTCCAACCTCCCACTTTCTCTGAAGCTAGAGAGCCGCTCGATGCGAATGACTGGCTTCGTGCTCTCGAGCGCAAGTTCGCCACCTTGCATGTTCCGGTGGCTGAACAAGTCAACTTTGCCACCTACCTTCTGAATGGAGCCACTGGTTCCTGGTGGGAGAGCCACATGTCAATGTTTGATGCTGGCCATGTCTTCAACTGGGCGGAGTTTCGCACCGCTTTCCGTGCGGCCTACATCCCCAAGCCCATCATGGACCTCAAGAGGAGGGAGTTCCTGGATCTGACCCAGGGACGCATGGACGTCCAATCCTATGGGCCTGAGTTCAACCATCTCTCTCGTTATGCCCCTCGGGACGTGACAAATGATGAGGACAAGCAAGAGTTGTTCCGCAAGGGACTTGTACCGAGGCTCCGTTATGAGCTCTTGCCCTTCAAGTTCCAGTCCTACCAGGAGCTGTACAACCAAGCTCTCACTATGGAGCAAGGTAGGAAGGAGCTGGAGTCTTCCAAGAGGCCAGCTCCAATGGACCATCAGAGCTCCTCTTCTTCTGAGGGCAATAAGCGCAGGGTCTTTGTGCCCTTCAGTGCTGTGCCTCGTGCTCCTTTCGCGCCAAGGCCTTCAGGGTACCGGCCACCTCCTCCTCGCCCAGCTACTTCGACCTTGGGTGCGGCTGGAAGTGGCTTCCGCCCTCAGCTGCCTCCACCACCACCGAGGCCCACTTGCTATAGCTGTGGCCAGCCTGGGCACTACTCTAGGGAGTGTCCCCAGAAGGCACCAGCTACTGCAACACCGGCACCAGCTCCCTCTACACCAGCCGCCAAGGCCATGACTGTCAGTCGTGGCCGCCTGAACCACGTCTTGGCTGAAGAAGCTGCTGAGGACCCTGGTGTTCTCATGGGTACGCTTCGAATAAATGAATATCCAGCTTCAGTCTTGTTTGATTCTGGAGCATTGCATTCATTCATATCCATAGCATATGCACACAACCATCAAATACCGTTTGTGAACATGGACTCCCCTCTAGTGGTCAAAACACCAGGCTCTAGTTGGCACACTAACTGGATTGCTCCGGAGGTCCAGATTTCCATAGGCTATTGGTCCGTTCCGTTCTCGTTGACGGCCCTGAAGTCAGATGGTCTAGATGTCATTCTGGGTATGGATTGGCTAGTCAAATATCAGGCCAATTTGGATTGTGCTGCCAAGTCTGTCATAGTGATCCACCCAACCGTCAGGCTAGTGAGTTATTGGTCACCTTCGTCGTCCGCAACTCCATCCGCTACCACTCCTCACTCTCCGTCAGTCTCTCTTTGTTGATTATTAATTGTTTCAGACAGGTGTGTTCTTCGTTGACATCGACGAGTAGTTTGGGGTTCCCAGGCGGCAGCTTGGGACGTCGTGGAACAAGCTGGTTGGGAATGTTTATCTTTAGGCCTCTTAGGCCATATTTTGGATCTTGTTGTACTAGACAACTACCTCGCTTCCGCATGATGTACTGTTGGTTTGTGACCTCTGTGTGTAATTTGTATCTTCCTCGTTATATGAGTTGCTATAAGATCTTTTGTGTCGTAGAGTCTGTGATGTGCCAGTTGTTCCACAAGTCTTGATCTCTTTATTATACATTGATAGCTATGCCAGTGTTTATGGCATGATTGATGTGTTGCGTGGGAGCGGTAACTCCATGCCCTTCGATTGTGTAGCATAGCCTGTGGGTTACATAGCCTCTCTGTATAATTTCGGGGCCGGGGCGTTACAACTGTCACGCGCAACCTGGAGAACTCCTTCATGTCTCTGGACGAGGCAGGAATACCAATTCCCAAAAAAGCTACCGGCGCCCTCATGTCGGTGGCTACGTACCTGCAAGCGACACAACCTCCGGAGAACGATCCCCGGGCGGCTTTGCACCGCCAGCAAATCAAGTTTGTCAGCATGGCAGGTGCGGAGCTGATAACAGAAGAACCACCACAACCAGCCGCAGATGCAGCGGTTGTCAACAACGCACCTCCTCGGCGCCAACAAAGCCCAAGGCATGAACCGCGGACCCGCCAACTTGGTGACCGCGTTGCTCGCGATCAGGAGGATCGCATCACATGCGTAAACAACGAGTGTGCCGCTCACGACCGAGAAAACCGCATCACCCGTGATCGAAGGCACCGCGCAACTCGTGAGTGAGAAGATCGATATCACCTCGCGGAAGGTGAAGACGCACGCAACGTCATCACGCAGAGCAAGGTTAATAGGAACCGTTCGAGACGGGCTGCACGCAAGGCGAGCAGCGATGAATCAGACTCTAAAGAAGAGCTTGAACACTGTGGCGCATTGTGCTTCAGTCGCCGCATACGAGAAGCAAGAATGCCAAAGGGATTCAGATTAACCTCTGAAACCCCAAAGTACGATGACCTGCAAGAACCCTTCGCCTGGTTGGAGGACTACCTCACGGCAGTAACTTGCCAGAGAGGTTCTACGTCCACGGCCATGCAATACATACAGCTCATGCTCTCAGGGTCGGCCCGAGCCTGGCTCAAAAGCTTGCTGTGGGGAGCATACACCTCCTGAGAAGATTTCAGCGAGGACTTCGTTCGCAACTTCGTCGGCACGTGCAAACGGCCCGCTTCATTTGAGGAGCTCCGAGCTTGCAAGCAGCGATCAGACGAGACGCTGCGCAAGTACATCCAGCGGTGGACCCTCCTCCGTAACTCAGCAGAGCGGATCTCAGAAGACAACGCGATATACGCGTTCACCCGAGGTGTCTATCGACTCGAGCTGAAAGAGGCACTCGGAAGAGTAAAGCCTGTCCGCACAGTGGAAACCAGGGTACCACGGGCCGGCCTGCCAGGGCCCACAACATTCTTCAGATGATTTCGCTAAGGACCAAGCTCTCCAAGCCTGGCGAGCCTCACGAGGGTTTTTTCCTCGCGAGGGACCTCTCCTCCTCGCCGAGGGTTTCCTCTCGGCGAGGGACCACCTCTCCTCGAGAGGGGGTCTCGGATGCTACCTGCAAATTCTGCTAAGGACCAAGCCGAAAGGCTCGGCGAGGCCTCCTGCCTCGCGGGGTTCCTTCCTCACGAAGCCAGCTCTGCCTCCGCGGCAGGGCGCACATGGGCTCTGCACCCTCCGCAGAGTCACGGACACGCCAGCGCTCGGTGACGACTGCGCCAGCGCGCGGTGACGGCAGCGCCGCAGTTGCCGTTCTTATGTATAAAGCGGTCAACAATGCTGCACCAAGCAAAGGAGCTCCAAGAATTGCCACTTTGGTGATAAGGGGACCGTCTGCAGCTACGCTCCAAGGGCGACGTCACCGTGGGACACACCCCACCTCAGTGGCGCCAGCCCACCGTCCTGGTTGGACGGTGGCTTTTCCAGCCTTGGTGACACCGCTCCCTGCCATGGACTGCGTCCATGGACTCTACCTTTATCGTGCACCCGTCCTCCTCCTTCGTCGCCATGTGGTAACCCTTCCCGCCAAGATATTTGGGGGAAGAGGTCCAAGACACCTATAAAAGGAGGGGGAGCACGTTCGGGCAAAGGGTTGAATCTTTGGTTGGACCCTGGTTGATAGCTAGCTAGGTCTTCTCCGGTTGGAAGTTCTGAGTTCTAGGGTTAGCCATTGTTAGCCACCTTGAGCTCGCCAAGCTCCCTTTGTACTGAAACCTCTCCAAGCAAGTGCAATACACCCAAGGCAGGACGTAGGGGTTTTACCTCTCCTAGAGGGCCCTGAACCTGGGTAATACCGTGCGTTATCTCTGCAGTGCTGTCCCGCAGCGAGCTCGACGAGCATCGTCGCCGAGGCACGTTGAGGGTTGTTTGATTCCGTGTTCAGCCCCTTACTTGATACCTAGAGAGACACACCCAGTTCCTGGGACAGTTCTCCGACAAAGCCAAAGACCATTGCCCACCTCATGCAAATTGCTAATGAGTGGGCAGACGGAGAAGATTCCATACACAACGAGCGCAGAGGCACGCCTGTGGAGGCCGGCGATCAAGGACACTGGAGTCGCCGCAGTAGCGATCGCCGCCGCAAGCAGAAGTCATGAGCGTACGACGACAACGAAGGCGCAGAACTCGTGGCAGCGGGTTTTCCCAACAGCCGCGAGCAAAGAAACCGTGACGGCAGTCGCCATGAAAGCGGCAGCCGAACAACCGGCTACAAGGAAAACAAAAACATCAAGCAAGAATGGCGACCACGCCAGTCGCGCAATGGGCGAGTGCCACGTCCTCCCCCTACTCTGCAAGGAGCCTACAGATTTCACATGTTCAGGGATGAGCACGACAACCTTACATCCTCTCACCTCCTAAAGGATTGTGAGAGCTTCCAAGATTTGCAGGCGCAGTATGCCCGCCTCTTTCAGCAACAGGCGCAAGTCGTCCCAGGTGCTTCGGCCATTGGAGCACCACCTCCTCCAGCTTTGCCCCTACCAGGACATATGGCGGGAGCTATCCAGCTCCAGCCACGCGTCGAGGAAACCCAAGCAGGTGATGAATCTTACACAAAACCCGTCAGGCGCATGTTCATGATACAGAAGGGATGACCTTCCAACCGGGATTAGAAGCTGATAACGAGGCAGGTGCACCTCGCTGTCAAGTCACCACCGGCGCTGCCGGAATATCTTAGATGGTCCCACGCAAGCATCGTCTACTCTTGCGATGACCATCCACCATAGTGCCATGGCCAGGGCATGCAACCCTCGTCCTCGACGCCCAGATCGGTGGCTTCGCGATGAGCCGCGTCTTTGTAACACCCCGGCCACTCCCGGACCGGCGCCTGTTACGCCTGTCAGCTCTCTAGGATCTCCAGACTGGCCCCACATACCAACACTAGTCTTTTCTGCGCACTTTGTCCTCACTCGTGCGCACTGTAACAGCCCCAACTTGGTATTGAAAAATACGAAGAATTTTTCCACTTTTTGTTTCCATGTTTGCATCATAGCATCCATATGCATTTGCTATTTCCAACAAACAACATATGCAAGCCATTAAAATGAGGAGGCAAACTTCCCAACATTCAAACCAAAGACCATTACTCAACATGTCAACAAACTAAATGAACTTCCAAATTGTTTACGAAGTTCCAACTTTTCTTTTATCACCAATTCTCAATTTCTAAATATTGTCAAATAAGAAAAGAATATGAGAATCCAAATTTGGTGAAATTCAACTACTATTTTGAAACCAAGTTAAACATTCCGAAAATTCCAACTAAAATCATGGGGAGCTTCAATATTATTGTGAGATCCTCCATGAATATTTTCTTTATTTTTGGAAATACTTAAGTGCTTCAAATAAATGTATTTTGCAATTTATCAAAAATGACATATTGAAACAATACAAATAATTGTGAACCTAAACATTTTATTTGAAGCCCAAACTTTTTGTGGAGGTTCTAAATGTCAATTGGAGCTTATATGAATTTTTGCACATTTTACAAAATTGTCCTGGTGCCTCATTTAAATCACTGAAGTCTGCTGTTTTTAAAAGAAATCCAGAAAAGTTTAAATCACTGACAGTGGGCCCCATTGTCAGTCTCTCTCTCTCCCCTCTCTTCTCACTGTGCGCCATGGCGCACTGGCGCCATGCCGCGGCCGTGCCCGCCCATGCCGCCCTGCCCCCGCTCGACCTGCTGCCCTGAGGGATCAAGGAGGACCCCCCCACCTGCTCCTCCTCCTCACCTGCTTGCTCACCTGCTCCCTCTCTCCCTCCTCACGCGCGCACCACGGCCGAGCTCCATTTTCGTGCCCGTCGCCGCCGCGCCGGCGCTACTCGCCTCCCCGCACAAATCGAAGAGCAGGGGGAGATTCGCCTCGAGCTCCTTTTCCTTCCCTCCCCGAGAATCGAACCGGGAGGCCCGGTGACGATGCGTGCGTCGTCGACTTCGTCCAACCGCTGCCGCCGCCCGCCGGAGACGATTCCCGCCGAATCCGACCGCCCCTCACCGCGCCGGTCACCCCTGCATACTCAAGGTGAACTTTGCGTGCTTGCTAGCCCTCTCCCGCGCCTTTTCTTCCTCTCCTCGCAGCTGGTCGCCGGCCACTGCCGCGTCCCCGCCAGTGAGCCCGGCCTGACCGGCCACAAGGCCGGCTGGCTCGGGCAGCTGCCCGGCCTGGGCTCGCACTGGGCCGGCCAGATGGCCGGACCCTTCGGCCACAGCCCCGGCCTAGCCCCCAGCCTAGGCCGGCCAAAGGCCGGCCTCTTCGGGCTTCCCCCCGGCCTTGGGCCCGGCCTGGCCGGATGTGAGGCCGGCCTGTCTGCTTTTTATTTTTTCCCTTTTTGGAAACTAAAAGGGTTTAATTAATTGATATCTTTTTAATTGGTGAACCAAATTTGACAAACCAAATATCAATTTAAGCAGGAAAACAAACCCTACAACTTGGAATCATTAAATTGTCTTTTGGACTTATATTCTTGTTGTTTATATAGGAGTTCCTAAAATGGGTTAAATAATACCAAATTGGGAAAAATCATAACTTATTAAATAATCATCCAAATTTTATAAATAAAATATCAATGTGATCAATATGTCAAATGATATTCAACCATGTCAATATCATGTCATGATCACAAATATTTATTTGATGAATTTCCCTAATATATTAACGAAATTAAATTCAATTAATTATTTAATTCGCTATTTGTTTATCGGTGCTCCGACAATTACAAATGAGGTACCAAACTGATCAGAAGAACAAACCCTATCCATTCATGTCATGTTCATGCACATTTGAGCCAATTCTCTAATATCTTAATAATTGATCAAGATTGTGGTCACTAAGATAAATATGGAGTTGCGTCCAAATAATTGCACTAATTATTTGGAACTCCATTTAATTTGTTAAATAATCTAAATGCTAAGGTCTTGCATAAGTTTGACATGCCATCATGTGATTGAGCATTGCACCTTGTGTTCTTCTGATTTATTGGTGCTTTGTATTTATTTTGGGTATCGATAGATTCCAGAGTCGAGGGTTCCCCTATCTACCCCGACGAGCCGTACTACACGCCCCGACAGCAAGGCAAGAGATAACCTAACCTTCTTGGCATTCTAGCATCCTAATGTTTTATCAACTTATTTTATCCACCATACTATTGCATGCGATTCAAACCCTCAAGTAGGTACGACTATGGATCATTCTATTCCTTTCGTTTAGGTAGTCCTAAAAAGCAAAACGTAATGGTAGAGGATGAAGGGGCATTCCTTTTCGCCTATATAAAAATCCTGCAGAATCACATTCGCTCTTGGGAAATAGGCATTGTCGAGCTTGATTTTAAGACAAGTTCATCTCCGTAGTGGCCCAATCCAACATCATCCTCTCCTTCCTCCGGCTTAACACCAGGTTCCCGTTCTATTTAACTAACACTAACTGAAGCTAACCGGAAGCTTTCTTCTCATGCGACTCTTGGATCGAAAAGAGGCGTCCGAAAGGACATGCCCGACGACGGCTCGGCTCCATACTGGCTAAACGAAAAGGTTTGAACGAGAGTGTGTTCATCGCACCCAATCCCGAATTGTGTGCTCTGTTCAGCGATTGTTCAAGTTTTTTCGATCGGTCCAGGTGGTGAGAGTAAGAGGCAGAGGGTGGTAGGCGTAGCTTACTCACCCTACTCCCTTAGACAATGCAATGCTCTGAACACGAAAGCTTTTTTGTTTTGTACAAGCAACCCCACTCACTATGTATGATATTTTTTACCCACCGGGGGGGAGGATGGAATGAGTCGGCAAGGGGATCAACCATCTTCTTTCAGTAAAAGCCCGCCGCCGCCATCCCCCTCGTCCGCTTGTCTAGTCTACTCTCTATGGAAGGTGGTTGGTAATTAGGGTTTGATTCTGATGAGGGGGCGCAAGGAGAAATTATAGCTTCGGAATCTCGCTTAATTGAATCTCCTGCTCCAAGTATAATTTCCAGGAGTTCCGTATATCAACCTCTTCAAACAGGGCTTAGCCATTGCTCGAGACAGATGCGAGTGACGCCAGAAAAACTCAAAAGAGAAAGAAGTCTCGTTAATCTCTTCATGCTCGTTCCAAGTTCGAAGTACCTTTTTTTGGCCAAAGAAATAGAAGTACGGAAGTACAAGAATTCTATAACGGAATAACCGAGCCAGAACAGAAAAAAAATAAAACATTAGAACAGGTATAAATAAGAAAATCTTAGTTAAGAGGGTTCATGTAAAGAACAGGTTCCAAATCACGATCGATTCCCTTTTCAAAACCTGCTGCAGCAGCTCGGGCTCTTCCTGCATGCCACAAATGGCCCACAAAAAGGAAGAATCCTAGAACAAAATGAGAAGTGGATAACCAACTTCTAGGAGAGACATAATTAACTGCATTGATCTCGGTAGCTACGCCAACCTCTTCCTTAAGAGATTGTGGAATGCACACATCCCGGAATACAGTTGGGTGATCCATTAAGCTAAGCAAGAGCTATGAACCAGTCGCTGCTCGGGTTTTCTCGAAAGCTTTTGCTTTCTTCGGTACTGGTACTTCGGAATCCGGTGCCAAGCTTTCTGATCTCACCTGGCTCAATGGAAGCTGTAAAAAAGTCGAAGACCAAAATGCCCCAGATTCGCCCCCTTCGCTTTCTTGTACCTCGTCAACATCCTCCAACTCGCCTCTTCATTTCTTCTGGAATGAAGTCTTCTAAGGTAGTAGGTATCGGGTTTATGTTTATAAAAAAACATTTATTTATTTTTTCAATTTCCTGGGCCTAGACCAATTTACCTGCTCTCCGGAACAGTCAACTATCGCTTGAACTTGCTTTGATGATATTCCGATTAAGAAAAAGATGGAGCCGCCTGCAGTATACAAAATAAACTTTTCGTTCAATAAAGGTTATAGGGCCTGTCCGTCCGGTGTACATACCATCCTTAGGTCTACTACTTTCAAGTACGGGTTCGTTCAAAACGAAGTTTTCCCGCATTACGGCAAACCCGTGTCAAATATATAGCGGATTTGGGCGCTCTAGCCAAAACGAATCCTATTTCGGCTATGACCTTCTCCATTACAATGTTCTCATACGCAGGAAATCCGGTAAGGTACTTTTGGAACACCAATGGGCATATTAGATTAATATTATTAAATTTAAGTAAGAAAACTACACTTTAATATGGAAACGTAAGAATGGAAGAGAAAGAAATAATCCGCAGGAAGCTCGTAACATCGGTCCCGATAAGCCCCAATTTACTGCTTCTTCTCCGCTAATAAAACCTACTCCCTCAACTCGCTCCAAAAAAATGCAAGGCCTCGCCCAACGAGTGGCGGATTTGGTTTGGATGGGGTCTCGCTTGGACGCCGGGGAGATCCATAGATCTGGATAAACTCTTTCTCGCCCCCGAGAGCTTTCACACTCTGGGATGGGAGTCCCTTCCAAGACTTCATTCTACCCACAATGGTTGGCCATACAATCGTAACTTTACTTCTAGAGGAAGGTGGGGCACGCCTAGAGTTCCAACTATGCTCTTCTCAGGTTCTTTCTTTCTCCTTCACCAGACCACAGAACTAATCAATCAACCTTGACCTATACTTCCATGGAACGCAGTCCCTGTGACCCTATAACCGGCGGATCGATCCTTGTAGGCAGCCACTCCATTGGTTGAGATGCTCTTCCAAAATACTTTACACAATCGAGCAACGGAGTGGAAGGATCTTATCAACGTCCATGAATGAGAAGAGAAGATTTTGTCCATTTTAGCAGATAAGATAGCAGCAGAAGACATTTTATCCATTCCTGCTTGAGTGCTTTCCTAAAGCAGCCTAAACAGGATCAATAGAATATCACACATGCACCATTACTATGACTCACGTTCTCGTTCAGGGATCCGCGATTGGACATGGAAAATAGAAATACTCTATTAAGAACCTTATGGGTTCTCATCATCCAATGGGTATAACAGCCCTTAAGCTGATGTTCCCATCATTGGGGGGGGGGGGAGTGACTTCTGTCCAATCGGTGTAGCATCGGGCTCAGAGACTATGCGCTCGCAAAAGACTGAATTGGCCTGCCTGGTAGAGGTATCTTGTAAACGCCAAGAAATATCTGTTACGTTCCTGATGTTTCCGAACACTTTCAATAAAACCCTCTCGTAGAAGTATTTTAACAATGTTTTCGGTAATATTTGTAGATATTACTCGAACTGTTCCTTTTTTATTCATGCCCCAAATCTGAGGGTGTAAATGAACATTGCTTAACTCTAAAAGCCCAAATAAGGCTTTGTAGTAGGCAGTGATGTGATGTGCCAGTTTCCCTTAAGAGGCCGCGGCAGAGAACAAGACAGCAAGCGAGCGTACCTTTGTTCGCTTCTTTTCCACCAAGCACAGAAGTTTAAGGAGAACTGTAGGTCGGTGGCTACCTAAGGAAACTCCGATTACGCCGTCAATTCATTAGGCATTCGGCATCTTTAGCTTCTGCAAATTCTTTAGTTTGTTTCACTTCAACCTCTTCTGGGTCCTCCAAAATTGCTAGAAGCTTTTTCTTTCCTATGGGGAAAAATAATAATTGGAACGAGACTAAATGTTCGGCCTTAATGAGATGGACCTTGATTCCTCTCCGGCCAGGAAAAGATGCGGCTCCTCTTTGTTCTACTACCTTCATCCTCGGGTGAAGCCGGTTGGCTCACCAAACAAGATTCAGTGTCCTTCTAGGTTCTGGCTGGTAGAGCAGAGGACTGCAAATCCTCTTTAGTTTAGCGCGTTGGACTCAAAATCCTTGAAGACTCAAAGCACCCCTCACCTCCGGAAGGAGAGAGCAGCTTAATGAGAGAAGTAGCAGTGAGGGCGCTAAGCAGGTGTAAAGTGAATTGGTCTGAGAGCCAAGCCAGCTTCTCAAGTAGTAAAAAGCCGGCATAAGTCTATTACGCGCTTTGGCGGTTATAGTCTCTCTTTATACTGCGACTGGAGGAAGGCGTAATGGGCTGTGTGGTATGTTGATCAAGGAGGTGCTGCATTGGCTGTAGCTGCAAGAGGTCTTGAGACAGAAATTATGGACTAGACCCACACATCCTAGCAACGTGGACTATCCTACTGAGCTAATGAAAGAAAAATGACACGAAGATCGACATGAGCTAGACATGGATGTATCAAGCCTTTCCTTATGTTCTCTCATAAAATGATGATAAAATACAAGTCATTAAAATGAAAATAATTTCTAATTTCTTGGTTGTCAACGCCTAAAACCTGCATGTAGCTTCCGGCATTCTTCCCTCAAGGCCACTCTTCCTCCGGGATTTCTTTCCGCACTATTATGGATAGTCAAATAATGGGAAAAATTGGATTCAATTGTCAACCGGTCCTATCGAAAGTAGGATGTCTCTTTTGATCAAAATATAGAGAATCCTATGATTGCATGTTTTCCCCGAGCCAATCACATGTATCCCTACCTATTAACCCTAGTGTTGATGTGTTGGCCGGATACAGAATATAAGGGTTGGTTATATGCTTAGCCATGCTTAGAAATGCTTAGTTGAAATACTAGTAATGTCCGTTATTGAATTCCATACTTATTGATGTTGATGGAATGATTCGGGCATGGTGGATATTTGTGATGCTTAATTAAAATGCTAAGACGGCTCGGGTGAGTTGCCATCGGGGATGGTGTTTTGCCTCACTCTAGCCCCTAGGTGCGAGTTCTTTACCTCTTGAACCAAGACTGAGCGTGCTTCCGGAGGTGGGGACATATGGAATCCCCTTTGACCGAATAAGTTGTGAGGGGCTTGTCAAGGGTCCTCTAGTTTGCTATTCCATTTGCGCGTGAGTGTGTGGGTGGAAAAGAAATGAGGATGGTGGTGTTTAGGATGTGGCCGCGGGGCAGGGTGCTGGGAGCGCTGAACCTGTCCTTCCATACACTGATGGTCCTTGAGTAAGCCTCATGCAATGTAAAGGTCTAACCGCACCCACTCGCCGACCTTCCCCGGAAGAGGGTCAATCAGGTGAGCCGGACGGTACCGATGGGTAAATTAGTACACCCCTGCAGGGTTTAATCTTTTCGAAAAGCCGTGTCCACGGTTATGGACAACTTGGGAATAGACGATAAGATCATAGAGAATATTAACCTAATTGATATGGCAGCTAAAGGTTGCATAATCAACGTGTTTCGAGGGGGTGCCTTGGTGGAGATGAGTGTGGTTGCTTACAGAAGGGTTCGATGAGAACCAATGATGACAAATGTGACTCTCTTACCCCTTTATAAAACTATTCTGAGTAGACGAATGCCATGTGTCATTTATGTTTCGGTTTATGAAAATTAGCTTTATGCAAAAGAAATACATATAAAGCTTTAGAGCCTCCGTCAATCATTGGGCCTATATCACCCTACTAAACTTGCGAGTACGTCGTACTCAGTCTCTCTTTGCTGCCTTTATATTTGTATTTCAGAGGAGGACGACACCGAGCAACTAGGTGGGTTCTACGTGGACATCGACTAGTAGTCCGGGGTTCCCAGGTGGCAGCTTGGGACCGTGGAGCAAGCTGGCTGGGTTTATTTATGTGTAGGCCTCTTAGGCCCTATATTTGGATCTTGTTGTGCTAGACAACGCTACTTCGCTTCCGCTTGTTGAATTGTTGGTCTGTGACCTTTTGATGTGTAATATTTGTATCTTTCTCATATATGAGTTGCTATATGAGTTTTGTGTCGTAGAGTCTGTGATGTGCCAGTTTGTTCCACAAGTCTCGGTCTCTTTACTATACATGGAAGCGATGTCTGAGCTTATGGCATGATCGAGGTGTTGTGTGCCGATGATGTATTCCGAGCACGCCTGCCAATGAGTTTTGGCCTGGGATTGGTAAACCCAGTAACCCTCGGTTGTGTAGCATGACCGGTTACACAACATTCCACTGTATAGTTCTGGGGTCGGGGCGCTATAAGTTGGTATCAGAGCAGGACTGCCTGTAGGAAACCCTTTCTATTGGTCGATGTCGAGTCTAGTTGAAAATTATTTATGACCTAAAAATGAGTTGTGAAAACCTTCTTAGGATTCTTTTTACTCCTCATCCAACTCGCTCTACTCTGATTCTTACCTCTACTTGTTTTGAGCTTGGTGACAATGTCTAGGTTCACGAGGTTGGGTTTCTATCATCCAGTTATGTCTCGAGTCCGTTATATCCGTGTAATATCGCCGCGATGACGTTATGTCACCGTGGTTGTCTAAATATGTCTTAGTGTTTGCCATCTTCAATATCTATATCTGGAAGCACCTTAATGACCTATCCTATCTGTCGAATGTGTTTACTAACTATGTCATTGTTCCAATTCTTCAGAATGGCTCCTACCCGTCGTGGTGAACAGAGCAATCCTGATCCACCGCCGCCACCCACTATGACGGAGGTTCTGATGATTATTGAAGAGGGCCACGTGCGCAACGAGAATCTACTCGCGCAGTTGGTGCAGCAGGGTGCACAGAGGAACACGGACTGCACCACTCTCAACCAGTTCTTGCGGTCCCAACCTCCCACTTTCTCTGAAGCTAAGGAGCCGCTTGATGCGGATGATTGGCTTCGGGATTTAGAGCGCAAGTTTGCCGCTCTTCATGTTCCGGCTGCGGAACATGTCAACTTCGCCACCTACCTGCTGGATGGAGCCGCCGGCTCCTGGTGGGAGAGCCACGTGGCAATGGTTGCCACGGGCCATGTCTTCACATGGGAGGAGTTCCGCGCCGCTTTCCGTGCGGTGTACATCCCCAAGCCCATCCCGGAGCTCAAGAGGAGGGAGTTCCTGGACTTGACCCAGGGACACATGGATATCCAGTCTTATGGACGGGAGTTCAACCACCTCTCCCGTTACGCCCCTCGGGACGTGACGAATGACGATGACAAGAAATTGTTGGGAATATGCCCTTGAGGCAATAATAAAATGGTTTATTAAGCATATTCACGTTTATGATAATAGTTTATTATCCATGCTATAATTGTATTAAATGGAAACATAATACATGTGTGGAATATAAACACCCAGAGTCCCTAGTGAGCCTCTACAGGACTAGTTCGTTGATCAAGAGATAGTTAGAGTTTCCTAACTATGGACTTGTTACAGTCACTTGATAACGGAGTCATATCATTAAGAGTAATGGTGTGATGGACATGACCCAAATAAAGAAGTTGCAATTAATCGTGTCACAAAAGTTTTGTTGTCAACACTTTTAATATGCCAAATATAGTTTCCTTAGACCATGAGATTATATCACTCCCGTTCGCCGGAGGAATACTTTGTGGACATCAAACGTCACTTCGTAACTGGGTGATTATAAAGGTGGATTTCAGGCATCTCCGATGGTGGGTTGTTGGGTGATATGAATCATGAGTGGGATTTGTCCCTCCATGTGACGGAGAAGATATCTCCAGGCCTTCTCGGTAATATAGCATCAAAAGTCTGCAGACAGGTGATTAGGTGGTAATCACGAGGATCCTATATTATGGACGAGTAAAGAGAACTTGTCGGTAACGAGATAAAACTAGACATGGGGATGTCAACGATTATATCTCGGGCAAGTAAAATATCGTGAGACAAAGGGAATCATATATGAGATTAATTGAATCTCCGGCATCGTGGTTCAATCGAGAAAAAGGTTTTCGTTGAGTGTATAGGAATTAATATGGGCATCCCGGTCCCGCTATTAATTATTGATATGATCATGTCTATGCATTCTCGAACTCGTAGGGTCACACACTTAACGTTCCGATGAAATTAGGTTTTGCGTTGAATTAAATGATGAAACGAACGAATGGTGATTCGGAGTCTCGGATGGGATCCCGGACATCACGAGAGGTTCCGGAGGAGTCCGGAGAATAAGATTCATATATGGAAAGTAGTTTCCGGAGGTTTCGGAAAAGTTCCGGAAAATATTTATAGGGTACCGGAAGGTTTCGGAATGTTCTAGAAGGTTCTAGAAGTGGGACCCACATATTGTATGGGGGCCCACATGGACCAAAGGGGTGCAGCCACCACATGGTGTGCCGCACCACCCAATGGCCCACATGGGCAATGCGGCTAGGGAGAGAGGGGAAACCCACTCCTAGTTGGACTAGGAGTTGGGCCCTCCACCCTTTAGGAAAGGAGCCCAAGGAGGAGTCCTAGATGGACTCCAACTTGGGGGGCAAGCAAGGGGGCCGGCCGGCCCCTGCCCTAACCCTAGCCGGCCACCTATAAAAAGGGGGCAAAGGGGAGGGGTGCGGCACCCCTTGTGCTGCCACCCCAAGTCCCCTGCCGCACCACCTCCCTCCACCCTAAAACCCTAGCCGCACCCCTCCTTCCCGGAGGGCTGCCGTGCCACCACCTCCACCTTGAGCTGCCACACCTCCCTAACCCTAGGGTGCTGCGCCACCTCCACCTCTCCCTCTCCTCTTGCTTGGCTTGGCGAAGCCCTGCTCGTGGAGATCGTCATCGACACCGGCACAACCGTCGTGCTGCTGAGATCATCAAGGCCACGTCCTCTCGCTTGCGGGATCAAGGAGTTGACGTCTTCATCGAGCCGTACATGTGGACGCCGCGGAGGTGCTGCCCGTTGCTGCACTTCACCGGATTGGATCTCGAGGATAATACATCTCCTCGCGACTAGACGAGTCTAGTTGCGGGGATCGACTAGCCAACCCTTGCACCGACAAAACGCATTTCTTGATCTTCAAGGGTAAGAGATTGGATCTCACCTTCGCTATCTTCATCTAGTAGATCTAGATCCTTGGGGTTTATTCCGCTTGCCACGTAGGAAATTTTTTGTTTTCCATGCTGCGACCCCATCAGAAATACCTCTTCCGCAAGGGGCTCGCACCTCGTCTCCGATACGAGCTCCTACCCTTCAAGTTCACCTCCTACCAGGAGCTCTACAACCAGGCTCTCACCATGGAGCAAGGTAGGAAGGAGCTGGAGGCTTCCAAGCGTCCAGCTTCCACCGACCACCAGAGCTCCTCTTCCTCTGAGGGCAAGAAGCGCCGGGTGTTTGTGCCTTTCAGCGCTGTGCCCAAGGCACCCTCCGCGCCGAAGACCACCGGGTACTTTCCACCTCCGCCTCGCCCAGCTACTTCGACCTTGGGTGTGGCTGGAGGAGGTTTTCGACCTCGGCTGCCTGCACCACCGGGGGTCACTTGCTTCGCTTGTGGCCAGCCGGGGAACTACTCTAGGGAGTGTCCCCAGAAGGAACCGGCTACCACAGCACCTGCACCAGCACCCTCTACCCCAGCCGCCAAGGCTACTACCGTCAGCCGTGGCCGCCTGAACCACGTCTCGGCTGAAGGCGTTGAGGAGGACCCCGGAGTTCTCATGGGTATGCTTCGAATCAATGATTACCCTACTTCAGTCTTATTTGATTCTGGAGCATCACATTCATTCATATCAATAGCTTTTGCACACAACCATCAAGTTCCATTTGTGAATATGGACTCCCCTTTAGTGGTTAAAACACCCGGTTCCCGTTGGGAAACCAAGTGGGTTACTCCAGAGGTGCAGATTTCCATAGGTTCAATACCTTTCCCGTTTCAGTTGATAGCCCTGAAGTCAGAGGGTCTAGATGTTATCCTAGGTATGGACTGGTTAGTCAAGTATCAGGCCAACCTGGACTGTGCGGCCAAGACTGTCACAGTGATCCACCCAAGCTATGGGGAAGTGCGTTACTGGTCACCTTCGTCCGCAGTTCCATCCGCTGCCACTCCTCTCTCTCCGGAGATCAGTTTGTACTTCATGGAAGGAACCAATCCACCCGAAATGCATGAAGTAGCTGTGGTGTTTGATTTCCCCGATGTTTTCCCGGAGGAATTGCCCGGCATGCCGCCTGATCGCAGCGTGGAGTTTGTGATTGAGTTGGTTCCGGGAACCGCCCCAGTTTCTAAAACGCCCTACCGCATGCCAACGGAAGAGCTTTCTGAATTAAAGATGCAACTTGATGAGCTGCTAGAAAAGGATTTCATCCGGCCGAGCAGCTCACCTTGGGGCTGCCCGGTCATCTTTGTCAAGAAGAGGGATACAAATGTTCCTCGTCTGGTTGTTGATTACCGCCCTCTGAATGCGGTGACCATCAAGAACAAATATCCTATCCCCAGAATAACCGACTTGTTTGATCAACTAGCTGGTGCAACGGTATTCTCCAAAATGGATCTGAGGTCAGGCTACCATCAGATTAAAATCCGAAAGGAGGATATTCCAAAGACAGCTTTCACTACCCGCTATGGGTTATATGAGTACACCGTCATGTCCTTCGGCCTCACTAATGCTCCGGCTACATTCATGAGGCTGATGAACTCCATCTTCCACGAGTACCTGGACAAGTTTGTCATTATTTAAATCGATGACATCCTTGTCTATTCCAAAACCGAAGAAGAACATGCTGAGCATCTTCGGCTAGTCTTGACCAAGCTCCGAGATCACCGCCTCTATGCCAAGTTCTCCAAGTGTGAATTTTGGCTAAAGGAGCTCATTTTCCTCAGTCATGTGGTGTCAGCTTCTGGAGTAGCGGTGATACCAGACAAGATTCAGGCAATCCTGGATTGGCAACTCCCAAGTCCGCCAAAGATATCCGAAGTTTCCTTGGATTGGCGGGTTATTATCGCCGATTCATCGAGGGCTTTTCCAAAATAGCTAAAGCATTAACTGACCTTCTCAAGAAGAATAAACAATTTGTGTGGTCAGACAAGGCTGAAGAGAGTTTCCAAACCCTCAAGGTCAAGCTCACCACCACTCCGGTGCTTGTCCTTCCCGACACAGACATGGACTTTGTCATCTATTGTGATGCATCGCTCCAGGGCTTAGGCTGTGTGTTGATGCAAGAGGGCCATGTTGTCGCTTATGCCTCTCGCCAACTCAAACCACATGAGCAAAATTATCCAACTCATGATTTGGAGCTTGCCGCTGTGGTACATGCTCTGAAGCAATGGAGGCCCTACCTCTTGGGAAACCGTTGCGAGATCTACTCCGACCATCAAAGCTTAAAATATCTCTTCACCCAGCCGGATCTGAACTTGAGGCAGAGGAGATGGCTGGAATTGATTAAAGATTATGATGTGACTCTCAACTATCAACCCGGCAAGGCAAATGTCGTGGACGATGCTTTGAGTCGCAAGGCTTATTGCAAAACCATGATGGTGGAAAAGGCACAACCGGCTCTCCATGAGGAGTTTGCTAGGTTGAATCTGGAAATTGTTCCTTCCGGGTTTCTAGCTAACCTCGAGATCAAATCCACTCTCGAGGATGAAATCAAGGCCGCCCAGCAAAATGATGCTGGCATCCTCAAGATTAAGGAGAATGTCGCAAGTGGAAAGGCCAAGTGTTTCTCTATCGATGACTCCGGTGTTGTCTATTTCGAAGGCCGTCTTGTGGTGCCCAAGAGTGGAAATACCAAAGGGTTAATTCTCCAAGAGGCACATGAGTCTCCCATATCCATCCATCCCGGTAGCACCAAAATGTACCAAGACCTCCGTCCCAAATTCTGGTGGACCCGCATGAAGCGGGATATTGCCAAATATGTTGCCGAATGCGATGTCTGTCGCCGGGTGAAAGCTGAACATCAAAGGCCAGCTGGTACCCTTCGCCCCATAACCGTTCCCGAGTGGAAATGGGATGAAGTTGGTATGGATTTCATCACCGGTTTTCCAAAGTCACAAAAGGGCAACAATGCTATTTGGGTCATCATCGACCGTTTGTCAAAGGTTGCCCATTTCCTTCCGGTCCGCGATGATATTCGAGCAAGCCAACTTGCCGACTTGTATATGGCCCGGATTGTTCCTTTGCACGGGGTTCCTTTGCGGATCATCTCCGACCGTGGAAGATTATTTGTGTCCAAGTTTTGGCAAAGTTTCCAAACGGCTCTTGGAACCCGTCTCAATTTCAGCACCGCCTATCATCCTCAAACCGACGGTCAAACTGAAAGAGTAAATCAAGTTCTTGAGGATATGCTTCGGGCTTGTGTCATCTCTTTCGGCAAGGGTTGGGAGAAATACCTCCCTCTCGCCGAGTTCTCCTACAACAACAGCTATCAAGCCAGTTTGCAAATGGCTCCTTTTGAGGTTCTATATGGGAGAAAATGCCGGACTCCTCTCAATTGGTCTGAAACCGGAGAGAGGTCACTCTTCGGTCCTGATGTGATCAATGAAGCCGAAGAGAAAGTCCGTGTCATACGGGATAATCTCAAGGCTGCTCAATCCCGTCAGAAAAGCTACTATGAGAAGCACCATCAAGAGGTCCATTATGAAATTGGTGATAAAGCTTATCTTCAAGTATCTCCTCTCCGAGGCGTTCGTCGTTTTGGAATCAAGGGCAAATTGGCACCTCGCTACGTTGGCCCTTTCACCGTCCTAGCCAAGCGAGGAGATCTTTCCTATCAACTTGAGTTGCCTTCCAATTTCTCGGATGTCCATGATGTGTTCCATGTTTCCCAACTCCGGTGTTGCTTCAAGGATCCAATCCGTGGGGTTGATCACGAGGCATTGGACATCCAGGAGGATTTGACCTATCGCGAGCATCATATCCGCATCTTGGATGAAGCGGAGAGGAAAACCCGCAACAAGTCTATCAAGTTCCTAAAAGTTCAATGGTCCAACCATTCCGAGGAAGAAGCCACATGGGAGCGAGAAACTAGCCTTCGTCAGGAATACCCCACCTTTTTTACTCAATCCTAGAATCTCGGGACGAGATTCCTGTAAGGGGGTAGAATTGTAACAGCCCCAACTTGGTATTGAAAAATACGAAGAATTTTTCCACTTTTTGTTTCCATGTTTGCATCATAGCATCCATATGCATTTGCTATTTCCAACAAACAACATATGCAAGCCATTAAAATGAGGAGGCAAACTTCCCAACATTCAAACCAAAGACCATTACTCAACATGTCAACAAACTAAATGAACTTCCAAATTGTTTAGAAAGTTCCAACTTTGCTTTTATCACCAATTCTCAATTTCTAAATATTGTCAAATAAGAAAAGAATATGAGAATCCAAATTTGGTGAAATTCAACTACTATTTTGAAACCAAGTTAAACATTCCGAAAATTCCAACTAAAATCATGGGGAGCTTAAATATTATTGTGAGATCCTCCATGAATATTTTCTTTATTTTTGGAAATACTTAAGTGCTTCAAATAAATGTATTTTGCAATTTATCAAAAATGACATATTGAAACAATACAAATAATTGTGAACCTAAACATTTTATTTGAAGCCCAAACTTTTTGTGGGGGTTCCAAATGTCAATTGGAGCTTATATGAATTTTTGCACATTTTACAAAATTGTCCTGGTGCCTCATTTAAATCACCGAAGTCTGCTGTTTTTTAAAAGAAATTCAGAAAAGTTTAAATCACTGACAGTGGGCCCCACTGTCAGTCTCTCTCTCTCCCCTCTCTTCTCACTGTGCGCCATGGCCCACTGGCGCCATGCCGCGGCCGTGCCCGCCCATGCCGCCCTGCCCCCGCTCGACCTGCTGCCCTGAGGGATCAAGGAGGACCCCCCCACCTGCTCCTCCTCCTCACCTGCTTGATCACTTGCTCCCTCTCTCCCTCCTCACGCGCGCACCACGGCCGAGCTCCATTTTCGTGCCCGTCACCGCCGCGCCGCCGCTACTCTCCTCCCCGCACAAATCGAAGAGCAGGGGGAGCTTCGCCTCGAGCTCCTTTTCCTTCCCTCCCCGAGAATCGAACCGGGAGGCCCGGTGACGACGCGTGCGTCGTCGACTTCGTCCAACCGCTTCCGCCGCCCGCCGGAGACGATTCCCGCCGAATCCGACCGCCCCTCACCGCGCCGGTCACCCCTGCATAATCAAGGTGAACTTTGCATGCTTGCTAGCCCTCTCCCGCGCCTTTTCTTCCTCTCCTCGCCGCCGGTCTCTGGCCACCGCCGCGTCCCCGCTAGTGAGACCGGCCTCGGGCCCCGGCCTGACCGGCCACAAGGCCGGCTGGCTCGGGCAGCTGCCCGGCCTCGCCCCGGCCTGGGCTCGCACTGGGCCGGCCAGACGGCCGGACCCTTCAGCCACAGCCCCGGCCTAGCCCCCAGTCTGGGCCGGCCAAAGGCTGGCCAAAGGCCGGCCTCTTCGGGCTGCCCCCCGGCCTTGGGCCCGGCCTGGCCGGATGTGAGGCCGGCCTGTCTGCGTTTTATTTTTCCCTTTTTGGAAACTAAAGGGGTTTAAATATTTGATATCTTTTTAATTGGTGAACCAAATTTGACAAACCAAATATCAATTTAAGCAGGAAAACAAACCCTACAACTTGGAATCATTAAATTGTCTTTTGGACTTATATTCTTGTTGTTTATATAGGTGTTCCTAAAATGGGTTAAATAATACCAAATTGGGAAAAATCATAACTTATTAAATAATCATCCAAATTTTATAAATAAAATATCAATGCGATCAATATGTCAAATGATATTCAACCATGTCAATATCATGTCATGATCACAAATATTTATTTGATGAATTTCCCTAATAGATTAACGAAATTAAATTCAATTAATTATTTAATTCGCTATTTGTTTATCGGTGCTCCGACAATTACAAATGAGGTACCAAACTGATCAGAAGAACAAACCCTATCCATTCATGTCATGTTCATGCACATTTGAGCCACTTCTCTAATATCTTAATAATTGATCAAGATTGTGGTCACTAAGATAAATATGGAGTTGTGTCCAAATAATTGCACTAATTATTTGGAACTCCATTTAATTTGTTAAATAATCTAAATGCTAAGGTCTTGCATAAGTTTGACATGCCATCATGTGATTGAGCATTGCACATTGTGTTCTTGTGATTTATTGGTGCTTTGTATTTATTTTGGGTATCGATAGATTCCGGAGTCGAGGGTTCCCCTATCTACCCCGACGAGCCGTACTACACGCCACGGCAGCAAGGCAAGAGATAACCTAACCTTCTTGGCATTCTAGCATCCTAATGTTTTATCAACTTATTTTATCCACCATACTATTGCATGCGATTCAAATGTCTCTTTTGATCAAAATATAGAGAATCCTATGATTGCATGTTTTCCCCGAGCCAATCACATGTATCCCTACCTATTAACCCTAGTGTTGATGTGTTGGCCGGATACAGAATATAAGGGTTGGTTATATGCTTAGCCATGCTTAGAAATGCTTAGTTGAAATACTAGTAATGTCCGTTATTGAATTCCATACTTATTGATGTTGATGGAATGATTCGGGCATGGTGGATATTTGTGATGCTTAATTAAAATGCTAAGACGGCTCGGGTGAGTTGCCATCGGGGATGGTGTTTTGCCTCACTCTAGCCCCTAGGTGCGAGTTCTTTACCTCTTGAACCAAGACTGAGCGTGCTTCCGGAGGTGGGGACATATGGAATCCCCTTTGACCGAATAAGTTGTGAGGGGCTTGTCAAGGGTCCTCTAGTTTGCTATTCCATTTGCGCGTGAGTGTGTGGGTGGAAAAGAAATGAGGATGGTGGTGTTTAGGATGTGGCCGCGGGGCAGGGCGCTGGGAGCGCTGTACCTGTCATTCCGCACACTGATGGTCCTTGAGTAAGCCTCATGCAATGTAAAGGTCTAACCGCGCCCACTCGCCGACCTTCACCGGAAGAGGGTCAATCAGGTGAGCCGGACGGTACCGATGGGTAAATTAGTACACCCCTGCAGGGTTTAATCTTTTCGAAAAGCCGTGTCCACGGTTATGGACAACTTGGGAATAGACGATAAGATCATAGAGAATATTAACCTAATTGATATGGCAGCTAAAGGTTGCATAATCAACGTGTGACAAAGGTTCATTTCCTCGAGGGTGATTCGAGGGGGTTCCTTGGTGGAGATGAGTGTGGTTGCTTACAGAAGGGTTCGATGAGAACCAATGATGACAAATGTTACTCTCTTACCCCTTTATAAAACTATTCTGAGTAGACGAATGCCATGTGTCATTTATGTTTCGGTTTATGAAAATTAGCTTTATGCAAAAGAAATACATATAAAGGTTTAGAGCCTCCGTCAATCATTGGGCCTATATCGCCCTACTAAACTTGCGAATACGTCGTACTCAGTCTCTCTTTGCTGCCTTTATATTTGTATTTCAGAGGAGGACGACACCGAGCAACTAGGTGGGTTCTACGTGGACATCGACTAGTAGTCCGGGGTTCCCAGGTGGCAGCTTGGGACCGTGGAGCAAGCTGGCTGGGTTTATTTATGTGTA
Organism: Puccinellia tenuiflora; assembly: GCA_012064385.1. Taxonomy (NCBI): domain Eukaryota; kingdom Viridiplantae; phylum Streptophyta; class Magnoliopsida; order Poales; family Poaceae; genus Puccinellia; species Puccinellia tenuiflora. The sequence goes on along the minus strand of QRDG01002472.1, from coordinate 653,270 downwards.
GGCCTCTTAGGCCCTATATTTGGATCTTGTTGTGCTAGACAACGCTACTTCGCTTCCGCTTGTTGAATTGTTGGTCTGTGACCTTTTGATGTGTAATATTTGTATCTTTCTCATATATGAGTTGCTATATGAGTTTTGTGTCATAGAGTCTGTGATGTGCCAGTTTGTTCCATAAGTCTCGGTCTCCTTACTATACATGGAAGCGATGTCTGAGCTTATGGCATGATCGAGGTGTTGTGTGCCGATGATGTATTCCGAGCACGCCTGCCAATGAGTTTTGGCCTGGGATTGGTAAACCCAGTAACCCTCGGTTGTGTAGCATGACCGGTTACACAACGTTCCACTGTATAGTTCTGGGGTCGGGGCGCTACACGCACCCGGGAAGGACTTCCCGGTCGGTCACCCATCCTCAAATTGCTCCGGGCCAAGCACGCTTAAACTCAGAGTTCTTTTCGAATGAGCTTCCGGAAAAGAAGTTGCAACTTGTTGATATGAGTATCCTATTAATCCTATTGAGCCCTGAGCCAGGATCTCACATCCTTCCCCCCTTAGAAGACCGACGCCCTCGTCGGTCAACCCCAGTCCAGGAACTTCCCCCTTTGGCACCCGTCTGTGCGTCCAGTGCCGGCACATGCTCCACATGTCCGCGCCTCTGACCCGCACACGCCCGAGTTACCGCAAGGGTCGGCTCTGATACCAATTGTAACACCCCGGCCACTCCCGGACCGGCGCCTGTTACGCCTGGCAACTCTCTAGGATCTCCAGACTGGCCCCACAGACCAACACTAGTCTTTTCTGCGCACTTTGCCCTCACTCGTGCGCACCCGGGAAGAACTTCCCGGTCGGTCACCCATCCTCAAATTGCTCCGGGCCAAGCACGCTTAACCTCGGAGTTCTTTTCGAATGAGCTTCCGGAAAAGAAGTTGCAACTTGTTGATATGAGTATCCTATTAATCCTATTGATCCCTGAGCCAGGATCTCACATCAATTCTACCCCTCTTACAGGAATCTCGTCCCGAGATTCTAGAGTAGAAGTAGAGAGGAGGAGAATATGACAACACGTATCTTCCTCGTTGCAGAGATTGGGCTAACTAACATGACCTGCCAAAAAAATGGCGGAAAGAACAGAAGATAACTTAAGGTGGTAGGCAAAATGACTCTTGCCCAAAACCATAGTTATTGAGTGAGCTAGGAACGACTTGACCAAACAAGGTCGAGCCGATGATAGGAGAACCGGTCACTTTGTTCAAGGCCAGGACAAAACTTCAAAATACTCCAAGGCGTAGACCGTAAGGGTTTGAAGCACCGTGAGGAGAAAAGACACCTTTTGGACTACACGTGTTGACACACCAAATATTTCCATAAGGTTGGAAGATCGGCCCTAACGGAACTGATGAATTGACCCACCGTCCGTGTGATTGGCAAAAACCTTGGATTCACCTAGGAAGGATAGATATGGCATTGACCCCACATTTAGATAGAGAGGTAAAACCTGATATCGAGCTATTCCTAAGATATAGGGAGTAGGGGAATCGACCAATAGATATTTAGCCACTCCGTAGTGAGGTTCTCCTTGAGGTTCTAGATACCACACACATGCTTCGGAATAGCCTTCATTCGATCCTCCAGCGAAGGTCGTACTTGAAGATAGAGGAAGGATCTTAGGGGAACTATAGGATAAACTACCCATGATACTCATGGATAGTGGGTGAATTTTCAGGTTTGAGAGGATTTCGTCAATCGACCTTGCGGTGAGGTGCTTGAACCACAACACCGAACTCAATGGGTTTACTAAAAGATCTAGGTCAAGCTCTTGGTGAACCACCAAGCATCATTTCTGCTTGAGATTCAGAGTTGGGTAGGTGTGCAGATACTTCAGGCTTCAACCGATCTGAAGGGGAGATTGCGACAGCTAACAGAAGGTAGGGTCACTAATTTCTCAAGACATGGCTACACTGCCAAGCTCCAGAACACGAGGTAGATTGGGAGTTCCATTGGGTCACGATTACGAAGCGGAAATTGAACCAACATGGACTCCAAACAATGAAGCACAACTGATTCCTGATTGGGAAACACCGGTAAGATGATGAGATTTGACAGCTTCTTCTTATTTAGGAACGACTCGGTCAGGGCTTGGTGTGCACACATGGCTTAATCAGAGAACGGGAGGTAACAAACTACCAGCTCCATGATGCACGTATGCATAACCATCTTGTGATTTAACCCGAGGAGGCAAGGCGAACTTCACTCGGATCCATAGCTACAGACGTCACTAGTTGCGAGAGAGAACTTGCTTTTCAAGAAGAAGATGTGGTCTTGAGAGTTTCGACATGAATCTAACTCGTTGACCGAAGGTGCACCTGAACGAATGGACTTGGCAACACAGACAACTCAGCTCGATGATATGATTACCAATCAGGCTAAGAGTGCCACCAAGTCCTTGGATTTCGAAAGCAATAACAATTGCTAAGAATATCCGATTACCACAACGATAATTATCCTCAACATTCTCGAGCCCGAGTAGCTCGGAGGTAGATGGATAAGGAAGGGTAAGAGCATCACTTCATCAGGTAGGTCATGAGACTAAGCACGACCTCTTGATATCAAAGAGTGTGACACTCCAAGGTGGACGGAACAACAGCTAGACAAGCTATTACTCCGCGAAATACAATACTTTGACCTTTTTCCGGGAAATGGAAGAGGTACCGGAGTTTGTTTCTCCTGACATCCCGAAGTGGAATGCCTTGACGAACCACAAGAATAACATGCATAATAACACCCCAATGCACGATAAACTTGACGATCAACCGACCGATAGAGGCCGGACAACAGATTTAGAGTAAGGAGAGGGCTAACAACCATCTCAAGATAATGCAAAAGCCCTTGTTAGCACTCTTCCGACAACTAGTGCCGAAAGGGCTTCAGGAACGGGTGTTATCGGAGAAAAATCACAAATATTGAGGGAGAAACTCGCTAGGAGCAATCCCGTCGTGATTCGGATGGTTCATTGACAGATAGTCTAGCTAAAGCTAGTGACAGAGAGGAGCATTGTTAAGCAAAACAATTACGGCTGCAACCTCGAGTTGAAGTTAAACTTCAGATTTTTCCAACCTGATTTAGGGTTTGACCATTAGCACCAGGGTTCGACAGAAAGATCTTGGGTTAAAGATCAGCTTCATGCACCGGGACTCAAAATAGCGTAATGCTCACAAGGGTGACAACCCTCACGAATCATTACACCTGAGCCCTAGCACAATCCGGGACCTTCGGTTCAAGATCTTGGGCTAAAGCAAGGAATTTCTTGACGATCCGCTACACTTACTTTCTTAGGCTTTAGAATCTGGCAGCCGAGCAAAGTTAACCACTAACTAAAGATAGAACCCAACCCCGTGATCCTAGAGATTTAGAAGTTGCCGACGATCAGAAAACCATTAAAATCAAATAGAGGTAAGATGACACCGAGATCAGAGTGAATTGGGTAAGGAGTAAAAAGAATCCTAAGATGGCTTTCACAACTCATTTTTAGGTTAAAAAAAAATTCACGAACTAGACTCGACATCGACCAATAGAAAGGGTTTCCTACAGGCAGTCCTGCTCTGATACCAACTTGTAGCGCCCCGACCCCAGAACTATACAGTGAAACGTTGTGTAACCGGTCATGCTACACAATCGAGGGTTACTGGGTTTACCAATCCCAGGCCAAAACTCATTGGCAGGTGTGCTCGGAATGGATCATCGGCACACAACACCTCGATCATTCCCTAAGCTCAGACATCGCTTTCATGTATAGTAAAGAGACCGAGACTTGTCGAACAAACTGGCACATTGCAGACTCTATGACACAAAACTCATATAGCAACTCATAGATGAGAAAGATACAAATATTACACATCAAAAGGTCACAGACCATCAATTTATCAAGCGGAAGCAAAGTAGTGTTGTCTAGTACAACAAGATCCAAATATAGGGCCTAAGAGGCCTACACATAAATAAACCCAGCCAGCTTGCTCCACGGTCCCAAGCTGCCACCTGGGAACCCCGGACTACTAGTCGACATCCACGAAGAACCCACCTAGCTGCTCGGTGTCGTCCTCCTCTGAAATACAAATATAGATGCAGCAAAGAGAGATTGAGTACGATGTACTCGCAAGTTTAGTAGGGCGATATAGGCCCAATGACTGATGGGGCTCTAAAGCTGTATATGTATTTCTTTTGCATAAAGTTAATTTTCATAAACCGAAAACATAACTGACACATGGCATTCGTCTACTCAGAATGGTTTTTATAAAGGGGGTAAGAGAGTAACATTTTCATCTTCGGTTCTCATCGAACCTACTTGTAGCCAAAACCACTCATCTCACACAAAGGCACTCCCTCGAATCCCCCTCGAGGAAATGAACCTTTGGTCACACGTTGTAATGCAACCTTTAGCTGCCAAATTAATTAATTAGGTTAAGGTTCTCTATGGTCTCGTATATCCGTTCCCAAGTCGTCCATAACCACGGACATAGCTTTTCGAAAAGATTAAACCCTGCAGGGATGTACTATTTTACCCATTGGTACCGTCTGGCTCACCTAGTTGGCCCTCTTCCGGGGAAGGCCGGCGAGCGGGCGTGGTTAGACCTTTACAATGCATGAGGCTTACTCAAGGGCCATCAGTGTGCGGAAGGACAGGTTCAGCGCCTCCAACGCCCTGCCCCGCAGCCACATCCTAAACACCACCATCCTCGTTCCTTTTTCCACCCACACACTCACGCGCAAATGGAAATAGCAAACTAGAGGACCCTTGACAAGCCCCTCACAAATTATTTGGTCAGTAAGGCGCCCATACACCCACCAATGGCAGCATGCTCGATCTTGAGTCTAGATACAAGAACTCGCACCTAGGGGCAAGAGTGAGGCAAAACACCATCCCCGATGGCAACTCACCCAAACCTTCTTAGCATTTTAATTAAGCATCACCATTACCCACCATGCCCGCATCATTCCATCAACATCAATAATTATGGAATTCAACAATGGACATAACTAAATTTTCAACTAAGCATTGCTAAGCATGTAACCAACAATTATATTTTTGGTATCCGGCCAACACATCAACACTAAGGTTCATAGGTAGGGATACATGTGATTGGCTCGGGGAAAAACATGCATTCATAGGATACTCTATGTCTTGAGCAAAAAGGACATTTGAATCGCATGCAATATTTTGGTGGATAAAATAAGTTGATAAAAACATAGGATGCTAGATGCCAAGAAGGTTAGGTTATCTCTTGCCTTGCTGCCGGGGCGTGTAGTACTGCTCGTCGGGGTAAGTAGCGTTAATCTCGACTCTGGAATCTATCGATAACCAAAAATAACACAAAGAACAAATAAATCACACGAGGACAAGTTGCAATGCACAATCACATGATGACATGACAATTTATGCAAAGATATCAATATTTAATTTATTTAACAAATTAAATGGAGTTCCAAATAATTAGTGCAATTATTTGGAAACAACCCCATATTTATCTTAGTGGCCACAATATTTATAATTTATTACATTACAAAGGAGGTGGCTCAAATATGCATGAACATGATATGATTCAATAGATATCGTTATTCCGATCAATTTGATACCTCATTTGTAATTTTCGGAGTACCGATGAATAAATAGCAAAAATAAATAATTAGTTGAATTTAATTCTTTTAATCAAATTATGAGTAACATCAAATAAAAATTTGTGATCATGAGATGATATTAGCATGGTTTGATTGCATTTGAAGTGTTGATCACATTGATATTTTATTCATAATTTTTGGATCAATATTTATTGAATTATGAATTTTCCCGGATTAGGTGATAGTTATGTCATTTTAGGGGTTCCTAATTAAAGGAAAATTAATTTTCTCAAGAGAGCATGGCAATGTCACCAATAGGTAGGTAATGTTTTTCTAAACACATTGGTATTTAATTTGCCAAAATTGGAGCATTTTTTAGACAATTACGAATTGTTTTATCTCTGTTTTTATTTACAAAAAGTGAAAAACAAAGTCACAGGCAGGCCGGCCTCAAGCCGGACAGGCCGGGCCATGGGCCGGGAAGGCACCCGAGGCGGCCAGCCTTGGGCCGGCCCAGGCTGGGCGCTAGGCCGGGCACCCTCCTGAAGGCTCCGGCCTCAGGCCGGCCCAGGCCGGGAGCGAGGCCGGGTGCACGGCGACGACGCTGGTGTCGTGCAGTGGTGACCGCCGGCGTGCGACAAGCGGAGAAGAACGGGGGTGGGGGGAGAATCGGGAGGAAGCGCAGACGAAACGGAGCTCACCCTGAACGGTAGGCGTGGACGGTGAGGACGAAAAGGTCGGGGTGCGGCACGGCCGGGATCGCACTTCGGCGGGCGACGGCGATGAAGAAATCGCGGGTGGTGACGACGACCCAGACGACCCGGCGACAATTCCTGGCACCCGGGCGAAGACGGCGACGAGGCGGAGGGGAAGGTGCGCGTCGATCTGGTCCCTGAGCTCCCAAGAGGCGGCAATTCGGCGGCGGGCTCGAACTAGAGCTCGGCCAGGGTGCGGACACGCACGAGAGAGAGGGAGGGAGAGAGGGGACGGGGAGGGAGATGGTGGGCATGGGGGAGCAGGTGAGCATGTGGGCGTCGGGGTGGCCCTTGGCCGCGGCATGGGGGGGCACGGTGCGTGGGGTGCGTCGGCGGCATGGGCGCGGTGGCACTGTGCCGGGCCCTGTCGCCACAGTGGGGAAGGGACGATTCTTTTGCAATAACCCCCCTGGCTCCAGTTTTCTTTAATTGCAAAAAGGTCCAGGAGCCATCTAAGTGATTTAAAAAGGGCATTTAAACATTTTTATAAAACCTGGAAAAATTCACAGTGGCTCCCCATAACATTTAGCACCTCCACAAAAATTGGCGTGGCCAAATACAATGTTTTGCATCACAATTGTTTAGTTTAAGTCAAAATTGATAATTTCCAAAATATATTTATTTGGAGCACTTAAGCATTCCCAAAAATAATGAAAATATTTATGGAGGCTCATATAATAATATTGAAGCTCCCCATGATTTTAGTTCGAATTTTTGGAAAGCTTAACTTGGTTTCAAAAATAGAGTTTGTATTGAACCAATTTGAATGCTCAAATTTATATCCTTGCTTGTCAATAATTGAATTTTGACAATTGGTTATAATAATTAAACTTGGAAATTCAAGAACAACTTGGTTTGGTCATTTTGGACAATACATCTAGTTTGGGAGTTTTTGGGGGAAGGGTTTTACTTCCCTTCTTATTGTTTCCCATTGTTGCTTGGTTTTAATTTAGCAATTTAAATATGTATGCCATGATGCAATGCAAACCAAAAAGTTAAAATTTGTCCCATATTTTAGGGTACTAATTTGTGGCTGTTACAGTCTTCATGGATGGTGGCAGCGGCATCAACATCATGTTCGCCGACACGCTGCGCGGGATGAACATATTAACGACCAACCTCGCGCCGTCGGTTAACACCTTCCACGGAATAGTACCTGGGCGGCCAGTTTACCCCCTGGGCACGATTACGCTCGACGTCATCTTTGGCGAGCCAAAGAACTTCAGGAAGGAGAAGATAGAGTTCGAGGTGGTGGACTGAAAGTCGCAGTACCATGTCATCCTCAGACGACCAGCATACGCCAAATTCATGGCTCTCCCGCATTATGCCTACCTCAAGCTCAAGATGCCAGGACCTTATGGGACCATCACCGTCAACGGAGACTTCGAGCGGTCCGATGAGTGCGACCGCAAGTTCAACAAGATATCTGAATCGTTTGGGGCCCAGGAGCTGGCACTCACCAACGATCGTACCCTCTTCCCTGAGGGCAGAAAATCACCACCCGAGTCGTCTTTCAACGCGACAAATGACACAAGGGCGCGTCAAATACATCCAACCGATCCCAAGAAGACGGCCCTCGTCTCGACGAGCATGCCTCCTGCATAGGAAAGCGCGCTCATCGAGTTCCTGCGTGAGAACTGGGATATATTCGCCTGGTGTCCAGCCGACATGCCGGGTATACCCAGGGAATTCGCCGAGCATTAACTACAGATCTTGCCTAACGCAAGACCCATCAAGCAAACTATGCGCCGCTTCGTCGAGCCGAAGCGCCTTGCCATCGGGCAAGAAATCGATAGGCTCCTGGCAGCCAAGTTCATCCGAGAGATCAAGAAGTCAGACTGGGTAGATAACCCTGTCCTGGTGCCAAAGAAAAATACAGAAATACTCCGCATGTGTGTCGACTTCACTTCGTTAAACAAGTGTTGTCCAAAGGATCACTTCCCCCTGCCGCGTATCGACCAAATTGTCGATTCAACGGCAGGCTGCGAGCATCTCTCCTTCCTGGATGCCTATTCAGGTTACAACCAGATCCGGATGAAGAAAGAAGACGAAGACAAAACAACATTCATCACGCCTTTTGGCGTCTACTGTTACACAACAATGCCCTTCAGGCTCAACAATGCAGGTGCCACCTACCAACGCATGATGCAAAACTGCCTCAAGAAGCAAATTGGGCAAAACGCCCAAGTCTATGTTGACGATATAGTCATCAAGACCAAGAAATAAGCAACGCTCCTCGACGACCTGCGCGAGACCTTCGCCGCGCTCAAGAAGTATAGCATCAAGCTCAACCCAACAAAGTGCGTGTTTGGCGTTCCGGCCGGGCAGCTGTTAGGATACCTCGTATCCGCACGTGGTATCGAAGCAAATCCGGAGAAGATACAAGCACTCCTGAAGATGCCTGAGCCCTCAAAGCTTCGGGAGGTCCAGCAACTCTCCGGACGAATAGCTGCGCTCAGTAGATTCATCAGCAAGCTGGGCAAAAAGGCGCTTCTGTTCTATAAGCTGATGAAGAAGACAGATCGGTTCGAGTGGGCGCCAGAAGCTCAAGAAGCATTCATCAACCTCATGCGCACGTTGTCGACCTCGCCAATCCTGGTAGCTCCCCGGGAGAAGGAGCAGTTGTACCTCTACATAGCTGCCACAAACCGGGTGGTTAGTACAGTACTGGTGGTTGAGCGCGCAGAGGAAGGAAGAGCCCATGGAGTGCAGGGGCCCATATATTACCTCAGCGAGGTCTTGTCTCTCTCCAAGCAAAGATACCGCACTACCAGAAGCTTGCTTACGGTGTATTCATGTCTTCATGCAAGGTGGCACATTACTTCCAAGAGCACCCGATCACGGTGGTGAGTGGGGCACCACTTGCAGACATCATGAACAACTCCAAGGCAATCGGCAGGTGTCGTGGGGTTGTCACGGCAAGTTCTTCCTCAGGGAAGATGAGTTGCGGGGCCATTGATAATTGAAGTTCGTAGAAGTTGTTAATCTCACCAAGGGACAAGGATTTACCCAGGTTCGGCCCCTCTTTATCGAGGTAAAGACCTACTTCCTGCTTCGGCTTTATTGCTTGGACTGGTTCTTGATTACAAGGTTCCGACCCCTATCTGGGGAGTCGGCGACTATGTATCTCTCTGGTGTTGCTGATTCTAGGTCCTCAATTCTGGGGTTTGTCTAAAAGCTTATCGATCTAAGGTCCAGGACCCACCTTATAAAGGCGGCTGGGTCCCTAGATTTACAACTTACACCGAGTCCCACTTGGACACGGAGTCCTACTCTAGGTCTTGGCCTTCCAAGTTAGAACTCTCGGTTGTACTTGGACTCCTTCCTGACGGGTCCCTTCTTCGTCATGGGCCTTGGTCGGCTTGTCTCCAGCCCATCCAATGTGACTTGATGCGCGACTCGGCTTTGGCCTTCTTGGTCTTGGCGGGTCTACTTTCCGGGTCCATGGGCCTACCTATAAAGTATCCCCCCATCAGTAGCCCCCGAATTTATCTTGGGCGCAGCTTTGGCGGCTTCCTCCTACTCCTTGGTTCGACTCCTTGGTTCGACTTCTCCTATTTGAGTCACCAGCTCAGAAGTCGCTTGCTGCTAGCTCCAAGATGAATTCCTGCATAAAAACATAACACACACATAAAATGAGTCTACCCTCGCCCCTTGTTCAGGTCCACCACTCTTGCCTTTGCATTAGCTGGCCGAGTTTGTTATGGCTCTTGTGAACAAGCTCTGAAGAACTTAACTCTTTTCAGTTCTTGCTGTCACAGGACTCGCCTTTCTGAGACAAGCCGGCTCTTCTTCCACTTCTGTGACTTTACTTTCTCGATCATTTCCTGTTTGACTTTTAACCACTAAACCGTTATCCACAAATTTACCATGGACCGTTATTGTAACTTTCTAGGGTTTTCCCTCCTTATAAATCGCGAAGGGTAGGGTCCAGAACCCTTACTTGTCCCTTTCGCCTCCAAATTTCTCTTTCTCCTTGCTCCTTTCTTTCCCGCGCGCAGCACACCCCGCACGCTCGCCATGGCCCCCAAGCGCTCCAAGGCAGCTTCCAAGGCCAAGGCCTCCACGTCCAGCAGGACGATCGACATCGCCGCCGCGGCCGCCGCCGCCGCCAAAACTTCGTCATCGAAGCGCTCGATCTCCGCCGATTGGGGCGGATCTACTATTACCGCCGAGCAACTTAAGGCGCATCGGCTTGCTGGACTTCTTCCCTCCAATGTCAGGACTCGAGCCCCAGGGGACGAGGTGGTGCCCTCTCCCGCGAAGGACGAGGTCGTGATCTTCTCAGAACACCTATTCCGCGGATTCACGCCCCCGGGTAACCTTTTCTTCTGCCAGCTTCTTGATTTCTACAAGTTGCGCATCCACGATTTGGCACCCAACTCTGTCTTGACTCTATCAAATTTCGTCACTCTCTGTGAATACTACCTCGAAATCGAGCCAGACCTAGATCTCTGGCTTGAACTCTTCTACTGCAACCCCCAGCCTGAGACCTCTGGGGGTCCTCTTCTGCAATGCGGCGCTGTTGCTCTTCAGCGTCGCTTAAACTCCGTCTTTCCCAAACCTGTGTTTCCCAATCGTGTCAAGGACTGGCACAAAACCTTCTTTTACTGCAAGGATACCTCTCCTGCAAATGAACCTCGACTCCCTCTGTTCTCTGAGGATCGCCTAGAGGCGACTCCTCTTATGAAGGCTAGGTGCTCAGAGGCCGCCCGGCCAAAAGTAGAGTCTTTGATCGTCCGAATTCGAGCTCTTCTATCTCACAATTTGGAAAATATGGATCTTGTAAGCTGCTGGACAACCTAGAGAATTCAGCCGCTGAGTCCTAGGACTCGGCTTATTTACACGTACACTCGTTGCATAGGTGATGACCTCCGAACAACGGATAAGTTATCAAATGGTCCTGAACTTGGTCGGCTAATCAAAAAACTGACTGGGAAACCACTAAAGGACCAGGCGCACTTTGGACTCCAGCCCTTCTGCTCCACCAACCAAGCTCCTGATGTAAGTATTTTACTTTGTTTCATTTTCAATTGATTTTCTCTGTCTCATTTGCTAACTCATTCTCTCTGATTCCTTTGCAGCTAACTGACTCCTTCTGGAAGCCAGCTTCTGAAGCTGAAACTAAAGCTGAAGCTGAAGCTGAGGCTGAGGTTGAGGAGGAGACTCCTGTCACAGAGCAAACCACTGTGGCAGAAGATGTTGACAATGACGCTAACGAGGAGTCCTCTCAAGAGGCTCCTGTTGAAGATGATGGTGATGATGATGAGGAGGAGTCCTATCCGGAGGCTCCTGTTGAAGATGATAATGACGATGATGATGATGATGAAGAATCCTCCCCAGATGCTCCTGCTTCTGAGCAAGAACATGTGGCCTCAAGCCCTGCAACTGCCCAGCCAACCTCATCCTGGGAGTCCTCCGGCGCGAAGAGCCGCTCCTCGTCTCCCCCAGCTCCCGTCAGGAACAGGTCTCGAGCGGCTGTCCCAAAGGTACCCTTCTCTCGAGTCCTTCGATCAACCAGCTCCATTGCTAAATTTCAAGAATCTACGCAGAGCGTCATTGCTGCTAGAAAGAGGAAGCTGCGCTCCGAAGGACCTGCAGAAACTCCTGACCCTTTGCCAGTTTCACATCAGCGGAAGTCGACTTCTCCTCCTGAAGAGGCCGACTCCTATCACTCTGGCATGTCTATGCCCTCTTCTGACTCTCAGGCCTCCTTGGACCTCGAGACTAATACTGGGTATGACTCCTTAATCTGTTTGTACTCAAATGACTTCTGTATTTCCTTTTCCTGGAATTTCTGCTGACTTCTAACTTTGGTTGTTTTAGGGCTCGGCCTTGTCTGAAGGTCACCAAGCTCCAAAATATGACTGATGTCACATCATCGCGCGGAACTTTCCCTCCGTCGACTTCCCAAACGACGAGCACAAGGAAGGCTCCTTCTACACCTGCATCTGCAGGTGTCACAATTACTACAGCTCCCACTGTCCCCGAGTCTCTTTCAAAGACTCAGGGGGTGACTCCACCGGTGGTCCAGTCCTCCTATGGGACTAAGACTCCTATAACCGTGCCTCAAGCTCCTCCGGCTCCTCAGAAGGCGGCTCCTGCAGCCCAACTGAACAACGAGCCGGCCAAGTCTTCCATTGACTACAGTCGACTTCGAGTGGCTGATAACAAATCTTTTTCTGAGGCTTGGATAGAGGCTATCGAGCTTAATGATCAAGCTGCCAGATTAAAGGATGACAAGCAAGTGGCCCTTAGGTCTCTTCAGATGATCCATAACGTAAGTTTTCTAACTTCTAGTCTTTGCATTCTCTGAAAGCCTCCTATTGCAGTAGCCCCCAAGCACCTTATCTGTGGTGACTTGTGGCAAAGATAGGTGCTTTACTGTGAACTCAATAGTTGTGTGGAAAAAAACTTGCACATTGTAGCCCCCAAGCACTGAGACCTTAGCTCTACTAGGACTCGGGGCTGTTGATTTAATGACTGTTAGGTTCTTGGATCAAAAACTTTTCCACGAGTTGCCCCCAAGCGCCGGGTTGTCAGCCTACGACAACTTGGAGCTACAAATCAATGTAATTAACTGGTACTTAGCTTGTAGAAAAAAAATCTGCTCTGCGAGTAGCCCCCAAGCGCCAAGTTGTTAACTTGTGACGACTTGGAGCTGCTAACTTTCTGACTATGATTTGTGACTTTTGCATCTGGGGAAAAAAATCTGACTCTTGAGTAGCCCCCAAGCGCCAAGTTGTTAACTTGTGACGACTTGGAGCTCATGAGTTCTCTATTTGTCTTGTAAATCCTGACTTGTCGATTTGGACTTGTGAATCCTGACTTGTAATATCTGACTTGTCAATTCTGACTTGTGCCTGCAGAACCTTATTTCCAAGATGAAGAGGGATATGAAGGAGCTGGAGGACCAGGCGGCTGCTAGTGCCAGGTCTGCTTAGGCTGAAAAGGAGCACTCCCTTCAACTGGAAAAAGATCTGAAGATTTTATCTGCTGAGCTGGAGCAGGTCAAAAAACAATCTGAAGCTGCCAAGAGAACTGCCCAAAAAGCACATAATGATCTGAAAGCAGTCTTTGACACCTGCCGCAAAGGCATTGGAGCTATGTGCCAACATATATTTGGTAAGTTTGTGTCTTTGCTTACTCCTTCTTTGCACTTTTCTGAAGTACTTCTCAACTGGTGTTCACTGATTTCTTTCTGCAGGGTCTGACTCCCCAAAACTCAAGCTGCCTGTTAGCAAGCAACTTCATGAGATGCTAGACCATTGTCATGGGCTACAAGAGGGAGCCCATGCTGTGGTGAAGTACTTGAACGCTAAGGGCAAGTGCCCCAAAGAGCCTGAACGTCTGGTGGATGAGTTGTCCAGGGCACCAGGGTACATGCACCTTTGGAAGCAATCCTCCTTGAGGAGAGCCTCCATCAGGATCCTTGCCCTAGCCCACAGCTATTACCCTACTGTCTTAGAGCCAGCACTGCTTACTATGGGGAAACCAGAGCAGCATGAAGATGGTACTCCATTCACCCAGGATGACTTCAAGGCTGAGGAGAAGTTGGTGCGCCCCTATGCTTGTGAGATTGCCAACAAGATGGACCCTGAGGTATGGGTTCATCATTATGACTTGGAGAACAAAAGGGTGGCCCCAGAGACTCCTGCGATCGTAAACTTTGGCCGTCCCTCACAGGACTCAGCTGGTGCCCCTTCTTCTGCTGCGCCGAGTTCTTCTACCCTGGCGGCTCCTGTTCTTGGCAACCCAGCTGGTGCCGAGCCTGTAATGAAGACTCCTGCTGCGCCTACTCCTTCAAGAGTTACTACTGGGGGTTTCCGAACTCAAGAAGAAGAACTAGCTCAACATATGAGGGGCCCTCGAGGTACTGGTTTCCAAACGAAGAAAGTTGCCACCAAGCCTCCTGTGAAGCCGGCTCATGCCTCTACTGTACAAGCAAAGGACAAGTCTCCTGCTAAGAAGGACTCCCCAGTCCCAACCGAGAAGTCGACTCCTCAAATTGATCACCCTCTTGATGACTATTAAACTTTTGTAATGCTGCACTACTGGTGCAAACCTTTTAGGCCTTTTGAACTATTTGTTCTGAAATTTTGCCAATCGTCTTGTAATGACTTGCTTGTTAAACTGTGACATTGATATGTCTTATCTACGCAAGTCATTATTTGGTTCTTATAACCCGTCTAATTTTTCACTAATGAATAAGTAGGCCCTGCATGACTTCCCTTATAGTTTGTGCTGACAAGCTCCCAACTTCTTATGTCCCTAGGATTCATAAGAGCCGGAGACGAGTCATGCCTGTAGATTAGCCATATTGTGCAGGATGCATCTGACTTACCAGCGAGAAAATTAGGAAAAGTTCGGCTACTGAGCCAGGTTCAAAGGTCTAAACTTGACTTTTTTCCTGAAAATCAAGCCCCCAAGAACCTTGATGATCAAATTTAAAGAACAAAGCGCACTCACTGGGTGACTCGACTAAAGAACTCATATTCATTGAAGCCGGCTTTATTTCCTTTGATCATAATAATTTGATTACATCTAGGCATGGCTCACTGGGCTCTTTGCCTTTCAACTCATGAAACTATTACAATTTAGGTATAGTAAGGACGTAACTGAGCTATGTTCCATGGCCTCTTTGCCTCTGCATATGGGTCTAGCGTGTGAGCCGTGTCCGCTCCTTTGCTTGCACTTGCCGGCTCTCGTATATCCATTAGATAGTACGACCCATTGTGCAAGTTCTTGCTTACAACGAACAGTCCTTCCCATGGTGGAGATAACTTGTGCATCTCTTCCCTATTTTGGACTAGGCGAAGCACTAAGTCACCTTCCTAGAAAGTCCGAGTCCTGATTCTGCGTGCGTGATACCGCCGCAAGTCCTGCTGATAAACTGCTGACCTTTCAAGGGCTAATTCTCTTGCTTCTTCGAGTGCATCCATCGAGTCCTGACGAGCGAGTTCATTCTCTGTCTCGACATAATTGGCGACTCGTGGCGAGTCATGCAGCAAGTCGCTAGGTAGGACGGCTTCTGCTCCATACACCATGAAGAAAGGTGTGAAGCCAGTAGATCTATTAGGAGTCGTTCTTATACTCCAAAGTACTGCTGGCAGCTCCTCAACCCAACACCCGGCGGCTCTTAACAGGGGGACTCGAAGTCGGGGTTTTATTCCCTTAAGCAACTCCTGATTTGCCCTCTCTGCTTGTCCATTGGACTGTGGATGTGCACTGAAGCTAGGTCGAGTCTGATGTTGTTCTCACCGCAGAATTTGGCCATCTCCCCAACTGATAAGTTGGTCCCATTATCTGTAATGATGCTGTGAGGATATCCAAAGCGTGTTGCTATCTTCTTGAAAAATCTCACTGCTGATGCTCCGTCGACTCTGCTGATGGGTTCGACTTCCACCCACTTAGTGAACTTGTCAACTGCTACTAGCAGATGGGTCTTGTGGCAAGGCGACTTTGAGAAAGGACCCACCATGTCAAGCCCCCAAACTGCAAACGGCCGAGTGATATGAATAGTTCTGAGTTCTTGGGCTGGCACGTGGTCTTGCCTTGCGTACCTTTGGCATCCGTCACAAACTCGCACTATCTTTTCTGCGTCCAGATGTGCTGTTAACCAAAAGAACCCGTGCCTGAAAGCTTTTGACACCAAGGATCTAGTGGATCCATGATGACCACAATCACCTGCATGAATCTCTTGCAGTATTTGCCTGCCTTCCTTCGGAGACACATATCGCTGGTAGACTCCAGTGACACTCCTTCTGTACAACTCGCCATCAATGACTGTGTAGGACTTGCATCGTCTGATGAGTTGTCTCTGTTTGACTTCATCCTCTGGGAGTTCACCCCGGAGGAGATATGCAAGGTAGGGCTCTGTCCATGCTGGTATTGCTCGTACTGCTGCCACAAGTGCCGACTCTAGATCTGGGAAGGCTAACTCCTCCTCTGAAGGCAACTTGACTGATGGGTGGTGAAGTTCATCCACAAATACGTTTGGGGGTACTTTCTCTCGTCGAGAGCCGAGTCGTGATAATGCATCTGCGGCCTCATTCTTGCGTCTGTCAATATGCTCCACTTGATAACCAGAAAAGAACCCGGCTATCTGTTCGACTGCTCTTCTGTAAGCCGCCATGTTTGCATCCTTCGAGTCCCAGGTTCCAGATACTTGCTGGGCTACAAGATCCGAGTCTCTAAAGCACCTGATACGCTTGATGTTCATCTCTTTGGCCAAATGCAGGTCGTGTAGCAAGGCTTCGTACTCTGCCATGTTGTTTGTACAATCAAAGTGCAACTGAAGGACATATTCCAACTTATGTCCTTTAGGCGAAGTCAAAACCACGCTGGCTCCTAAGCCTTCTAACTGCCTGGATCCATGGAAGTGCATTATCCAATACTTAGTGTAGGGTGAGCTTGGTGAGGATGTGAAGTCTGTCCAGTCATTGACGAAGTCGACCAAAGCTTGAGACTTGATTGCTGTCCTAGGCTCATATGTGATATGGTAAGGACCCAACTCGATTGCCAACTTGGCAACTCGACATGTTGCATCTCTATTGCGTATAATGTCAGCTAGCGGTGCTGAACTCACCACTTTGATTGGATGCTCTTGAAAATAATGTTTAAGCTTCCTACTTGCAAGGAAAACTCCATAAACTAAATTCTGCCATTGAGGGTACCTTTGCTTTGAATCTGTGAAGACTTCACTGATGTAGTAAACATGCCTCTGTACTGGGTACTCTTTACCTTCCTCTGCATGCTCCACAACTACTACTGCGCTGACAACCCTTTCATTGGCAGCCACATATAATAGCATGGGCTCCTTATCTGTAGGAGCTGCAAGTACTGGTGCTGATGATAGGGTTTTATTCAAGCCCTCAAAAGCATCGTCGGCTTCTTTGTCCCATAGGAATTTTTCTGACTTCTTCAGGAGTCGGTAGAGAGGACCCGCCTTCTCTCCGAGTCTTGAGATGAATCTGCTTAAGGCTGCTACACAACCAGTGAGTTTCTGAACGTCCTTTAAACAAGTCAGCCTCTGCAGGTTGTGAATAGCCTTGATTTTCTCTGGGTTAGCTTCAATGCCTCTCTCTGAAACAATGAAGCCTAGGAGTTTGCCTGCAGGGACTCCAAAAACACACTTGGTAGGGTTAAGTTTCATCTTGTACTTGCGCAAATTATCAAAGGTTTCTGTCAGGTCTGCTATCAAAGAGTCGGCTTTCTGAGACTTGATAACCACATCATCCACATAAGCGTGAACGTTCCTCCCAATCTGTTCCTTGAAACAGTTCTGGATGCATCTCTGGTATGTAGCTCCTGCATTCTTGAGCCCAAAAGGTATTGTCATATAGCAAAACGCTCCAAAGGGTGTAATGAAAGATGTCTTCAGCTCATCCTCTTTCTTGAGTCTGATCTGATGGTACCCTGAATAAGCATCCAGGAAACAAAGTAACTCTGACCCCGCTGTGGAGTCAATGATCTGGTCAATATGAGGCAAAGCAAACGGGTCCTTAGGGCAATGCTTGTTAAGACCCGTGAAGTCGATGCACATCCGTAGCTCTCCTGTTTTCTTTGGCACTAGTACTGGATTGGCTACCTACTCTGGATGAAAGACTTCCTTGATGAACTCACCTGCAAGGAGCCGAGCCACCTCTTCTCCAATGGCTTTTCTCCTGTCATCGTGAAACTTGCGCAGACCTTGCTTAACTAGTCTTGCATTAGGGTTAACATGTAAGCAGTGCTCGGCGAGTTCTCTCGGGACTCCTGGCATGTCCGATGGCTTCGATGCGAAGACGTCCCTGTTCTCACGGATGAACTCGACGAGCACGCTTTCCTATTTGTCAGATAGATGTGCCCCAATGACGAACTACTTGGAGGAGTCGCCTGGGGTGAATTCCACTGACTTGGTATCCTGAGCTGACTTGAACTTCATCTTCTCCTCTGTGGCCGGCTTCTTGAGGACTGAGTTGTCCTCCGGGTCCACATTTGCTTTATAGAATTTGAGCTCTTCTCGGGCACAAGCTGTCTCGGCCATAGCTGCATCTCCTAGTTCACACTCCAATGCCATTTGTCTGCTGTCATTAACTGTAATGACTCCTGCTGGACCTGGCATCTTGAGCTTCAAGTAAACATAACATGGTCTGGCCATGAACTTAAAGTATGCTGGTCGACCAAAGAGAGCATGGTATGGACTCTTGAGATCCACTACCTCAAAAGGCATAATCTCTGAACGAAAGTTCTCCACTGTGCCGAAAGCAACCTCAAGATAGATCTTACCGATCGGCTTGGCTGACTTCCCTGGTACGATTCCATGAAAGACTGTCTCAGTGGGTATTAACTGCCTATCTTGCAGCTACATCCTCTTGAATGTGTCATAATATAAGATGTTGATACTGCTTCCACCATCCATGAGCACCTTGTTCAATGTGTAGCCCCTCACTTGAGGTGCTACCACCAAGGGAGAAATTAGCATAAAACCACCACTTTTGTGGTCGAAATTACCAAAATCCACCACTTTACGTTTTCGGGACAGAAAACCACCACTATTCAGTAATTTTTTTGCAATTCGCACTAAAACTCATCTGGAGTCGAATTGACACGGATTATGATAGTAGGGTCCACCTGTCAGCCGAACTAAAAAAATCTAGAAACAAAAAAATTCAAAAAGTCAACAACGAGCGGCGGCGACGGCCTCATCTCGGCCGCAAGCTCGAGGGCGCGACGGACGCATGCGGGAGCCGGGCCGGCTCGGGGGAGCGGCGGCCGCGGGCGGCGAGTTCGGTTGAGCGGCGGCCGCGGGCGGCGAGCGAGGCGGCGGCCCTAAGGCGGCAAGCTTGGTGGAGCGGCGGCCGCGGGCGGCGAACGCGGCATGGCGGCGGCCCAAGGCGGCGAGCTCGGGGGAGCGGCGACTGCGGGCGGCGAGCTCGGTTGAGCGGCGGCCGCGGGTGGCGAGCGTGGCGCGGCGGCGGACCAAGGTGGCAAGCTTGGTGGAGCGGTTGCCGCGGGCGGCGAGCGCGGCGCGGCGGCGGCCCAAGGCGGCGAGCTCGGGGGAGCGGCGGCCGCGGGCGTCGAGCTCGGTTGAGCGGCGGCTGCGGGGACGACTCGGAGGAACGACTCGATGGGGAGACGGCGGCGAGCGGCGTCGAGAGCACGCGCGCCCTCGCTCCGGCCGCGCCGTGACCTTTTCTGGTCCACCTTCTCCGTCGTGCGGACAGCTCGGCCTCCCTGGCGTGCCTGCGGGCGTCCGCGGGAGGCGGTGATAATCCCCAAGAGCAAGGAATCACTGTAGCACAATTCAATGTGGAAGTAAGGTATCGATCCGCAGGAGCAAGAAGGAAAAGTTATCTATTCCCTACAACTAAAGTGTCACAAGTTTTAGTTGATTATGCACTAAACAAGTTTATAGAACAAGGTGGTTGATTTAATGGATGGAAGTTTGATGAAACAAAACAGGAGTGTGAAAGTGTCCCAATCCTCTTTAATGCAAGAGGACAAGACAAGGGAACAAGGGTGTGAAAGTGTCCCAATCCTCTTTAATGCAAGAGGACACGACAAAGGTGTAAACGGTGCTTTGGAAATAAGGCCTACGGATCATGCTTTCACTAGTGGACACTCTCAACAATAATAATATAATTGAATACATAGATAATTCCTCCTCATTATGCTACTCTGAATTAATTTCTGGTTGGATAAAGAACACCAATCCATTATGTAGGGCTACAAAAAGCACACCTTAAAGTTCGTATTCCACATCTATGGACACTTCATGCGGTCACTATTCTTATCCAAAGATACTACTAACAAACACCACAATATCATAGAGACACCCAACACAAATAATAACTCATGATAAGTATTCATGTAATCTTTAGCCTAATAGCCACACACGGTGCACGCACTATCAACTTCACACCATGGGACAAAGGTGACTCCGGCAATCACATCAATAAAACCACTTGAGTAGCATAATTCATAAGATGATGAAGAGTAACATCTATGGATTCAACTAGATTACAAAGCTCATGATCACATAAAGATCACACCATGGGAGAGAGAGATAAACCACATAGCTACCGGCATGAGCCCTCAGCCCCAAGGGAGACTACTCCCCCTTCATCATGGAGATGAGGAGCTTGATGGAGAGGTTGATGAAGAGGTGCAGCCCGGAGTGGAGACGATCTTGCTGTAGATGTTGATGATGATCACGCCGGAGGGGGGTGGAGCCCTCCGGAGGTGGATTCCGGTGGCGTTTCCCCCCTCCGATCTTCTCCGGTGGCAGCCCTCTGCCTCTCTGTTTCTGGTTTTGCGTTTCTCCGCCGCTTCCCTCTAGAAAACATCGGGGGACCTTTTATATAGGCGTTTTTAGGTCACGAGGATGCTTCTGGGCGAAGGATCGATGCAAACGGGGCCACGACGGCCAAATTGGATGGGCCCACACGGCCTGGTACTGTAGCAGCGTGGGACCCCCCCTTTTGGTCCTCCGGCCTCCGTTCGTTGACTTCTTTCGCTCCTAAATCTTCTCCTTCCAAAATAATGACTCCCCTAAATTTATAGCTCATTGTGACGTCGTTAAGGTCCTGAAACAAATAAAGAAAGAAATAGGGGTTTTCTGCCTGCGCAGGATTAATTCCATATAAAGGGGAAATCATTATAAATTACCAAAAATCATTAAATAACAGTAATATACCCCTTATATGATGCAAATATGAATGGAATATAACTATTATAGTGCAAAGTTCATGTATGCATTTTAGATGCATCAACATCCCCAAGCTTAACTCATGCTCGTCCTCGAGTATGAAAGTGATAAAACTAACCTGAACTTTGCAATATAATCACAACATGGATATACAAGATGATTGCTACTGCTACATAAAGTCAAATGATTCATTATTTCAAAGAAGTAGCAATATGCAAACAGTTTATAAAGTGATATCAAGTATTCAATGAAAAGATGATCAATGATAGTTCACAAAGTGCAACATAAAAGATAGTACTATGGACATTCTTACTTTTGCATACTTGTGGTCCATAGAGTGTAGAAAATCTGAATATAAAAGGTGGACACTTTAGAAAAGATGTATAAATAAGTAGAGGTAAAGCATGCATAAGTTTCATGTATCCTCCAAACTATTGTACTTAAGTTATTGAATGCAATGGTAATACTTGGTGTCAAGCTCTCATTCCCCTATCATAGCATCTTGAATGATTAAAGTTGAATGTGAAAGCAAATATGAGTAGTGGCCTTGATAAAGTAAAGGTTAGATGTCTCATGCCCCTTGAATACAAGTACCTACACCATGACTACTCAACTTGGGAAACAGAGCAAGTTTAAGTTATCTATCATTGTAAGTAATAATGGTATCATCAAGAGTCTCAACTAGGGTACCTCTTGTCCCATGATATGGATCAAGCCCATATCAAAACAACAAGACAAACAAACATAATGAACAATCTCAACACCCTTTTTATTCACCACTTGATATAGCTTTTTATTGTAGGGTGTATCACAGAAAGTTCAAAATAGCATGTAAGTAAATTTCTACCATGAATGATGCATGGCTTAGATTAGCGGCCCAGGTTCTCTCTAACCATTTATACAAACTCATTTAAACTTACTCTATTTCCACATTATTTCACCATGATAGGCATCCATAAACAAAATCACATGATATCAACTAAATAAATGATGGAACATGTTGAAAGCTTTGCATGTGACAGCACATATGGGCTAACTCCCAACCTTAAACATTTATCAAGCCACTATCATCATAATATTAATCACAATGGTTCATGTTTATTAAATGCAATAAAAGTAAAGTGTGCATCAAGTTCGCGAGAGCTTTTTAACCAACTTTTCCCATTATAATAAATAACATCATCATTTTCATTTAGAGGCATAGATAACACAAATAACATGATAAACATACTTGGAATAACATAAAGCTAATAGGTAGATATGGTGGACTCACTGGAAAAACTTGGGTTGAAGGTGTTGGAAACAAGTTTTTACTTGTTGGAATTTTTGGGCTAGCAAAAGGGAGAAAGATGACCATCTAGATGCATGCATGAGTGTACATAGAACTAACTAATTCATGTCAAACAAGGTGAAATACCATATAACATCAAAACATGAATAAAAGATAGCTCATGATAAAGCATTTGCAAATTATTACTCATAAAGAAGCTCATGAATCATGCAACTATATGTGTCATTAAAAATCAACTTAGATATCCCTTTTCCCAACACAATAAAAGCATGCAAGATATTTCAAACCATATTTCCAGTAGCTCTTTCATATATAAATGATAGTGGTGGTCTCAAAACAAAAATCAAATCAAAACAAAAAACAAATAAAACACGCTCCAAGTTCATGCGATAAAGTGCATTGATAGAAAAACAGAAGTTAGACGTGTGCAAACCGAGAGTGTGTAGGTCCAGTGGGGTTATCTTCACATCCCCAAGCTTATGATTTTCACCATCCTTGGATAGCTCTTGGTGCATCTCCTCTAATCCCTGTGAAAAAACTTCAAAACACTGTTTCTCCCAATTTTTTTCTGTGGGGTGACATTAGTAGTGGTAGACAAATGCATTACTTGCTGCTTATAATCCTTAGATAAAAATTCATATGAATGTCCAGAAAGTGTATAATGTTGTATGCCTATTCATAAACTCAATTGGATCAACAAGATTCAAGTTAAAAGTTCAAAACATGCATCAAACAATCTTGGACAGAATCTGTCCAGAAAACTGACAGCATCAAAACATATATTTCTACCTGACTTCCACATGTCTAAAAATTCTGAAATTATTCATGCATAGAGAGAATGAAAAGTTGAATTTAAATTAAAAATATCAGCTCATTCGGAGTTACATAATAAGAATTAAAAATCAAACCGTGCACAGACCTGTGCTGGAATGAAATCTCCGCATGCAAAATAACATCTTTCACAAACCAAAATGGGTAAAACTTGGCACTTTATTAAAAATTCTAGAAACTAAACTAAAAACTAAGTCTATTGTTACAGCAAGAGGACACAAAGAAAATCAAAAGTAAAAACAACCGGGTTGCCTCCCGTAAAGCGCTTTCTTTATAGCCATATAGCTAGGCTTACTTACTTGGTACCAAGATGGTTGGAGTGAGGTGGCTTGGCATCCCCAAGCTTAAATTCTTGTATGTAGGGTGAGCTTAGGGGTTACATCCCCAAGCTTGAGTGTTTGTCCCTCTTGATCATTGTTCATCACCCTCAACTCTTCCACTTGAAAATTTCTTTACACAAAACTCATCATAAAACTTGATTAGAGGGGTTAGTGTCTCCATAAATTAAATATCCATAGGTTCAGAAAAGACATATCATGAGTTGATTATAAACATTAGCTAATATTACTATGGTTGTGCTTTGCTCTTTGATCAATAGAGCCACACAAAACACAAGTAATGAGAGTAATGCAAAATAAAGACAGAATCTGTCAAAAACTGGACAGCCCATAGAGTGAATTTTCAGAGGCACTTACGTTGCTCAAATCAGAAAATTTTGGACTAATGGAATGTGTATTAATAATTGAAAATTGCTGTCGTAAAATTTCAGGTCAAAATTACTTTTCTGTGATTTTTAACATTTTTCTCAGTGAAGCTTAGGAATCTGTTTTCTGGACAGCCATGATAGTTTTAATGATGCTCACATAGGAATAAGAATTGAAATGCAAATGTGAGCATCAAGGAAAAATATGAAACATATTTAAGTCTCACCCACTTCCTATGCATTGGGATCTTGTAAGAAAATAAATCAATAAAGCATATAGTAATTAGCATACGAAGGTAAAGCAAGTGCAACATTAAAACCTTCAACATAAAGAGAGGGAACATAGTATTATTGAGATATTTAGAGACATGTTTCCCTCTCTCGTAATAAATTTCAGTGCCATCATGAACAAACTGAACAACATAAGTATCATATAAAACATTCTTGTCATGATTCACATGCATAAAAGTATTATTATTACTCTCCACATAAGTAAAATCCTTCTCATTAGTAATAGTGGGAGTAAAACTTCCATAGCCATCATTGTAATCATCATATATAGGAGGCATATCATAATCATAAGAAATTTTATGCTCAATAGTAGGTGGACTCAAAAGATCACATTCATCATTATAATCATCATATATAGGAGGCATAGTATCATCAAAGCAAATTTCCTCCTCAAAGCTTGGGGGACTAAAAAGATCACATTCATCAAAACCGGCATCCCCAAGCTTGCAATTTTCCATAGCATTGACAACAATGGCATTCAAAGAAATCATACTAATAACATAGCTACTAGCATGATTGTTATGCAAATAAAGTTCCATAGGTTTTTTAATTTTATCTTCAAAAACATCATGACCAATTTCAAGATAAATTTTATAAAGCTCTCTAATTTTTTTGTTGTTTTCCATTTTCTAATTTTTTTGGGTTTTTGATATATGGAAAACTGAAAGTAAAACTAAGAAAAACTTCACAACCAAACAAGTTAAAGAGGAACCTCCCCAAGCTTAGATGATTGCAAGATATAAAACAAGATAAAATAAATCTAAAGTCTAGTGCACACAAGAATAGAAACTTAAGCGCTACGCTCCCCGGCAACGGCGCCAGAAAAGTACTTGATAATCCCCAAGAGCAAGGAATCACTGTAGCACAATTCAATGTGGAAGTAAGGTATCGATCCGCAGGAGCAAGAAGGAAAAGTTATCTATTCCCTACAACTAAAGTGTCACAAGTTTTAGTTGATTATGCACTAAACAAGTTTATAGAACAAGGTGGTTGATTTAATGGATGGAAGTTTGATGAAACAAAACAGGAGTGTGAAAGTGTCCCAATCCTCTTTAATGCAAGAGGACAAGACAAGGGAACAAGGGTGTTAAAGTGTCCCAATCCTCTTTAATGCAAGAGGACAAGACAAAGGTGTAAACGGTGCTTTGGAAATAAGGCCTAGGGATCATGCTTTCACTAGTGGACACTCTCAACAATAATAATATAATTGAATACATAGATAATTCCTCCTCATTATGCTACTCTGAATTAATTTCTGGTTGGATAAAGAACACCAATCCATTATGTAGGGCTACAAAAAGCACACCTTAAAGTTCGTATTCCACATCTATGGACACTTCATTCGGTCACTATTCGCATCCAAAGATAGTACTAACAAACACCACAATATCATAGAGACACCCAACACAAATAATAAATCATGATAAATATTCATGTAATCTTTAGCCTAAGAGCCACACACGGTGCACGCACTGTCAACTTCACACGATGGGACAAAGGTGACTCCGGCAATCACATCAATAAAACCACTTGAGTAGCATAATTCATAAGATGATGAAGAGTAACATCTATGGATTCAACTAGATTACAAATCTCATGATCACATAAAGATCACACCATGGGAGAGAGAGATAAACCACATAGCTACCGGCATGAGCCCTCAGCCCCGAGGGAGACTACTCCCCCTTCATCATGGAGATGAGGAGCTTGATGGAGAGGTTGATGAAGAGGTGCAGCCCGGAGTGGAGACGATCTTGCTGTAGATGTTGATGATGATCACGCCGGAGGGGGGTGGAGCCCTCCGGAGGTGGATTCCGGCGGCGTTTCCCCCCTACGATCTTCTCTGGCGGCAGCCCTCTGCCTCTCTGTTTCTGGTTTTGCGTTTCTCCGCCGCCTCCCTCTGGAAAACATCAGGGGACCTTTTATATAGGCGTTTTTAGGTCACGAGGATGCTTCTGGGCGAAGGATCGATGCAAACAGGGCCACGAGGGCCAAATTGGATGGGCCCACGCGGCCTGGTACTGTAGCCACGTGGGACGCCCCCCCTTTTGGTCCTCCGGCCTCTTTTCGTTGACTTCTTTCGCTCCTAAATCTTCTCCTTCCAAAATAATGACTCCCCTAAATTTATAGCTCATTATGACGTCGTTAAGGTCCTGAAACAAATAAAGAAAGAAATAGGGGTTTTCTGCCTGCGCAGGATTAATTCCATATAAAGGGGAAATCATTATAAATTACCAAAAATCATTAAATAACAGTAATATACCCCTTATATAATGCAAATATGAATGGAATATAACTATTATAGTGCAAAGTTCAGGTATGCATTTTAGATGCATCAGGCGGCGCGACGGACGCGGTAACGGCGGCAGCCACCGCCGGAGAGGACGTTGTCGGCGAGGTCGAGGTCCGCGAGCACCGGTGCGTTGACCAGCTCGAGCGAGATGGGCCCGGAGAGGTAGCTAATGACCAGATTTTTTATTTCTAGATTTTCTAATTAGACTGACATGTGGGACCCCCTTAGGAAATTGACAAGATTTCTATTTTCTTCTTCCTTTTGGATTTACCCAGTGCCACATAAGCCTGATGGGTGGGCCCTTCTGTCATAATCCGTGTCAATTTGAGTTTAAACGAGTTTTAGTGTGAATTGCAAAAAATTAACTGAATAGTACTGGATTTCTGTCCCGCAAACGTAAAGTGGTGGTTTTTGGTGATCTCGGCCACAAAAGTGGTGGTTTTATGATAATTACTCAGCACCAAGGCTAGCTGCCCTGGGTTGTCGACTCTTGGTGGATGATCTGCCCGACTCCATGTAATGGTTTGCTCTGACCACCTGAGCCACTGTGGGACTGCCGGCTCCACTGCATTAACAGCTCTAACTTTTAATTTCTTGGCACGCTTGGACATGCTTGTTGTAAAGACATGATAACTGCCACGACTCGTGTTCTGTGACCGAGTTGTGACATAATATTGCCCATTGTCATCGTGAAGCTGCTTCGGGTTCTGCTGGAACCCGCCCTGCTGGTTACCTCCTCCTTGAGGTAGGTTAGGATTATTGCCGGCTCCTCCACCGTGGTTGTCGGGTCCTCCATCACCATTGTTTCCTCTATATCCATTGTTGTTGTTCCTATTTCCTGATCCTGCGAACCTGCCACGCTGCAGATCCACGCACTGTCCCAAGGTATGACCACACTTCCCATTTCTGGCGTGTTTAGGGCATGGACTCGCCAAAACCTCCTCTGTGGTTGGCCTACGCCCTTGATATCCTTGAGAATTCTTGTCCTTGCGTCTGACCCCAGTATTTGTGTTAGCTACCAGGTCAGAGTTGTCTCCATATGGCCGTTTGTTACCTCCCTGGTTCTGATTTTGATTTTGGTTCTGGTTCTGACTATTGCCACCATGTCCTTTATTCCCCTCCTCCTGATCCTTTGTTTTGTCTGTGGCAGCGTGCTTATTAGCACCCGCCATGATTTCGCCAATCGTAAGGGGAATACCTTGATTCAGGCTCTCCATCATACGACCCAGCTTCCAACTCAAGGGATTGTAGCTGCAATTTCTCTCCATTGCCATTAGCACTGAAATTGGTGGGAGTCCTTGCGAGGAGTTGATGATCTCCGACACCCGCTTCATCCAATGCCTTGCGGACTCGCCCTTCTTCTGAACACACCGCTCCAAGTCCTCTATGGTACTAAGCTTTTTGCATGTTCCCTGTAAGTTCTGTATAAAAGCCGCCTTCAACTGCTCCCAAGAATTGATTGATCTAGGAGGCAAGTTACGCATCCAAACTTTGGCTGCTCCCTCCATCATAAGGTACATGAATTTGGCGCACAGACTACCTGTGGCATTGCGGATACTCATCGCCATCTCATAAGTGCCCAACCAAGAAGTCGGGTCCATGTTGGGCTCGTAATTGGGAACTTTGGTCCTGTTAGTGAAGGAGAAGCACCAGAAAAAGTCACCTCTGTGTGCACCCGGGTTGGCTGAGGCTGGTTAACTGCACCAGCTAGGGCTCTATCCCTCTCAGCCTCCCGAGCCCTGGCTGCCTCCCTCTCTCGTCGTTGTCTCGCTTCATCAACCACCAGCTGAGCTCGCGAGACAGTTGGCAAGTTTGCCCTGTTCCTCTCTTGTTCACGGCGCCTTGCGCTTGTGGAGTTAGCCCGGTGAGACTCGTCGTGCCGACTCCTTGTGCCAGAGTTGAATGGTGTCGAGTGCAGGCTACTGGCATCTGGAAATGCTGGATAAAGAGCTTGCCGAGTCATTGATGTCCTCAGCATATCAATAGCACGGCGAGTCTCCTGTCCCGCTGGTCCTTCTGGTATCTCGATGTTCTCTAGTCTCATAGTTGCGGCATGAACGTTGTCCATTGGATTAGAGTAATGTCCCTCTGGAGTACGAAACCTGCCAGGTGGAGGTCCCATACCACCCGTTGATCCTCCTCCGACTCCTCCCTCAGGTGGTGGTCCGTTGGTACCGTTGCCGCCGGGTCCTTCTAGAGGAGGTGGTGGTGGTGGTGGTGGTGTTGCTCCTCCTCCTGCGGCGCCTCCTACAGCTGTTGAACTCCCTAGCCCGGCTCCTGCGCCTGGACCATTGGGTGTGCTAAACAAAGCGGTTGGATTTATAATGACTCCATCACGAAGGCGATTCTTGGCTCTGCGATGCTGAATTGAGGTGAGTTCTTCTCGGCGATTTTGCACTACCTGGGCCTCAACTTGGACCCGGGCCCGCTCTTCTGCCAATCTGTGATTTGCCTCTATGATTTCCGCTACTTGCCTTTCTAATGCAGCACGAGCACTGGCTAACTCAGCCGCCCATTCTGCTGCGTTACTTGCATTGATTTCCTTTGTCAGCAAAGTTGGATCAAACTGATTTCCGCCGTTTCCAGACATATAGACTCCAACGACGCGGGCACGTGCTGGTGACTCCGCATAATCTTCCTCCTCAATACCGTACCCAAGCCGATCTTCGAACAAGGGCAAGATGGATTCTGAATCGGCGTCATAATCTGGCTCCATACATGGCTCTGCCAGCGACTCCTCTTCATTGTTGACGACAAGTTGTTCCTCTGGTTCGGCGATGATGCTGACTTCTGGAGTGCCGACCGACTCCTCGCCGTCGGACTCGACAACGACTGTAGGCTCTGATACTGATTCCGCTGAGTTAGCACGAAGCCCTGACGTGCAAACCATGCCGACGAACACGTTGATTCCTCCAAAGACAAGCTGATAACCCTCGTCAACTTCCTGCATCTCTAGAGTCCAACCGGAGTCATCAATCTCGTTTTCTCCGTGCTCATCAGTGTAGACTCGCCCGATGGCGAGTTTCTCCATGGCCCGGCGAGCTGCTCCCATGATCTCAACTCCTTTCGTCATAGGCCCCACGGTGGGCGCCAACTGTCGTGGGGTTGTCACGGCAAGTTCTTCCTCAGGGAAGATGAGTTGCGGGGCCATTGATGATTGAAGTTCGTAGAAGTTTTTAATCTCGCCAAGGGACAAGGATTTACCCAGGTTCGGCCCCTCTTGATCGAGGTAAAGACCTACTTCCTGCTTCGGCTTTATTGCTTGGACTAGTTGATGGGGGGATACTTTATAGGTAGGCCCATGGACCCGGAAAGTAGACCCGCCAAGACCAAGAAGGCCAAAGCCGAGTCACGTATCAAGTCGCATGGGCTGGGCTGGAGACAAGCCGACCAAGGCCCATGATGAAGAAAGGACCCGTCCGGAAGGAGTCCAAGTACAACCCGGAGTCTAAACTTGGAAGACCAAGACGTAGAGTAGGACTCCGGGTTCTAGTATGACTCGGTGTAAAGTGTAAGTCCAGGGACCCGGCAGCCTTTATAAGCGGGGTCCTGGACCTTAGATCGATAAGCTTCAACCAGTAGAGAAACCCTAGCCACCAGAGAGAAGTCGCCGGCTCCTAGATTGTGGGAGCCGGGTCCTTGTAATCGAGACATATCAAGAGCAATAACAGAGAAGCAGGAAGTAGGTCTTTACCTCGAATCAGAGGGGCCGAACCTGGGTAAATCCTTGTTCCTTGGCGAGATTAACCGTTCCAGCGTACTTCAGTCATCGATGGCCCCAGAACTTATCTTCCCTAAGGAAGAACTTGCCGTGACAACCCCACGACAGTTGGCGCCCCACGGTGGGCGCCAAATGTCGTGGTGTAAACCGACGGTGAAGATACGGGACTATGTGTGCGCGGGCATCGTCGATGTGGGTTAGTAGACGAACGACGCGGGAGAAAGGATTTATACAGCTTCGGGGCCCGGGAAACATCATCCGGTAATACCCCTACGTGCTGTTTGTGGCTAGGTTGTATTCCTCTCATGGTGGAAGTCGCCATCGAGTTGTGAATGTGGATGAAGATTGGAACCGCTAGATTTGCGGACTCGTGAGGCAGGTACCTTAGGCACAGCAGCCCGGGACCCATTTTTTGGAACTGGAGGAGTCGGGGAGCGACTCTTGGCATCTGATGACTCCTCAGATGAAATGGTTTGGGCTCTTGCAGGGCTTGATTCAGTATGCTCCTGGTCAGCATGCTGTGCTTCAGAAGAGGATCCCTCCTCAACAACATTGACAGTAGGAGCCTCAGGTGAGGACTCCTCATCTTCATTTTCATCACCAGCAGCAGTAGCCTCTTTAGAGGACTCCTCGCTGGCTTCTTCTTCCTCAACAATCTCTGCAGCAGCAGAGGTGCTTCCTTTGCCCTTGTCAGTTTCAAGGGTCGACTTCCAGAAGGAGTCGGTAAGCTGCAGAGGGGAAACAGAAAGTTTGAGTTAGCAGATTGAGATAATGCAAGCAAGCAAGAAGGAAAGACAGTTAAAGTACTTACAGCAGGAGCTGGGCAGGTGGAGCAAAAAGGCTGGAGCCCAAAGTGGGCCTGGTCCTTCACCATTTTCCCGGTCAATTTCTTGATTAATCGACCAAGTTCAGGACCATCAGATAACTTAGCAGTCATCCTAAGATCATCAGTGACACACCTGGTATACGAGCAGATGAGCCGGGTCCTAGGACTCAGCGGTTGAATTTTCCAGGTGGTCCAGCAGCGGACAAGATCCATGTTTTCCAGGTCATGAGAGAGGAGGGCCCGGATCCTAAGGATCAATGACTCGACTTTGGGCCGGGCGGCCTCTGAGCACCTGGCTTTCATAGCAGGAGTCACTTCCAGTCGGCTCTCAGAAAATTGAGGGAGTTTAGGTTCATCCTCAGGAGAGGTGTCTTTGCAATAAAAGAAGGACTTTTGCCAGTCCTTGATGCGGTTTGGAAAAACAGGTTTAGGGAAGACAGAGTTTAAGCGACGCTGGAGAGCTACAGCGCCGCATTGTAAGAGAGGACCCCCAGAGGTCTCAGGTTGGGGGTTGCAATAGAACAACTCGAGCCATAGATCTAAGTCAGGTTTGATCTGGAGGTAATCCTCACAGAGAACAACAAAGTTGGAGAGAGTAAGGACAGAGTTTGGGGCGAGGTCATGAATGCGCAGCTTGTAGAATTCGAGGAGCTGGCGGAAGAACAAATTACCGGGGGGTGTGAAGCCGCGGAAAAGATGCT
Organism: Puccinellia tenuiflora; assembly: GCA_012064385.1. Classification (NCBI taxonomy): domain Eukaryota; kingdom Viridiplantae; phylum Streptophyta; class Magnoliopsida; order Poales; family Poaceae; genus Puccinellia; species Puccinellia tenuiflora. The sequence continues at coordinate 621,559 of QRDG01002472.1, read as the reverse complement.
CCGCAAAGATGACGACCTCGCCCTTCGCCGGAGAAGGCACCGATTCATCCCCAGGAGCTCGTGCCTTGACGCTTGATGGAAGAAGGCCTGCAAGGCGATGCGATTTCAGCTGCTCCGCCGTGATGGTTGAACCGCACCAATCGGCGGAGATAGATCTCTTCGAAGAAGGAGCGGCGGCGGCGGCGGCCTCGGCGGCAATGTCGACGATCCTGCTGCCAGAAGCGGCCTTGGCCTTGGAGGTGCCCTTGGTGGGGCGCTTGGGGGCCATGGCGAACGTGCGGGGCAAGAGAGAGCGCTGCGCGGGAAAGGGAACGAGTGCAGGAGAGATGGAAAGTTTGGGGAATGAAAGGCTTGGTGACGATTCGGTTCTCACCTTTTGGTATTTATGATAGGGTAAAAACCCTAGAGGTTTACAGTGGTGGCCCGCGGTAAAATCGTGGATAACGATTCGATATTCAAAAGATAAGGTTACAGAGAGGGAAGAATAGCCGGCTCGCTCCAGGAAGCCGAGTCCCATGACTTAAAGAGTTGAAAATTGACAGAGTAGTGCGCAGGAATAGCCACAGACTCGGCCAAGTGCTATAAAGAGCTAGAGTGGTGGACTTGTGCGAAAGAACAGGACGGACTCATTTTATGTAAGTATTATGTTTTTATGCAGGAATTCATCTTGGAGCTAGCAGTAGGCGACTTTGGAGCCATTGGCTCAAGTGGAAGGAGTCGACCCAGAGAGTCGAACCAGCAAGTCAGAGGAAGCCGCCAAGCTGTGCCCAAGATAAATTCGGGGGCTACTGATGGGGGGATACTTTATAGGTAGGCCCATGGACCCGGAAAGTAGACCCGCCAAGACCAAGAAGGCCAAAGCCGAGTCACGTATCAAGTCGCATGGGCTGGGCTGGAGACAAGCCGACCAAGGCCCATGATGAAGAAAGGACCCGTCCGGAAGGAGTCCAAGTACAACCCGGAGTCTAAACTTGGAAGACCAAGACGTAGAGTAGGACTCCGGGTTCTAGTATGACTCGGTGTAAAGTGTAAGTCCAGGGACCCGGCAGCCTTTATAAGCGGGGTCCTGGACCTTAGATCGATAAGCTTCAACCAGTAGAGAAACCCTAGCCACCAGAGAGAAGTCGCCGGCTCCTAGATTGTGGGAGCCGGGTCCTTGTAATCGAGACATATCAAGAGCAATAACAGAGAAGCAGGAAGTAGGTCTTTACCTCGAATCAGAGGGGCCGAACCTGGGTAAATCCTTGTTCCTTGGCGAGATTAACCGTTCCAGCGTACTTCAGTCATCGATGGCCCCAGAACTCATCTTCCCTAAGGAAGAACTTGCCGTGACAACCCCACGACACTAGTTCTTGATTACAAGGTTCCGACCCCTATCTGGGGAGTCAGCGACTATGTATCTCTCTGGTGTTGCTGATTCTAGGTCCTCAATTCTAGGGTTTCTCTAAAAGCTTATCGATCTAAGGTCCAGGACCCACCTTATAAAGGCGGCCGGGTCCCTGGATTTACAACTTACGCCGAGTCCCACTTGGACACGGAGTCCTACTCTAGGTCTTGGCCTTCCAAGTTAGAACTCCGGGTTGTACTTGGACTCCTTCCTGACGGGTCCCTTCTTCGTCATGTGCCTTGGTCGGCTTGTCTCCAGCCCATGTGACTTGATGCGCGACTCGGCTTTGGCCTTCTTGGTTTTGGCGGGTCTACTTTCTGGGTCCATGGGCCTACCTATAAAGTATCCCCCATCAGCAAGGTAGCCAAATGGAGCATCGAATTAGGTCCTCTGGACCTAACATACAAACACCCAACATCGATCAAGGCACATGTTTTACCTGACTTCACCACCGAGTGGATGGAGATGCAGCTGCCTTCGGTACCCGATACATCGAACTCTTGGACCATGTACTTCGATGGTTCGAAGAGGAATGAAGGAGCAAGCGCAGGTGTTATCCTCATGTCACCGAAAGGTGACAAGCTGCGCTATGTCTTGCAAATGGACTTTGAGATACCATCCAACAACGAAGCCGAATATGATGCTATAATACACGGGATGAAGATGGCCAAGGAGTGCGGCGTTGGCCGCCTAATGATCTACGGCGACTCCAACTTGGTCGTGCAGCAGACAATGAAGGAGTGCGACGCCGTAACAAACAACATGATCGCCTATAGGAACCTGTATAACATCATGGAGGGCAATTTTGACGGTTGCGAACTCCGTCACGTCGGGCGCAACAACAATGAAGAGGCGGACACCTTAGCAAACATCAGGTCCATGAAAACTAAGGTGCCCCCGGAGTCTTCTTGGAAAAGATAAGCAAAAGGTCGATCAAGGTTGCACGACCTGCGGCTCCCACTACACCAGCACCTGGGACACCCGAGGTTGACGTATTGAGCTTCGAGGCACCCGACCCAGCAAACCGCCCAGTCGAAGTGTTCCTCGTCAAGCCTATATGGACGAAACCATTCCTGGCATACATGCTACGTCAAGAGCTTCCAGAAGACATAGTCGAAGCACAGCGTATCACTCGCCGTGCCGACGCATTCACAATAATCAATGGAGAACTTGAGAAGCGAAGCATATCAGGCATCCTCCAGAGGTGCATCGCACCCGAAGATGGCAAGGCTATTCTCCTTGAGATCCACACCGGCACATGTGGGCACCACGCCAGCAGTCGGGCCTTAGTCGCCAAGGCCCTGCGTGCTGGGTTATACTGGCCCACAGCACTCCACGACGCCGAGGGCATCGTCAGGCGATGCATCGGTTGCCAGAAGTTCGCCACCAAGCCTCACGTACCTGCTTCAGAGTTAAAAACAATTCCTCTCGCCTAGCCGTTCGCCCAGTGGGGACTTGATATGATGGGACCACTAAGGAAATCTGCTCGTGGTTGACAGACTCACCTCTTGGTAGCAGTCGACAAATTTACAAAGTGGATAGAAGCTGTGCCAATCACAAACACAGCGGCCACGACTGCCGTCAACTTCATCAGATCCATTATCTTCCGTTTCGGTGTGCCACATAGCATCATCACTGATAACGGAACGAACTTCACCACCGAAGATGTCGTGGGGTTGTCACGGCAAGTTCTTCCTCAGGGAAGATGAGTTCCGGGGCCATTGATGACTGAAGTACGTTGGAACGGTTAATCTCGCCAAGGAACAAGGATTTACCCAGGTTCGGCCCCTCTGATTCGAGGTAAAGACCTACTTCCTGCTTCTATGTTATTGCTCTGGATTGTATCTTGATTACAAGGACCCGGCTCCCACAACTTAGGAGCCGGCGACTTCTCTCGGGTGGCTAGGGTTTCTCTCTACTGATTCAAGCTTAGCTTACTACGATCCAGGACCCTGCTTATAAAGGCTGCCGGGTCTCTGGAATTACAGGCTATACCGAGTCATACTAGAACACGGAGTCCTACTCTACGTCTTGGTCTTCCAAGTTTAGACTCCGGGTTGTACTTGGACTCCTTCTTTGGACGAGCCTCTTTCTCCACACGGGCCTTGGTCGGCTTGTCTCCAGCCCAGCCCATGTGGCTTGTCTCGTGACTCGGCGTTGGCCTTCTTGGTCTTGGCGGGTCTACTTTCCGGGTCCATGGGCCTACCTATAAAGTATCCCCCCATCAGTAGCCCCCGAATTTATCTTGGGCGCAGCTTGGCGGCTTCCTCTAACTTTTTGGTTCGACTCCCTGGGTCGACTCCTTCCACTTGAGCCACAGGCTCCAAAGTCGCTTGCTGCTAGCTCCAAGATGAATTCCTGCATATAAACATAAGACATACAAAAGATGAGTCCATCCTCATTCCTTGTTCAAGTCATCACCCTTGCCCTTGCACACGCTGGCCGGGCTTGTTGTGACTCTTGCGAACAAGGACTAGACAATTTGACTTTCACTGTCACAGGACTCGCCACTCTGGGACAAGCCGACTTTTTCCACTTCTATGACTTTAACCTTTAACTGTTGACTCGTTACCCACGACTTTACCGCGGGCCACCACTGTAATCCTCTAGGGTTTTTACCCCCTTATAAATGTCAAAGGGTAAGAACCAAAACCTCAACTATCTCTTCATTCCCCAATCTTTCTGTCGTTCCCGCGCTCATCTCCTTCCCGCGCAGCGCTCTCCTCTTGCACCGCACGTACTCCATGGCCCCCAAGCGCGCCACCAAGGGCACCTCTAAGGCCAAGGCCTCTTCCGCAAGCAGGATCGTCGACATTGCTACCGAGGCGGCCGCCGCCGCTGCACCTGCCTCGAAGAGATCTATCTCCGCCGATTGGGGCGGTTCAACCATCACGGCGGAGCAACTGAAATCACACCGCCTAGCTGGCCTCCTTCCATCAAGCGTCAAAGCACGAGCTCCTGGGGATGAATCAGTGCCCTCTCCGGCGAAGGGCGAGGTCGTCATCTTTGCGGAGCACCTTTTCCGCGGTTTCACGCCCCCCGGTAACTTGTTCTTCCGCCAGCTCCTCGAATTCTATAAGCTGCGCATCCACGACCTCGCTCCCAATTCCGTCCTTACCCTTTCCAATTTTGTCGTTCTCTGTGAGGATTACCTCCAGATTAAGCCTGACCTAGATTTATGGCTCGAGCTGTTCTACTGCAACCCACAACCTGAGACATCTGGAGGCCCTCTCTTACAGTGCGGCGCTGTGGCTCTCCAGCGTCGCCTGAACTCTGTATTTCCCAAACCAGTTGTTCCCAACCGCATAAAAGACTGGCAAAAAACTTTCTTTTACTGCAAAGATACCTCTCCTGAGGACGAGCCCAAACTTCCTTTGTTCACTGAAGACCGCTTAGAAGCGACTCCTGCCATGAAGGCCAGGTGCTCAGAAGCCGCCCGTCCCAAAGTCGAGTCACTGATTCTTAGAATTCGGGCTCTTCTTTCTCATAATCTGGAGAATATGGATCTCGTCCGTTGCTGGACAACATGGAGAATCCAGCCGCTGAGTCCTAGGACGCGGCTAATTTGCTCTTACACTAGATGTGTCACTGATGATCTCAGGACAACTGACAAGCTGTCAGATGGCCCTGAACTTGGTCGATTGATCAAGAAATTGACCGGGAAAATGGTGAAGGACCAGGCCCACTTTGGGCTCCAGCCTTTTTGCTCCACCTGCCCAGCTCCTGCTGTAAGTACTTTAACCGTCTTTCCTTCTTACTTGCTTGTACTGTCTCAATTTACTAACTCACACTTTCTGTTTCCTTTCTGCAGCTTACCGACTCCTTCTGGAAGTCGGCCCTTGAAACTGACAAGGGCAAAGGGAGTACCTCTGCTGCTGCAGAGATTGTTGAAGAAGAAGAAGCCAGCGAGGAGTCCTCTAAAAGAGGCTACTGCCGCTGGTGAAGAGAATGAAGATGAGGAGTCCTCGCCTGAGGCTCCCACTGTCAATGATATTGAGGAGGGGTCCTCCTCTGAAGCACAGTATGATGACGAAGAGCATACCGAATCGAGTCCTGCAGGAGCCCAACCAACTCCATCTGAGGAGTCATCAGATGTCAAGAGTCGCTCCCCGACTCCTCCAGTTCCGAAAAATGGGTCCCGGGCTGCTGTGCCTAAGGTACCCGCCTCGCGAGTCCGAAAATCTAGCAGCTCCTCCAGCGAGCCTGAAGAAATTGCTGCGCAAGTCCTTGCTGCCAAGAAAAGGAAACTGCGCTCAAGTGGCCCTGCAGAGACTCCTCCGCCTCTACCTGTATCACACCAGAGGAAGTCTATCTCTCCTCCTGAGAAAGCTGACTCCTATGAGTCAGGAATGTCAATCTTTTCCTCTGACTCTCAAGCCTCTTTGGATCTTGAGACAAATGTTGGGTATGACTTTTCTCCTTTATCTTTACTAGCATGACATCTGCATTTACTTTTTTAATCAATATCTGACTTTTAATCTGTCCTATCTCAGAGCCCGGCCCTGCGCCAAGGTCTCCAAGCTACCAGGAATGGCCGATGTGACTTCCAGCCGAGGAGCTGTACCGCCGTCGACTTCTCAAACGACGAGTATAAAGACCGCTCCTACGACTCCCGCATCTGCTGGTGCAACAACCACTAGGACTCCCCCTGTTCCTGAGTCCGCTCCAAATACTCGGTTGGAGACTCCTGTGGTGATCCCATCCTCCTCTGGGGGTGGGACTCCAACTACTACGGTTCAGATGCCTCCGAGTCAGGAAAAAGCGGCTCCCACTTCTCAGCTGAACACCGAGCCAGCAAAATCCTCAACTGACTACAGCCGGCTCCGGATATCTGACAATAAATCTTTTCAACGAGGCCTATATTGAGGCCATAGAACTTAATGATCAAGCCTCCAAGCTAAAGGACGAGGAGCAAGTAGCCCTCAGAGCCCTTGAGATGATTCATAACGTAAGTGTTCTAACTTGTGCTCTTTATGCTCTCTCCATTAGTCTCCTATTACAGTAGCCCCCAAGCACCTTATCTTTGGTGACTTGGAGCTAAGATAGGTGCTTCATCCTGAACTCAAATCACTTGCTAGGTGGAAAAACTTGCATACTGTAGCCCCCAAGACCTGAGTCCTTAGCTCTACTAGGACTCGGGGCTGCTAATTTACTGTCTGTCGGGTCCTTAGACCAAAAATTTCTGCACGAGTAGCCCCCAAGCGCCGAGTTGTCAGCCTGCGACGACTTGGAGCTATAAATATATGTAGCTTACTGATACTTAACTTGAAAAAATTTCTGCTCTGCGAGTAGCCCCCAAGCGCCAAGTTGTTAACTTGTGACGACTTGGAGCTGCGACTCTTCTCATTATGACTTGTCGTCTAGGACTCATGCCTGCTTTTCTGATAAAAAGAATTGACTCCTGAGTAGCCCCCAAGCGCCAAGTTGTTTAACTTGTGACGACATGGAGCTCATGAGTTATAAAATTTGACTTGTAAAAATCTGACTTGCGTTTTTTCTGACTTGCTGCTTGTCGACTTGTACTTTGCTGACTTCTACTTTTTCAGACTGTTGTCTCCAAGATGAAGAGAGACATGAAAAAATTGGAAGACCAAGCCGCTTCCAGTGCCAAATCTGCTGAATCTGAGAAACAGCATTCCCTCCAACTGGAGAAAGACTTACAAATCTTAGCTGCTGAGCTAGCAAAGGTGAAGAAGGAGTCGGCTGAAGCAAAGAAGGCTGCCCAGAAGGCACACACTGATCTGAGAGCCGTCTTGGACGTATGCCAAAAGGGGATTAAGGCTATGTGCCATCATATCTTTGGTAAGTTACTGCACTTGCCTTCTTTTAGCATGATACATAGAACTCAGTTACTTATGACTTTTGACTTCTCTTACTTTGCAGGGGCTGACTCCCCAAAACTCAAGCTGCCAACTAGCCAACAACTCCATGCCATGCTAGACCACTGCCATGGGCTGCAGGAGGGTGCTCGCTCTGTGGTAAAGTATCTTAACTCCAAGGGCAAGTACCCCAAGGAGCCTGAACGATTGGTTGATGAGTTGTCAAGAGCTCCAGGGTACATGCACTTGTGGAAACAATCTGCCATGAGGAGATCTGCCATAAGGATACTTGCACTGGCACACAGCTACTACCCAACTGTCCTGGAGCCAGCAATGCTCACTATGGGGAAGCCAGAGCAGCATGAAGATGGCAAACCCTTCACCCAGGATGACTTCAAGGCTGAGGAGAAGCTAGTGCGGCCTTACGCCTGCGAAATCGCCAATAAGATGGACCCGGAGGTATGGGTTCATCACTATGACTTGGAGAACAAGAGGGTTAATCCAGGAGTTCCTCCAATCGTAAACTTTGGGCGTCCCTCACAGGACATGGCTGGTGCCCCATCAACTGTGCCAAGCTCTTCCACTCCAGCGGCTCCTGGGATTGGCGACTCGGCTGGTGCAGAGCCCACGCTAAAGACTCCTGCTGCGCCTACTCCCTCAAGAGTCGCAACTGGCGGCTCCCAAGTTCAAGAGGAGTTGAACAAGCACATGAGGAACCCGAGGGGAACTGGCTTTCAGAAAAAGAAAGTTGCCACGAAATCCCCTGCAAAGTCGACTTCCACATCTGCTGCACAGGCGAAAGACAAGTCTCCAGCTAAGGACTCCACAGCTCCAGTCAAGGACTCAGCTCCTGTTAAAGACAATTCTCTAGATGACTCTAGTTTGTAATAATTTATTTCTGATGGTGTTAAACTATGTAGCTTGTTAGCTACTTTGGGCTGTAATGATGCACTACTGGTGCTTTTAACTATTTAGCTTGTTAGCTATTTTGAATTTGTGCCAATCGGCTTGGTTCTTATAACCCGTCTAGTTTTTCACTGATGAATAAGTAGGCCCTGCATGACTTCTCTTACAGTTTGTGCTGACAGGTTCATAACTCATATTGATGGGGGGATACTTTATAGGTAGGCCCATGGACCCGGAAAGTAGACCCGCCAAGACCAAGAAGGCCAACGCCAAGTCACGAGACAAGTCACATGGGCTGGGCTGGAGTCAAGCCGGCCAAGGCCCGTGTGGATAAAGAGGCTCGTCCAAAGGAGGAGTCCAAGTACAACCCGGAGTCTAAACTTGGAAGACCAAGACGTAGAGTAGGACTCCGTGTTCTAGTATGACTCGGTATAGCCTGTAATTCCAAAGACCCGGCAGCCTTTATAAGCAGGGTCCTGGATCGTAGTAAGCTAAGCTTCAACCAGTAGAGAGAAACCCTAGCCACCAGAGAGAAGTCGCCGGCTCCTAAGTTGTGGGAGCCGGGTCCTTGTAATCGAGATACAATCAAGAGCAATAACATAGAAGCAGGAAGTAGGTCTTTACCTCTAATCAGAGGGGCCGAACCTGGGTAAATCCTTGTTCCTTGGCGAGATTAACCGTTCCAACGTACTTCAGTCATCAATGGCCCCGGAACTCATCTTCCTTGAGGAAGAACTTGCCGTGTCAACCCCACGACAGTTGGCGCCCACCGTGGGGCCTACGGTGACAAAAGGAGTTGAGATCGTTGGAGCTGCTCGTCGAGCTATGGAGAAACTCGCCATCGGGCGGGTCTACACTGATGAGCATGGAGAAACAGAGATCGATGACTCAGGCTGGACCTCGGAGATGAACGAAGTCGACGAGGGTTATCAGCTTGTCTTTGGAGGAATCAACGTGTTCGTCGGGATGGTTTGCACGTCGGGTCTTCGCGCGAACTCGGCGGAGTCAGTACCAGAGCCAACCGTTGTCGTCGAGTCCGACGGCGAGGAGTCGGTCGGAACTTCAGAGGTCGGCATCATCGCCGAGTCTGAGGAACCCCTAGCTGAGGAACCAGAGATGATGCAAGAGTCAGATTCAGATTATGATGCAGATTCAGAGTCCATCCTACCCTTGTTTGAAGATCGGCTTGGGTATGGGATAGAGGAAGAGGATTATGAGGAGTCGCCAGTACGCGCTCGTGTTGTGGGAGTCTACATGTCTGGAAACACTGGGAATCAGTTTGATCCGACTCTGTTGACAAAGGAAATTAATGCAAGTAATGCCGCAGAGAGGGCGGCTGAGTTAACCAATGCTCGTACTGCGTTGGAGAGGCAACTAGCTGATATCACAGAGGCAAACCGTAGACTAGCTGCAGAGCAGGCCCGAGTCCAGATGAAGCTCAAGTTGTGCGGAGGCGCCGCGAGGAGCTTACTTCAATTCAGCACCGCAGAGCCAGGAGTCGCTTGCATGATGGAGTCCACATCAATCCAACCAACTTATTCACCACACCCAATGGTCCAGGCAGAGGAGCCGGACTAGGAGGCTCAGCGGCAGCAGGAGGCGCCGCAGGAGGAGCCGGAGGAGCACCACCACCACCACCACCACCACCACCCCCAGAAGGACCGGGAGGCAGCCGTACCAACGGACCACCGCCTGAAGGAGGAGTCGGAGGAGGAGCATCTGGTGGCTTAGGGTCACAGCCTAACAGATTTCATACTCCAGAGGGACATTACTCTAATCCTATGGACAACGTTCATGCGGCGACTCTGAGATTGGAGAATATTGTGGTACCAGAGGGACCAGCAGGACAGGAGACTCGTGAGGCTATCGAGTTACTGAAGACAGCTTTGACTCAGCAAGCTTTGTATCCAACCTTTCCAGATGCAAGTAGACTACATTCAACACCCTTTAACTCAGGTACGAGGAGTCGGCACGGTGAGTCCAACCCGGCCAACTCTACGAGTGCAAGGCGTCGTGAACTAGTGAGGAATCGTGCAAACATGCCAACTACTTCACAAGCTCAGCTAGTGGTTGATGAAGCAAGGCAACGACGAGAAAGAGAAGCAGCAAGAGCTCGGGAGGCAGAGAGGGACAGAGCGTTAGTGGGCGCAGCAAACCCGCCTCAGCCAACCCGGGTGCACGAGGAGGTGACTTCTCCTGGTGCTTCCCCAGCGTTAACAGGACCAGAGTGTTTGTCTGATGCCATCAGGTCCGAGTCCTTCCCCAGCAGTTTCAAGGAGCCGCGCAAGGTTCCAAACTATGAGCCCAACATGGACCCGACCTCTTGGTTGGGTACATACGAGATGGCGATGAGTATTCGCAATGCCACAGGTAATCTGTGTGCCAAGTTCATGTATCTTATGATGGAGGGAGCAGCCAAGGTTTGGATGCGCAACTTGCCTCCTAGGTCAATCAACTCTTGGGAGCAATTGAAGGCGGCTTTTATTCAGAACTTCCAGGCACATGCAAAAAGCTCAGCACCATTGAGGACCTGGAGCGGTGTGTCCAGAGGAAGGGCGAGTCAGCAAGGCACTGGATGAAGCGAGTCTCAGAGATTATTAACTCCTCACAAGGACTCCCACCAGTTTCAGTGTTAATGGCGATGGAGAGAAATTGCAGTTACAATCCCTTGAGTTGGAAGCTAGGTCGTATGAAGGAGAGCCTGAATCAAGGTATTCCCCTTACGATTGGTGAGATCATGGCAGGTGCTAATAAGCACGCTGCCACAGACAAAACAAAGGATCAGGAGGAAGGGACTAAAGGACAAGGTGGCAATGGTCAGAGTCAGAACCAGAATCAAAACCAGAATCAAGGTGGTGGCAAGAGGCCGTATGGAGACAACTCTGACCTAGTGGCCAACACAAACACTGGAGTCAGACGCAAGGACAATAATTCTGGTGGATACCAAGGCCGTACTCCAAGCACAGAGGAGGTCTTGAGGATTCCATGCCCTAAACATGCCAAGAACGGTAGATGCGGTCATACCTTGGGACAGTGCGTAGATTTGCAGCGCGCCAGGTTCCAAGGGCCAGGAGGAGGAAACAATGGTGGATATAGAGGAAACAATGGAGCCGGAGGACCCGGCAATAACGGTGGAGGAGCCGGCAATAACCAAACCAACCTCAAGGAGGAGGTAACCAGCAGGGCGGGTTCCAGCAGAACCCGAAGCAGCTCAATGATGGCAATGGTCAGTATTATGTCACAACTCGGCAGCAAAACCCGAGTCGTGGCAGCTACCATGTCTTCACAACTAGTACGTCCAAACGTTCCAAGAAGTTGAAAGTTAGAGCAGTTAATGCAGTAGAGCCGGCCCTTCCACAGTGGCTCAGGTGGTCAGAGCAAACCATCACATGGAGTCGGGCAGATCATCCTCCAAGAGTCGACGAGCCAGGGCAGCTAGCCTTGGTGGTAGCACCTCAAGTTGGGGGCTATACATTGAACAAAGTGCTTATGGATGGTGGAAGCAGTATCAACATCCTATATTATGACACATTCAAGAGGATGCAGCTGCAAGATAGACAGCTAATTCCAACAGAGACAGTGTTCCATGGGATAGTACCAGGGAAGTCGGCCAAACCCATTGGTAAGATTTATCTTGAGGTTGCTTTTGGCACAGTGGAGAATTTTCGTTCAGAGATTATGCCTTTTGAGGTAGTGGATCTTAAGAGTCCATATCATGCTCTTTTTGGTCGACCTGCATATTTTAAGTTTATGGCCAGGCCATGTTATGTGTACTTGAAGCTCAAGATGCCAGGTCCAGCAGGAGTCATTACAGTTAATGGCAGCAGACAGATGGCATTGGAGTGCGAGTTAGGTGATGCAGCTATGGCTGAGACAGCTTGTGCTCAAGAGGAGCTGAAATTCTACAAGGCAAACGTGGACCCGGAGGACAACTCGGTCCTTAAGAAGCCGGCCACAGAGGAGAAGATGAAATTCAAGTCAGCTCAGGACACAAAGCAAGTCGACTTTACCCCTGGTGACTCTTCCAAGCAGTTCACCATTGGGGCACACCTCTCTGATAAATAGGAAAGCGCGCTCGTCGAGTTCATCCGTGAGAACCGGGACGTCTTTGCATGGAAGCCATCTGACATGCCAGGAGTCCCGAGAGAACTCGCCGAGCACAGCTTACACGTTAATCCTAATGCAAGACCAGTTAAGCAGGGTCTGCGCAAGTTTCATGATGACAGGAGGAAAGCCATAGGAGAAGAGGTGGCTCGGCTCCTCGCAGCCGAGTTCATCAAGGAGGTCTTTCACCCAGAGTGGGTGGCCAATCCAGTGTTAGTGCCAAAGAAGACAGGAGAGTTGCGTATGTGCATCGACTTCACGGGCCTAAACAAGCATTGCCCTAAGGACCCGTTTGCACTACCTCGCATAGACCAGATCATCGACTCCACAGCGGGGTCAGAGTTGCTTTGTTTCTTGGATGCATATTCAGGGTACCATCAGATCAGACTCAACATAGAGGATGAGCTGAAGACGTCCTTCATCACGCCCTTTGGAGCATTTTGTTACACAACAATGCCCTTTGGACTCAAGAATGCAGGAGCTACATATCAGAGATGTATCCAGAATTGTTTCAAAAAACAGATTGGAAGGAATATTCATGCTTATGTGGATGATGTAGTTGTCAAGTCTCAGAAAGCCGACTCTCTGATAGCAGACCTGACAGAAACGTTTGAGAACCTACGCAAGTACAAGATGAAGCTCAACCCGACCAAGTGTGTTTTTGGAGTCCCTGCGGGCAAACTCCTAGGCTTCATCGTTTCAGAGAGAGGCATTGAGGCAAATCCAGAGAAAATCAAGGCTATCCATAACTTGCAGAAGCCGACTTGTCTGAAGGACGTTCAAAAGCTCACTGGATGTGTGGCAGCTCTAAGCAGGTTTATTTCAAGACTCGGGGAGAAGGCGGGTCCTCTCTACCGACTCCTGAAGAAGTCAGATAAATTCCTATGGGATGAAGAAGCTGACCGTGCTTTTGAGGAGTTGAAGAAAACTTTGTCAACAGCACCAGTGCTTGCAGCTCCTACAGATAAGGAGCCCATGCTATTATATGTAGCTGCCAACGAGAGAGTTGTCAGTGCAGTAGTAGTTGTGGAGCGTGCAGAGGAAGGAAAGGAGTACCCAGTGCAGAGACCTGTCTACTACATCAGTGAAGTCCTCACAGAGTCAAAGCAAAGGTACCCTCAGTGGCAGAAGCTAGTCTATGGAGTTTTTCTTGCAAGTAGAAAGCTCAAGCATTATTTCCAAGAGCATCCAATTAAGGTGGTGAGTTCAGCACCGCTGGCAGATATTATACGCAACAGAGAGGCAACAGGGCGAGTCGCCAAGTGGGCAATTGAGTTGGGTCCTTATCATATCACATATGAGCCAAGGACAGCGATCAAATCTCAAGCTTTGGTTGATTTTGTCAATGATTGGACAGATTTTACATCTTCACCAAGTACCCCTTGCACCAAGTATTGGACAATGCACTTTGATGGGTCCAGACAGTTAGAAGGCTCAGGAGCCGGCGTGGTGTTAACATCGCCTAAGGAGATAAGTTAGCATATGTCCTTCAGTTACACTTTGATTGCACCAACAACATGGCAGAGTATGAGGCTTTGCTACATGGCCTGCGTTTGGCCAAGGAGATGAACATCAAGCGTATCAGGTGCTTTGGAGACTCGGATCTCGTAGCTCAGCAAGTATCTGGAACTTGGGACTCAAAGGATGCAAACATGGCGGCTTATAGAAGAGCAGTCGAACAGATAGCCGGGTTCTTTTCTGGTTATCAAGTGGAGCATATTGACAGGCGCAAGAACGAGGCTGCTGATGCGTTATCACGACTCGGCTCTCGTCGAGAGAAAGTACCACCAAATGTGTTCTTGGATGAACTCCATCATCCTTCAGTCAAGTTGCCCACAGAGGAGGAGTTAGCTTTCCAGACCCAGAGTCGGCACTTGTTGCAGCAGTACGAGCAATCCCAACGTGGACAGAGCCCTACCTAGCATATCTCCTGCGGGGTGAACTCCCAAAGGATGAAGTCAAGCGAAAGCAACTCATCAGACGATGCAAGTCCTACACAGTCATTGATGGCGAGTTGTACAGAAGGAGCGTTACTGGAGTCTACCAGAGATGTGTGTCTCCAGAGGAGGGCAAGCAAATATTGCAAGAGATTCATGCAGGAGATTGTGGTCATCATGCATCCACTAGATCCTTGGTGTCAAAAGCTTTCAGACACGGGTTCTTTTGGTTGACAGCACATTTGGATGCAGAGAAGGATAGTTCGAGTCTGTGATGGATGTCAAAGGTACGCAAGGCAAGACCACGTGCCAGCTCAAGAACTCAGAACCATCCCTATCACTTGGCCATTTGCAGTTTGGGGACTCGACATGGTGGGCCCTTTCTCAAAGTCGCCTTGTCAGAAGACCCATCTGCTAGTAGCAGTTGACAAGTTCACCAAGTGGGTGGAAGTGGAACCCGTCAGCAGAGTCGACGGTGCATCAGCTGTGAGATTCTTCAAGAAGATAGCAACACGTTTTGGGTATCCTCACAGCATCATTACAGACAATGGTACCAACTTATCAGTTGGAGAGATGGCCAAGTTTTGTGGTGAGAACAACATCAGACTCGACCTAGCCTCAGTGGCACATCCACAGTCCAATGGACAAGCAGAGAGGGCAAATCAGGAGTTGTGAAGGGAATTAAGCCTCGGCTCCGAGTCCCTTTGCTAAGAGCCGCCGGGTCTTGGGTTGAGGAGTTACCAGCAGTACTTTGGAGCATCAGGACGACTCCTAACAGATCCACTGGCTTCACACCTTTCTTCATGGTGTATGGAGCAGAAGCTGTCTTGCCAAGCGACTTGTTGCATGACTCGCCACGAGTCGCCAATTACGTTGAGACAGAAAACGAACTCGCCCGCCAGGACTCGGTCGATGCACTTGAGGAAGCAAGGGAGTTAGCCCTTGAGAGATCAGCAGTTTATCAGCAGGACTTGCGGCGATACCACGCACGCAGAGTCAAGACTCGGACTTTTCAGGAGGGTGACTTAGTGCTTCGCCTAGTCCAGAATAAGGAAGGGATGCACAAGTTATCTCCACCATGGGAAGGACCGTTCGTCATAAGCAAGAATCTGAACAACGGGTCGTACTATCTAATGGATGTGCGAGAGCCGGCAAGTGTGGGCAAAGGAGCTGATACAGCTCATACTCTAGATCCTTATGCAGAGGCAAAGAGGCCTTGGAACATAGCTCAGTTACGTCCTTATTATACTTAAGTTGTAATAGATTCATGAGTTGAAAGGCAATGAGCCCAGTGAGCCATGCCTAGATGTAATCGAATTATTATGATCAAATGAAATAAAGCCGGCTTTTGTGAACATGAGTCCTTTAGTCGAGTCACCCAGTGAGTGCGCTTTGTTCTTTAAATTTTGATCATCAGGTTCTTGGGGGCTTGCTTTTCAGTGAAAAAAGTTAAGCTTAAACTCTTGGACCCGGCACAGTAGCCAAATTTTCCTAGCTTTCTCGCTGGTAAGTCAGATGCATCCTGCACAATATGATCTATCTACAGGCATGACTTGTTTCTTTCTCTTATGGATCCTCAGGAGCATATGAGTTCAGAACCTGTCAGCACAAACTGTAAGAGAAGTCATGCAGGGCCTACTTATTCATCAGTGAAAAACTAGACGGGTTATAAGAACCAAGCCGATTGGCACAACTTTCAAATAGCTAGACAAGCTCAGTTGTTTAAAGCACCAGTTGTGCATCTTTACAACTCAAAAGAGCTAAACAAGCTCAATAGTTTAAAAGCACCAGTAGTGCATAATTACAAAGTTTCAATAGTAACACAACATTACATAATAATCAAAAGTCATTCAGAGGGTTGTCTTCTAGAGGAGCTGACTCCTTCGCCAGAGTCGAGGAGTCCTTCTTAGCAGGCGACTTGTCCTTTGCTTGAACAGCAGGAGTCGAGGAGTCCTTCTTAGCAGGAGATTTGCCTTGTGCTTGAGCAGCGGAGGAAGGAGCCGGCTTCAATGGAGGCTTGGTGGCGACTCTCTTCGTTTGAAATCCAGTACCCTTGGGACTCTTCATATGCTTAGCAAGCTCTGCTTGTTTCTGAGCGTCTCCAGAGACAGCTCTGAAGGAGTGGGCGCAGCAGGAGTCTTCAGGGTAGGCTCGGCACTTGGAACAGGAGCCGCCGGTGACGATGAACTCGGACCGGCAGAAGAAGAGAATACACCAGATGGGTCCTGTGATGGGCGGCCAAAGTTTACTATCTCAGGAGTTACTGGAGCGACTCTCTTGTTCTCCAAATCATAATGATGAACCCATACCTCAGGGTCCATCTTATTGGCAATCTCACAAGCATATGGCCGCACCAATTTTTCTTCGGCCTTGAAATCATCCTGAGTAAACGGTTTGCCATCTTCATGCTGCTCAGGCTTCCCCATTGTAAGCATTGCTGGCTCCAGAACAGTGGGATAGTAGCTGTGGGCTAAGGCCAAGATCCTGATGGCAGATCTCCTCATGGAAGATTGTTTCCACAGACGCACATAGCCTGGTGCTCTGGACAACTCGTCCACCAGACGTTCAGGCTCTTTGGGGCACTTGCCTTTATGATTCAAATACTTGACCACAGAACGGGCTCCCTCTTGTAGCCCATGACAGTAATCAAGCATCTCAGATAGTTGTTTGCTTGTGGGCAATTTAAGCTTTGGGGAATCAGCCCCTGCAGAAAGGAAATCAAGGAGTCATTGTCAGTTGACAAGCAATTCAGAAAGGTACAAAAGGAAGCAAGCAAAGGTCATAAACTCACCAAATATATGTTGACACATTGCACCAATGCCTTTTTTGCAAGTGTTGAACACAGCTTGTAGGTCATTGTGTGCCTTCTGAGCAATCTTTTTGGCCTCAGCCGACTCTTTCTTTACCTGCTCCAGTTGAGCAGCCAAGGTCTTCAGATCCTTCTCAAGCTGAAGGGAGTGTTCTTTTTCGGCCATGGCAGACCTGGCACTGGCAGCTGCCTGGTCCTCAAGTTCTTTCATGTCTCTCTTCATCTTGGAGACAATGCACTGCAATTACAAGTCATAAAGCAAAAGTGAGATCCACAAGTCAAGTAAAGAACTCATGAGCTCCAAGTCGTCACAAGTTAACAACTTGGCGCTTGGGGGCTACTCAGGAGTCAATTTTTCATAAATAGCAAGCAAGCATGAGTCCTAGTTGACAAGTGATAGCTCCAAGTCGCCACAGGTTAGCAACTTGGCGCTTGGGGGCTACTCGCAGAACAGAAATTTTCTTCAAGCAAGATATCAGTAATTAACATATATTGATAGCTCCAAGTCGTCGCAGGCTGACAACTCGGCGCTTGGGGGCTACTCGTGCAAAAGTTTTTGGTCTAGGACCCGACAGATAGTAAAGTAGCAGCCCCGAGTCCTAGTAGAGCTAAGGACTCAGTGCTTGGGGGCTACAGTGTGCAAATTCTTTCTATATAGCAATTGAGTTCAGTTTCAAATCTAAAGCACCTATCCTAGTCACAAGTCACCACAGACAGGTGCTTGGGGGCTACTGGGATAGGATGACGCTAGCAAGGCATATAAGGTGAAGTCAGAAAAGCTTACTTCATGAACCATATGAAGAGACCTAAGAGCCGCTTGCTCGTCGTCCTTCAGCCTAGCAGCTTGATCGTTCAAGTCGACTGCTTCAGCATAGGCTTCAGAAAACGACATGTTATCAGCTACTCGAAGTCGGCTATAGTCAGTTGACGACTTGATCTTGATGGACGGAGAGGCTGCAGGAGTCGGCTTCACAGGAGCCGGACGAGCTTGTGGCGCAGAGTCAGGAGTCGCAGCACCAGAGCTGGGCTGGACTATTGTCGGAGTCGCCGCCCGAGTCCTAGAAGGGGACTCGGGAATAGTTGGAGTCGTGGTTGCACTAGCGGATGCAGCAATTGAAGGACCTGTCCTCGTGCTGGTCGTTTCAGAGGCCGAAGGAGGTGCAGGTCCACGACCAGAGGTGGCATCAGCCATGCCTGGGAGCTTGGTTACCTTAGAACAAGGCCGAGCCCTGACATACACAAAGATGGAAGTCAGCACCAGAATTAGTGAAAAGGGAAAAAGCAGAAGTCATTTGAATGCAAGTATAGAAGCAAAGGAAGCTTACCCAACGTTGGTCTCCAGGTCCAAGGAGGCCTGAGAGTCTGAAGAGGGCATTGACATCCCAGAGTGATAGGAGTCATCCTTGTGAGGAGGAGAAGCTGATTTCCGTTGGTGTGAGACTGGCAGAGGCTCAGGAGCATCTGCAGGCCCATCAGAGCGCAGCTTCCTCTTTCTGGCGGCGATGACACTCTGCACGTGTTCTTCAGGCTTAGTAGGAGAGCGAGAGGACCCAAGGACTCGTGAGAGTGGTACCTTGGGAACAGCCTCTCGAGAACCATTATTGTTTGAGGCTGGAGAGGACGAGGAGTGACTCCTAGCTGAGGACTCTGCAGATATTGATGGCTGAGCAGCAGCAGAGGCAGTATCAGTTTGCCTAGTGGTGGGAGCCTCTGGAGAGGACTCGTCATCGTCAATCTCTTCCACTATGGGAGCCTCTTGAGAGGACTCCTCTTCATCAGCATTTTCAGTTGGAGCCTCTAGCCGAGGACTCCGCATCGGCAGCATCATCATCAGCGGGAGCCCCCTGGGAGGACTCCTCATCCGCATCATCAGTGTCTTCTGCCACAGTGGTTTTGATCTATGTGCAAGGGATCTCTTCTTCAGCTTCAGCCTCAGCCTCAGCTTTATTCTTAGTACCAGCTTCAGAGGCCGGCTTCCAGAAGGAGTCGGTGTAGCTGCAACAGAGTCAATAAACGTGAGTCAGTAAGCAGTACAAGTGAGATCAAGGTTGAAATAAAGTAGAGAATTATACTTACATCAGGAGCTGGGTTGTCGAGCAGAAGGGCTGGAGCCCGAAATGGCTGTCCTTCACCGGTTTCCCAGTCAACTTTTTGATGAGTCGACCAAGTTCGGGTCCATCAGACAGCTGCTCCGTAACTCGGAGGTCATCACCAGCGCATCTGGTATATGAGCAGATCGTCGAGTCCTAGGACTCAGTGGCTGGATCTCCAGGTCGCCAGCAGCGGACCAAGATCCATATTTTCCAAGTTATGGGACAGAGGGCCCGGATGCGAGTGATCAGAGACTCGACTCTTGGCCGGGCGGCCTCGTGGGCACCTAGCTTTCATCAGAGGAGTCGCCGAAGGCGTTCCTCAGAGAACAAGGGAAGCTTTCGGTTCATTTGCAGGGAGGTATCCTTGCAATAGAAAAAGGTTTTTTGCCAATCCTTGATGTGATTGGAAAGATTGGCTTTGGGAAGACAGAATTGAGGCGCCGTTGAAGAGCGACGGCGCCACATTGGAGAAGAGGGCCCCCAGAGGTCTCGGGCTGAGGGTTGCAGTAGAAGAGCTCAAGCCAGAGATTGATGTCGGGTTAATCTGGAGGTAATCCTCACAGAGAACGACGAAATTGGAAAGGGTGAGAATGGAGTTAGGAGCCAGATCAGTGAATCCGCAGCTCTAGAGTTCGAGGAGCTGGCGGAAGAAAAAGATCGCCGGGGGGAGAAAATCCGCGGAACAGGTGCTCCACGAAGACAACTACTTCACCCTTAGCGGGAGAGGGAACAATCTCATCCCCTGGGGCCCGAGCTTGAGCACTAGAGGGAATCAAACCTGAGAGCCTATGGTCTTCAATTGCTCCGCCGAGACCACAGATCCACCCCAATCGGCGGAGATCGACCGCTTGGAAGAGGATTTTGCGGCGGCGGCGGCCGCGGCGGCGATGTCCACCGTCCTGCTCGACGAGGTTGCCTTGGCCTTTGATGTGGTCTTTGTGCGCTTGGGAGCCATGGCGTGCGGGCGGTGCGTGCTGGGCGCGGGGAGAGATGGGCGCGAAGAGAAAAGGAGAGGTTTTGAGCTAAGGGGCAAGTGAGGTTTAAGACCTAACCCTTCGCGATTTATAAAGGGGGGTAAAACCCTAGAAAGTTACAGAGTGGGTCCACAGTTAACTGTGGATAACGTTTCAGTAAAAACGTTCCAGTGGCTAACAGACAGATAGAATTATAATAGAGAAAGGTCAAAGTCACAGATGCGGAAGGAGCCGGCTTGTCTCAGATGGACGAGTCTGTGACAGTTAAAGTCAGTTATCTAGTCCTTGTTTCAGATCGGCACACAGACTCGGCCAGCTAGTAGCGAAGGGCAAGAGTTATGACTTGAACAAGGGATAAGGAGTGGACTCATTTTTTAGTATGTTTATGTTTTATGCAGGAAGTCATCTTGGAGCTAGCAGCAAGCGACTTTGGAGCCATGTGGCTCATGGAAGGGAGTCGACCCAGGGAGATCGAACCAGCAAGTCAGAGGGAGCTCCAGCTGCGCCAGATAAATTCGGGGGCTACTGATGGGGGGATACTTTATAGGTAGGCCCATGGACCCGGAAAGTAGACCCGCCAAGACCAAGAAGGCCAACGCCAAGTCACGAGACAAGTCACATGGGCTGGGCTGGAGTCAAGCCGGCCAGGCCCGTGTGGATAAAGAGGCTCGTCCAAAGGAGGAGTCCAAGTACAACCCGGAGTCTAACTTGGAAGACCAAGACGTAGAGTAGGACTCCGTGTTCTAGTATGACTCGGTATAGCCTGTAATTCCAGAGACCCGGCAGCCTTTATAAGCAGGGTCCTGGATCGTAGTAAGCTAAGCTTCAACCAGTAGAGAGAAACCCTAGCCACCAGAGAGAAGTCGCCGGCTCCTGAGTTGTGGGAGCCGGGTCCTTGTAATCGAGATACAATCAAGAGCAATAATATAGAAGCAGGAAGTAGGTCTTTACCTCTAATCAGAGGGG
The DNA here is from genome assembly GCA_012064385.1 of Puccinellia tenuiflora. Lineage (NCBI taxonomy): Eukaryota > Viridiplantae > Streptophyta > Magnoliopsida > Poales > Poaceae > Puccinellia > Puccinellia tenuiflora. Next base: position 600,564 of record QRDG01002472.1, on the reverse strand, counting down.
CCGAACCTGGGTAAATCCTTGTTCCTTGGCGAGATTAACCGTTCCAACGTACTTCAGTCATCAATGGCCCCGGAACTCATCTTCCTTGAGGAAGAACTTGCCGTGTCAACCCCACGACACATATGTTCCTTAGGATCCATAAGAGAGAGAGACAAGTCATGCCTGTAGATAGATCATATTGTGCAGGATGCATCTGACTTACCAGCGAGAAAACTAGGAAAATTTGGCTACTGTGCCGGGTCCAAGAGTTTAAGCTTAACTTTTTTCACTGAAAAGCAAGCCCCCAAGAACCTGATGATCAAAATTTAAAGAACAAAGCGCACTCACTGGGTGACTCGACTAAAGGACTCATGTTCACAAAAGCCGGCTTTATTTCATTTGATCATAACAATGCGATTACATCTAGGCATGGCTCACTGGGCTCTTTGCCTTGAAAGTCATAAAACTATTACAACTTAAGTATAATATGGACGTAACTGAGCTATGTTCCAAGGCCTCTTTGCCTCTACATAAGGATCTAGAGTATGAGCTGTATCAGCTCCTTTGCCCACACTTGCCGGCTCTCGCACATCCATTAGATAGTACGACCCGTTGTTCAGATTCTTGCTTATGACGAACGGTCCTTCCCATGGTGGAGATAACTTGTGCATCCCTTCCTTATTCTGGACTAGGCGAAGCACTAAGTCTCCTTCCTGGAAAGTCCGGGTCTTGACTCTGCGTGCGTGATATCGCCGTAAGTCCTGCTGATAAACTGCTGATCTCTCAAGGGCTAACTCCCTTGCTTCCTCAAGTGCATCGACCGAGTCCTGGCGGGCGAGTTCGTTTTCTGTCTCAACGTAATTGGCGACTCGTGGCGAGTCATGCAACAAGTCGCTTGGCAAGACAGCTTCTGCTCCATACACCATGAAGAAAGGTGTGAAGCCAGTGGATCTGTTAGGAGTCGTCCTGATGCTCCAAAGTACTGCTGGTAACTCCTCAACCCAAGACCCGGCGGCTCTTAGCAAAGGGACTCGGAGCCGAGGCTTAATTCCCTTCAGCAACTCCTGATTTGCCCTCTCTGCTTGTCCATTGGACTGTGGATGTGCCACTGAGGCTAGGTCGAGTCTGATGTTGTTCTCACCACAAAACTTGGCCATCTCCCCAACTGATAAGTTGGTACCATTGTCTGTAATGATGCTATGAGGGTATCCAAAGCGTGTTGCTATTTTCTTGAAGAATCTCACAGCTGATGCACCGTCGACTCTGCTGACGGGTTCCACTTCCACCCACTTGGTGAACTTGTCAACTGCTACTAGCAGATGGGTCTTCTGACAAGGCGACTTTGAGAAAGGGCCCACCATGTCGAGTCCCCAAACTGCAAATGGCCAAGTGATAGGGATGGTTCTGAGTTCTTGAGCTGGCACGTGGTCTTGCCTTGCGTACCTTTGACATCCATCACAGACTCGAACTATCCTCTCTGCATCCAAATGTGCTGTCAACCAAAAGAACCCGTGTCTGAAAGCTTTTGACACCAAGGATCTAGTGGATGCATGATGACCACAATCACCTGCATGAATCTCTTGCAGTATTTGTTTGCCCTCTTCTGGAGACACACATCTCCGGTAAACTCCAGTAACGCTTTTTCTGTATAACTCGCCATCAATGACTGTGTAGGACTTGCATCGCCTGATGAGTTGCTTTCGCTTGACTTCATCCTTTGGGAGTTCACCCCGCAGGAGATATGCTAGGTAGGGCTCTGTCCACGTTGGGATTGCTCGTACTGCTGCAACAAGCGCCGATTCTGGATCTGGGAAGGCTAACTCCTCCTCTGTGGGCAACTTGACTGAAGGATGATGGAGTTCATCCAAGAACACATTTGGTGGTACTTTCTCTCGACGAGAGCCGAGTCGTGATAACGCATCAGCAGCCTCGTTCTTGCGCCTGTCAATATGCTCCACTTGATAACCAGAAAAGAACCCGGCTATCTGTTCGACTGCTCTTCTATAAGCCGCCATGTTTGCATCCTTTGAGTCCCAGGTTCCAGACACTTGCTGAGCTACGAGATCCGAGTCTCCAAAGCACCTGATACGCTTGATGTTCATCTCCTTGGCCAAACGCAGGCCATGTAGCAAAGCCTCATACTCTGCCATGTTGTTGGTACAATCAAAGTGTAACTGAAGGACATATGCTAACTTATCTCCTTTAGGTGAGGTTAACACCACGCCGGCTCCTGAGCCTTCTAACTGTCTGGACCCATCAAAGTGCATTGTCCAATACTTGGTGCAAGGGGTACTTGGTGAAGATGTAAAATCTGTCCAATCATTGACAAAATCAACCAAAGCTTGAGATTTGATCGCTGTCCTTGGCTCATATGTGATATGATAAGGACCCAACTCAATTGCCCACTTGGCGACTCGCCCTGTTGCCTCTCTGTTGCGTATAATATCTGCCAGCGGTGCTGAACTCACCACCTTAATTGGATGCTCTTGGAAATAATGCTTGAGCTTTCTACTTGCAAGAAAAACTCCATAGACTAGCTTCTGCCATTGAGGGTACCTTTGCTTTGACTCTGTGAGAACTTCACTGATGTAGTAGACAGGTCTCTGCACTGGGTACTCCTTTCCTTCCTCTGATCGTTCAACAACTACTACTGCACTGACAACTCTCTCGTTGGCAGCTACATATAATAGCATGGGCTCCTTATCTGTAGGAGCTGCAAGCACTGGTGCTGTTGACAAAGTTTTCTTCAACTCCTCAAAAGCACGGTCAGCTTCTTCATCCCATAGGAATTTATCTGACTTCTTCAGGAGTCGGTAGAGAGGACCCGCCTTCTCCCCGAGTCTTGAAATAAACCTGCTTAGAGCTGCCACACATCCAGTGAGCTTTTGAACGTCCTTCAGACAAGTCGGCTTCTGCAAGTTATGGATAGCCTTGATTTTCTCTGGATTTGCCTCGATGCCTCTCTCTGAAACGATGAAGCCTAGGAGTTTGCCCGCAGGGACTCCAAAAACACACTTGGTCGGGTTGAGCTTCATCTTGTACTTGCGTAGGTTCTCAAAGGTTTCTGTCAGGTCTGCTATCAGAGAGTCGGCCTTCTGAGACTTGACCACTACATCATCCACATAAGCATGGATATTCCTTCCAATCTGTTTCTTGAAACAATTCTGAATACATCTCTGATATGTAGCTCCTGCATTCTTGAGTCCAAAGGGCATTGTTGTGTAACAAAATGCTCCAAAGGGCGTAATGAAGGACGTCTTCAGCTCATCCTCTATGTTGAGTCTGATCTGATGGTACCCTGAATATGCATCCAAGAAACAAAGCAACTCTGACCCCGCTGTGGAGTCGATGATCTGGTCTATGCGAGGTAGTGCAAACGGGTCCTTAGGGCAATGCTTGTTTAGGCCCGTAAAGTCGATGCACATACGCAACTCTCCTGTCTTCTTTGGTACTAACACTGGATTGGCCACCCACTCTGGGTGAAAGACCTCCTTGATGAACTCGGCTGCGAGGAGCCGAGCCACCTCTTCTCCTATGGCTTTCCTCCTGTCATCATGAAACTTGCGCAGACCCTGCTTAACTGGTCTTGCATTAGGATTAACATGTAAGCTGTGCTCGGCGAGTTCTCTCGGGACTCCTGGCATGTCAGATGGCTTCCATGCAAAGACGTCCCGGTTCTCACGGATGAACTCGACGAGCGCGCTTTCCTATTTATCAGAGAGGTGTGCCCCAATAGTGAACTGCTTGGAAGAATCACCAGGGGTAAAGTCGACTTGCTTTGTGTCCTGAGCTGACTTGAATTTCATCTTCTCCTCTGTGGCCGGCTTCTTAAGGACCGAGTTGTCCTCCGGGTCCACGTTTGCCTTGTAAAACTTCAGCTCCTCTTGAGCACAAGCTGTCTCAGCCATAGCTGCATCACCTAACTCGCACTCCAATGCCATCTGTCTGCTGCCATTAACTGTAATGACTCCTGCTGGACCTGGCATCTTGAGCTTCAAGTACACATAACATGGCCTGGCCATAAACTTAAAATATGCAGGTCGACCAAAGAGAGCATGGTATGGACTCTTAAGATCCACTACCTCAAAAAGGCATAATCTCTGAACGAAAATTCTCCACTGTGCCAAAAGGAACCTCAAGATAAATCTTACCAATAGGTTTGGCCGACTTCCCTGGTACTATCCCATGGAACACTGTCTCTGTTGGAATTAGCTGTCTATCTTGCAGCTGCATCCTCTTGAATGTGTCATAATATAAGATGTTGATACTACTTCCACCATCCATAAGCACTTTGTTCAATGTATAGCCCCCAACTTGAGGTGCCACTACCAAGGCTAGCTGCCCTGGCTCGTCGACTCTTGGAGGATGATCTGCCCGACTCCATGTGATGGTTTGCTCTGACCACCTGAGCCACTGTGGAAGGGCCGGCTCTACTGCATTAACTGCTCTAACTTTCAACTTCTTGGAACGTTTGGACGTACTAGTTGTGAAGACATGGTAGCTGCCACGACTCGGGTTTGGCTGCCGAGTTGTGACATAATACTGACCATTGCCATCATGGAGCTGCTTCGGGTTCTGCTGGAACCCGCCCTGCTGGTTACCTCCTCCTTGAGGTTGGTTTGGATTATTGCCGGCTCCTCCACCGTTATTGCCGGGTCCTCCGGCTCCATTGTTTCCTCTATATCCACCATTGTTGTTACCTCCTCCTGGCCCTTGGAACCTGGCGCGCTGCAAATCTACGCACTGTCCCAAGGTATGACCGCATCTACCGTTCTTGGCATGTTTAGGGCATGGAATCCTCAAGACCTCCTCTGTGCTTGGAGTACGGCCTTGGTATCCATTAGAATTATTGTCCTTGCGTCTGACTCCAGTGTTTGTGTTGGCCACTAGGTCAGAGTTGTCTCCATACGGCCGCTTGCCACCACCTTGATTCTGGTTTTGATTCTGGTTCTGACTCTGACCGTTGCCACCTTGTCCTTTGATCCCTTCCTCCTGATCCTTTGTTTTGTCTGTGGCAGCGTGCTTATTAGCACCTGCCATGATCTCACCAATGGTAAGGGGAATACCTTGATTCAGGCTCTCCTTCATACGACCTAGCTTCCAACTCAAGGGATTGTAACTGCAATTTCTCTCCATCGCCATTAACACTGAAACTGGTGGGAGTCCTTGTGAGGAGTTAATGATCTCTGAGACTCGCTTCATCCAGTGCCTTGCTGACTCGCCCTTCCTCTGGACACACCGCTCCAGGTCCTCGATGGTGCTGAGTTTTTTGCATGTGCCCTGGAAGTTCTGAATAAAAGCCGCCTTCAATTGCTCCCAAGAGTTGATTGACCTAGGAGGAAAGTTGCGCATCCAAACCTTGGCTGCTCCCTCCATCATAAGATACATGAACTTGGCACACAGATTACCTGTGGCATTGCGAATACTCATCGCCATCTCGTATGTACCCAACCAAGAGGTCGGGTCCATGTTGGGCTCATAGTTTGGAACCTTGCGCGGCTCCTTGAAACTGCTGGGGAAGGACTCGGATCTGATGGCATCAGACAGGCACTCTGGTCCTGTTAACGCTGGGGAAGCACCAGGAGAAGTCACCTCCTCGTGCACCCGGGTTGGCTGAGGCGGGTTGGCTGCACCCGCTAACGCTCTGTCCCTCTCTGCCTCCCGAGCTCTTGCTGCTTCTCTTTCTCGTCGTTGCCTTGCTTCATCAACCACTAGCTGAGCCTGTGAAGTAGTTGGCATGTTTGCACGATTCCTTACTAGTTCACGACGCCTTGCACTCGTAGAGTTGGCCGGGTTGGACTCACCGTGCCGACTCCTCGTACCTGAGTTATAGGGTGTTGAATGTAGTCTACTTGCATCTGGAAAGGTTGGATACAAAGCTTGCTGAGTCAAAGCTGTCTTCAGTAGCTCGATAGCCTCACGAGTCTCCTGTCCTGCTGGTCCCTCTGGTACCACAATATTCTCCAATCTCAGAGTCGCCGCATGAACATTGTCCATAGGATTAGAGTAATGTCCCTCTGGAGTATGAAATCTGTTAGGCTGAGACCCTAAGCCACCAGATGCTCCTCCTCCGACTCCTCCTTCAGGCGGTGGTCCGTTGGTACGGCTGCCTCCCGGTCCTTCTGGGGGTGGTGGTGGTGGTGGTGCTCCTCCGGCTCCTCCTGCGGCGCCTCCTGCTGCCGCTGAGCCTCCTAGTCCGGCTCCTCTGCCTGGACCATTGGGTGTGGTGAATAAATTGGTTTGATTGATGTGGACTGTAACGCCCCGACCCCGGAATTATACAGTGAGGCTATGTAGTTGGCACAACCATCAATGTATAAAACAAAGATCGAGACTTGTGGAACAGAACTGGCACAAAGCATGACTCTACAACACAAAAGTATAGCAACTCATATAACGAGAAGAATACAAATATTACAAGCAAAAGGATCACAGATCCAACAATTCAACAAGCGGAAGCGGGTAGTGTTGTCTAACAACAAGAAACAAAATATGGCCTAAGAGGCCTACAATAAAATATCTCCCAGCCAGCTTGTTCCACGGTCCCAAGCTGCCACCTGGGAACCCCAGACTAGTAGTCGACGTCAACGAAGAACCCACCTAGCTGCTCGGTGTCGTCCTCCTCTGAAACACAAATACATAGAGGCAGCAAAGAGAGACTGAGTACGATGTACTCGCAAGTTTAGTAGGGCGATATAGGCCCAATGACTGACGGAGGCTCTAAAGCTGTTTATGTATTTCTTTTGCATAAAGCTAATTTTAAATAAACCGAAATATAAAATGACACATGGCATTCGTCTACTCAGAATATTTTTATAAAGGGGTAAGAGAGTAACATTATCATCTTCGGTTCTCGGCGAACCTACTTGCAACCATCACCACTCATCTCACACAAAGGCACTCCCTCGACTCACCCTCGAGGAAATGAACCTCTATCACAAGTTTGTTATGCAACCTCTAGCTGCCATATCAATTAGGTTAACGTTGTCTATGATCTTATATCCGATACCAAGATTGTCCATAACCGTGGACACGGCTTTTCGAAAAGATTAACCCTGTAGGGGTGTACTATTTTACCCATTGGTACCGTCCGGCTCACCTATTTGGCCCTCTTCCGGGGAAGGCCGGCAAGCAGGCGCGGTTAAACCTTTACCTCGCGTGAGACTATCCAAGAGTCATCTGTGGCCACAGGGCAAGTTTACCCAGCCTCAGCCCCTGCCCCATCGCCACGTCCTAAACACAAATCCTCATCAACATCATCTTTTCCACTCACACGCAAATGGAAAACCGAACTAGAGGACCCTTGGATACGCCCGCACAAGTTATTCGGCTAGTAAGGCGCCCATACACCCACCAATGGCAGCACGCTCGTCTTGGTTCAAGAGGTAAAGAACTCGCACCTAGGGGCTAGAGTGAGGCAAAACACCATCCCCGATGGCAACTGACCCAAGCCATCTTAGCATTTTAATTAGCATCTCAATTATCCACCATACCCGAATCCTTCCATCAACATCAACAACTATGGAATTAAATAACGGACATAAAGCATTTATTTAAGCATGGCTAAGCATAGCTAAGCATATAAATACAACTATTTTATCTTTATCTCGGCCAACACTTCAACCCTAGGTTTCATAGGTAGGGATACATGTGATGGGCTCGGGGAAGAACATGCATTCATAGGATATTCTAATATTTACCAAAAGAGACATTTGAACCGCATGCAATATTATGGTGGATAAAATAAGTTTATAAAAACATAGGATGCTAGATGCCAAGAAGGTTAGGTTATCTCTTGCCTTGCTGCCCGGGTGTGAAGTACTGCTCGTCGGGGTAAGTAGAGAGACCCTCGACTCTGGAATCTATCGATGCCCAAAAGAAATACAAAGCACACATAAATCACACGAACTCAAGATGCAATGCTCAATCACATGATGACATGTCCAATTGATGCAAAGATATTATTATATAAATTAAATAGCAACATTAAATGGGGAGCCAAATAATTAGTGCAATTATTTGGAACCAACCCCATATTTATCTTAGTGGCCACAATTCTTTATAAATTATCAAATTATTAGAGAAGTGGCTCAATTATGCATGAACATGACACGAATGGGTAGGGTTCGTTCTTCCGAACATTTTGGGTACCTTATTCATAATTTTCGGAGCACCGAAGAATAAATAGCGAATTAAATTAATTATTTGAATTTAATTCATTTAATCAAAGTATGAATAACATCAAATAAAAGTTTGTGATCATGATGTGCTAAGTGCACCATTGGATAGCATTTGAAGTGTGGATCACATTTATATTTAATTCATAATTTTTGGATCAAGATTTAAATAGTTATGAAATTCCCAAATTAGGGTACATTTAGGCAATTTCTGGATTTCATAAATAAAGGCAAAATTTATTTCCCAAAAGAACATGGAAATTTTACCAACAAGTAGATAGTGTTTTTCTGAACCATTTGATATCTTATTTGCAAGATTTGGATTGATAGAAATTAAGTTACGAACTTCACAAGGTATTATTTAAGTAACCGGAACTTCCGGTGATGCGCCCGGTAGTACCGGTTAAACGGTACTTCCGGGCTACTGCCGGTCCTACTTCCGATCCGGGTCCAGTACCAAAACTAAGAATATCCCGGTACTTCCGGTACCAAAATAACGGTACATCCGGTGCACGAATTTGGGCACAGCCGCAGCGCGCGCGCGGTGACCGCGCGCACGTCGTGCACGCGCACGGCGAATCAGCGCGAGAGGGAGGAGGGGAGAAGGTGCAGTAGGGGCGCAAGCTCACCAGGGAGCTAGTGGAGAGCGGCGGTGGTGGAGAAGGGGACCGGAGGCGGCGGAATCGGACGCGACGGCGGCGAAGCGGCGACGGACGGAGGCGGAGAAGAACGGCTAAAGGGCGGCGTTTCCCCGCTTCCCGCTTCGATTCCCTCGGCGCAGAGGGAGAGGAGGCCACGGCGGTGCTTCCTACGCGCTTCGATTTGAAAACGGAGGTCCACGGCGGCGGCGGTGAGTGACGAACTGCGGCGGCCGGAGGTGGAGAAAAGCTAGGTTTGGGGGCTCCGATTCGATCCGGAAAAAGGGGGAAATGGGAGGAGAGTAGGAGGGGTGCAAGTAGGCGCCCTCGGTGTGGTCTTGGACCTCCAAGGGAGCAGGTGGGGCGACGACCGCGTGCGCGGCATGGCGGCATGGCGCCAGCGCCCATGTCCGCCCTGTGAGAGAGGAGAGAGAAAGACTTTTGCGAAAAACCCCCTGGTACCAATTATTTAAATTACAAAAAGGTCCGGCAGCAACTTTAGCAATTTAAAAGAGACACTTAAGCATGTTTATAAATTCCACAAAAATTCATATAGTCTCCAAATGACCTTTAGGTGCTCCACAAAAATTGGTTTGGCAAAATAAAAAGGTTTGCACCACAATTGGTCATAGGGTTTTACTTAAAGCAATTTTCATAATTTCCCAAATTCATTTATTTGGAGGACTTAAGCATTTCGAAAAATAGTGAAAATATTTATGGAGATTCTCACAATCATATTGAATCTCCCCATGATTTTAGTTGGAAAAAATGTGGAAGACTTAACTTGGTTCCAAAATTAGAAATTGAATTAAGCCAATTTAAATCCTCATATTTATTTCTCAATTGACAAAGTTTGGAAATTGAGAATTGGGGATAAGGAGCAAATTTGGAACTTCCTAAACAATTTGGAAGTTCAAGAATAAGGTATTTTGCCAACCTGAGCTTTGCATTTGATTTGGCCACCTAGGGCCATGCATTTAGTTTTGGAGATTTGAGGAAGGGTTTTTGGCTTCCTTTGTTTTAACCTCCAAGTGTTGCTTTATTTTAGATTAGCAAAAATTTAAAGGATGCCATGATGCAAACAAGAATGCAAAAAGTGAAAATTTGGCCCGTATTTTAGGGTACCAAATTGGGGCTGTTACAATTCTACCCCCCTTACAGGAATCTCGTCCCGAGATTCTAGAGTAGGAAGAGGGATGAGGGAACATGACAACACACATCTTCCTCATTTCAGAGATTTGGCTAACTAACATGACATGCCAAAAAGGCGGAAAGAACAGGAGATTACTTAAGATGGCAGACAAAATGACTCTTGCCCAAAACCATAAGCCATTGAGGAAACTAGGATCGATTTGACCAAACAAAGGTCGAGTCGAGGATAGAACAACTTCTGGACTCCAAGCTTTAGACATTCCCATGTTTCCATAAGATTGAGCTCCGGTCCTAACGTGACGGGTAGATTCACACATTGCCCGTATGATTGGGATAAACCTTGGTTTCACCTAGGAGGGGTAGATATAGCATTGATCCACAATTAGCTAGAGAGGTAAAACCCAGGGGTACGAGAATTGACCGATAGATATTTAGCAACTCCGCAGTGAGGTTCTCCTTGAGGGTCTAGATACCACACACATGCTTCGGAAAAGCCTTCATTCGATCCTCAAGCGAAGGTCGTACTTGAAGATAGAGAATGGACCTTAGGGGAACACTTCTAGAACCAGTTACACATGATCCTCATGGACAGCGGTCGATTTGAGAGAGAGGGAGATTTAGTCAAAAAAGCCTTCCGGTGAGGTGCGTGAACCACAACACCGGACTTGTCGGGTTTACAACTAGGCCTAGGTCATGCTCTTGGTAAACTCCAGGCATCATTTTTGCTTGAGATTCCGAGTTTGGTTAGGCATGCAGGTTATCCAGGATAAGCAGGCCTGGAGGGAAGTTTCCGGAAGTTAACCTAAAAGTAGGGTAACGAGATTCTCAAGAAATGGCTGCATTGGCAAGCTCCAGAACACGAGCTAGATTGGGAGTTCCAAGCGATCACAATTACCTAGAGGAAACTGAACCAGCATGAACTCCAAACAATGAAGCCCAGCTGATTCATAGTTGGGAAACACCGGTAAGCGGAGGAGATTTGGCAACCTTTTCTTATTTTAGGAACGACTCGGTCAGGGCTTGGCGTGCACACATGGCTTAATCAGAGAACGGGAGGTACCAACCTACCAGCTCAATAATGCACGTATGCATAACCAACTTGTGATTTAACCCGAGGAGACAAAGCGAACTTCACTCGGATCCATATCGACAAAGTCACTGGTTGCGAGAGGAAACTTGCTTTTCGGAGAAAAGGAGGTGGTCTCGGGAGTTTCGAAATGAATCTAACTCGTTGACCGAGGGTGTACCTGAATGAATGGACTCGGCAACACCGACAACTCAGCTCGATGATATAGTTACCAATCAGGCTAAGAGTGCCACCAAAGTCTTTGGATTCAAAACAATATCAATTGCTAAGAATATCCGATTACCACAACGATATTCATCCTCAACATTCTCGAGCCCGGGTAGCTCGGAGGTAGGTGGATAAGGAAGGGTAGGAGCATCACTTCATCAAGTGCGTCATGAGACTAAGCACGACCTCTCGATATAAAAGAGTGTGACACTCCAAGGTGGAACGGAACAAAAGCTAGACAAGCTCTTACTCCGCGAATCACAAAACTTTGACCTTTTTCCTGGAAATGGAAGAGGTACCGGAGTTTGTTTCTCCTGACATCCCGAAATGGAATGCCCTAACGAACCACAAGAATAACATGCATCAGAACACCCCAATGCACGATGAACTTGACTGTCCGTAGATAGATAAAGGTGGACAACAGATTTAGGGCAAAGGTCGGGCTAACAACAATTTCAAGATATTGCAGAAGACCTTGTAGCACTCTTCCGACAACTAGTGCCGAAAGGGTTTCAGGAATGGGTGTTACCGGAGGGATCACAATTATTGATGGAAAACTCGCTAAGAGCAATCCCGTCATGACTCAGATGATTCCATAACAGAGAACCTAGGTACGCTAGTGACGAAGAAGAGCATTGCCGAGGAGACCAATTACGGCTGCAACCTCAAGTTTGAAGACCAACTTCAATTTTTGCCAAACTGATGTAGGGTTCAACTGAAAAGACCTTGGGTTAAAGATCAGCTTCATGCACCGGGACTCACAATAGCATAATACTCACAAGGGTGACAGTCCTCATGAATAATTACACCGGAGCCCTAGCACAATCCGGGACCTTCGGTTCAAGATCTTGGGCTAAAGTAAAGGAACTTCTTGACGATCCGGGGATACTTACTCTCTTTGGAAATTAGAATTTGCAGACAAGCAAAGTTAACCACTAACTAAAGATAGAACCCAACCCCTTGATCCTATAGGTTTAGGAGTTGCCGAAGATCAGAAAACCGTTAAAACCAAATAGAGGTAAGATGACACCGAGATCAGAGTGAATTGGATAAGGAGTAAAAGAATCCTAAGATGGTTTTCACAACTCATTTTTTAGGTTATAAATAATTTTCAAACTAGACTCGACATCGACCAATAGAAAGGGTTTCCTATAGGCAGTCCTGCTCTGATACCAACTTGTAACGCCCCGACCCCGGAATTATACAGTGAGGCTATGTAGTTGGCACAACCATCAATGTATAAAACAAAGATCGAGACTTGTGGAACAGAACTGGCACAAAGCATGACTCTACGACACAAAAGTATAGCAACTCATATAACGAGAAGAATACAAATATTACAAGCAAAAGGATCACAGATCCAACAATTCAACAAGCGGAAGCGGGTAGTGTTGTCTAACAACAAGAAACAAAATATGGCCTAAGAGGCCTACAATAAAATATCTCCCAGCCAGCTTGTTCCACGGTCCCAAGCTGCCACCTGGGAACCCCAGACTAGTAGTCGACGTCAACGAAGAACCCACCTAGCTGCTCGGTGTCGTCCTCCTCTGAAACACAAATACATAGAGGCAGCAAAGAGAGACTGAGTACGATGTACTCGCAAGTTTAGTAGGGCGATATAGGCCAAATGACTGACGGAGGCTCTAAAGCTGTTTATGTATTTCTTTTGCATAAAGCTAATTTTAAATAAACCGAAATATAAAATGACACATGGCATTCGTCTACTCAGAATATTTTTATAAAGGGGTAAGAGAGTAACATTATCATCTTCGGTTCTCGGCGAACCTACTTGCAACCATCACCACTCATCTCACACAAAGGCACTCCCTCGACTCACCCTCGAGGAAATGAACCTCTATCACAAGTTTGTTATGCAACCTCTAGCTGCCATATCAATTAGGTTAACGTTGTCTATGATCTTATATCCGATACCAAGATTGTCCATAACCGTGGACACGGCTTTTCGAAAAGATTAACCCTGTAGGGGTGTACTATTTTACCCATTGGTACCGTCCGGCTCACCTATTTGGCCCTCTTCTTGGGAAGGCCGGCAAGCAGGCGCGGTTAAACCTTTACCTCGCGTGAGACTATCCAAGAGTCATCTGTGGCCACAGGGCAAGTTTACCCAGCCTCAGCCCCTGCCCCATCGCCACGTCCTAAACACAAATCCTCATCAACATCATCTTTTCCACTCACACGCAAATGGAAAACCGAACTAGAGGACCCTTGGATACGCCCGCACAAGTTATTCGGCTAGTAAGGCGCCCATACACCCACCAATGGCAGCACGATCGTCTTGGTTCAAGAGGTAAAGAACTCGCACCTAGGGGCTAGAGTGAGGCAAAACACCATCCCCGATGGCAACTCACCCAAGCCATCTTAGCATTTTAATTAGCATCTCAATTATCCACCATGCCCGAATCCTTCCATCAACATCAACAACTATGGAATTAAATAACGGACATAAAGCATTTATTTAAGCATGGCTAAGCATAGCTAAGCATATAAATACAACTATTTTATCTTTATCTCGGCCAACACTTCAACCCTAGGTTTCATAGGTAGGGATACATGTGATGGGCTCGGGGAAGAACATGCATTCATAGGATATTCTAATATTTACCAAAAGAGACATTTGAATCGCATGCAATATTATGGTGGATAAAATAAGTTTATAAAAACATAGGATGCTAGATGCCAAGAAGGTTAGGTTATCTCTTGCCTTGCTGCCCGGGTGTGAAGTACTGCTCGTCGGGGTAAGTAGAGAGACCCTCGACTCCGGAATCTATCGATGCCCAAAAGAAATACAAAGCACACATAAATCACACGAACTCAAGATGCAATTCTCAATCACATGATGACATGTCCAATTGATGCAAAGATATTATTATATAAATTAAATAGCAACATTAAATGGGGAGCCAAATAATTAGTGCAATTATTTGGAACCAACCCCATATTTATCTTAGTGGCCACAATTCTTTATAAATTATCAAATTATTAGAGAAGTGGCTCAATTATGCATGAACATGACACGAATGGGTAGGGTTCGTTCTTCCGAACATTTTGGGTACCTTATTCATAATTTTCGGAGCACCGAAGAATAAATAGCGAATTAAATTAATTATTTGAATTTAATTCATTTAATCAAAGTATGAATAACATCAAATAAAAGTTTGTGATCATGATGTGCTAAGTGCACCATTGGATAGCATTTGAAGTGTGGATCACATTTATATTTAATTCATAATTTTTGGATCAAGATTTAAATAGTTATGAAATTCCCAAATTAGGGTACATTTAGGCAATTTCTGGATTTCATAAATAAAGGCAAAATTTATTTCCCAAAAGAACATGGAAATTTTACCAACAAGTAGATAGTGTTTTTCTGAACCATTTGATATCTTATTTGCAAGATTTGGATTGATAGAAATTAAGTTACGAACTTCACAAGGTATTATTTAAGTAACCGGAACTTCCGGTGATGCGCCCGGTAGTACCGGTTAAACGGTACTTCCGGGCTACTGCCGGTCCTACTTCCGATCCGGGTCCAGTACCAAAACTAAGAATATCCCGGTACTTCCGGTACCAAAATAACGGTACATCCGGTGCACGAATTTGGGCACAGCCGCAGCGCGCGCGCGGTGACCGCGCGCACGTCGTGCACGCGCACGGCGAATCAGCGCGAGAGGGAGGAGGGGAGAAGGTGCAGTAGGGGCGCAAGCTCACCAGGGAGCTAGTGGAGAGCGGCGGTGGTGGAGAAGGGGACCGGAGGCGGCGGAATCGGACGCGACGGCAGCGAAGCGGCGACGGACGGAGGCGGAGAAGAACGGCTAAAGGGCGGCGTTTCCCCGCTTCCCGCTTCGATTCCCTCGGCGCAGAGGGAGAGGAGGCCACGGCGGTGCTTCCTACGCGCTTCGATTTGAAAACGGAGGTCCACGGCGGCGGCGGTGAGTGACGAACTGCGGCGGCCGGAGGTGGAGAAAAGCTAGGTTTGGGGGCTCCGATTCGATCCGGAAAAAGGGGGAAATGGGAGGAGAGTAGGAGGGGTGCAAGTGGGCGCCCTCGGTGTGGTCTTGGACCTCCAAGGGAGCAGGTGGGGCGACGACCGTGTGCGCGGCATGGCGGCATGGCGCCAGCGCCCATGTCCGCCCTGTGAGAGAGGAGAGAGAAAGACTTTTGCGAAAAACCCCCTGGTACCAATTATTTAAATTACAAAAAGGTCCGGCAGCAACTTTAGCAATTTAAAAGAGACACTTAAGCATGTTTATAAATTCCACAAAAATTCATATAGTCTCCAAATGACCTTTAGGTGCTCCACAAAAATTGGTTTGGCAAAATAAAAAGGTTTGCACCACAATTGGTCATAGGGTTTTACTTAAAGCAATTTTCATAATTTCCCAAATTCATTTATTTGGAGGACTTAAGCATTTCGAAAAATAGTGAAAATATTTATGGAGATTCTCACAATCATATTGAATCTCCCCATGATTTTAGTTGGAAAAAATGTGGAAGACTTAACTTGGTTCCAAAATTAGAAATTGAATTAAGCCAATTTAAATCCTCATATTTATTTCTCAATTGACAAAGTTTGGAAATTGAGAATTGGGGATAAGGAGCAAATTTGGAACTTCCTAAACAATTTGGAAGTTCAAGAATAAGGTATTTTGCCAACCTGAGCTTTGCATTTGATTTGGCCACCTAGGGCCATGCATTTAGTTTTGGAGATTTGAGGAAGGGTTTTTGGCTTCCTTTGTTTTAACCTCCAAGTGTTGCTTTATTTTAGATTAGCAAAAATTTAAAGGATGCCATGATGCAAACAAGAATGCAAAAAGTGAAAATTTGGCCCGTATTTTAGGGTACCAAATTGGGGCTGTTACAATTCTACCCCCCTTACAGGAATCTCGTCCCGAGATTCTAGAGTAGGAAGAGGGATGAGGGAACATGACAACACACATCTTCCTCATTTCAGAGATTTGGCTAACTAACATGACATGCCAAAAAGGCGGAAAGAACAGGAGATTACTTAAGATGGCAGACAAAATGACTCTTGCCCAAAACCATAAGCCATTGAGGAAACTAGGATCGATTTGACCAAACAAAGGTCGAGTCGAGGATAGAACAACTTCTGGACTCCAAGCTTTAGACATTCCCATGTTTCCATAAGATTGAGCTCCGGTCCTAACGTGACGGGTAGATTCACACATTGCCCGTATGATTGGGATAAACCTTGGTTTCACCTAGGAGGGGTAGATATAGCATTGATCCACAATTAGCTAGAGAGGTAAAACCCAGGGGTACGAGAATTGACCGATAGATATTTAGCAACTCCGCAGTGAGGTTCTCCTTGAGGGTCTAGATACCACACACATGCTTCGGAAAAGCCTTCATTCGATCCTCAAGCGAAGGTCATACTTGAAGATAGAGAATGGACCTTAGGGGAACACTTCTAGAACCAGTTACACATGATCCTCATGGACAGCGGTCGATTTGAGAGAGAGGGAGATTTAGTCAAAAAAGCCTTCCGGTGAGGTGCGTGAACCACAACACCGGACTTGTCGGGTTTACAACTAGGCCTAGGTCATGCTCTTGGTAAACTCCAGGCATCATTTTTGCTTGAGATTCCGAGTTTGGTTAGGCATGCAGGTTATCCAGGATAAGCAGGCCTGGAGGGAAGTTTCCGGAAGTTAACCTAAAAGTAGGGTAACGAGATTCTCAAGAAATGGCTGCATTGGCAAGCTCCAGAACACGAGCTAGATTGGGAGTTCCAAGCGATCACAATTACCTAGAGGAAACTGAACCAGCATGAACTCCAAACAATGAAGCCCAGCTGATTCATAGTTGGGAAACACCGGTAAGCGGAGGAGATTTGGCAACCTTTTCTTATTTTAGGAACGACTCGGTCAGGGCTTGGCGTGCACACATGGCTTAATCAGAGAACGGGAGGTACCAACCTACCAGCTCAATAATGCACGTATGCATAACCAACTTGTGATTTAACCCGAGGAGACAAAGCGAACTTCACTCGGATCCATATCGACAAAGTCACTGGTTGCGAGAGGAAACTTGCTTTTCGGAGAAAAGGAGGTGGTCTCGGGAGTTTCGAAATGAATCTAACTCGTTGACCGAGGGTGTACCTGAATGAATGGACTCGGCAACACCGACAACTCAGCTCGATGATATAGTTACCAATCAGGCTAAGAGTGCCACCAAAGTCTTTGGATTCAAAACAATATCAATTGCTAAGAATATCCGATTACCACAACGATATTCATCCTCAACATTCTCGAGCCCGGGTAGCTCGGAGGTAGGTGGATAAGGAAGGGTAGGAGCATCACTTCATCAAGTGCGTCATGAGACTAAGCACGACCTCTCGATATAAAAGAGTGTGACACTCCAAGGTGGAACGGAACAAAAGCTAGACAAGCTCTTACTCCGCGAATCACAAAACTTTGACCTTTTTCCTGGAAATGGAAGAGGTACCGGAGTTTGTTTCTCCTGACATCCCGAAATGGAATGCCCTAACGAACCACAAGAATAACATGCATCAGAACACCCCAATGCACGATGAACTTGACTGTCCGTAGATAGATAAAGGTGGACAACAGATTTAGGGCAAAGGTCGGGCTAACAACAATTTCAAGATATTGCAGAAGACCTTGTAGCACTCTTCCGACAACTAGTGCCGAAAGGGTTTCAGGAACGGGTGTTACCGGAGGGATCACAATTATTGATGGAAAACTCGCTAAGAGCAATCCCGTCATGACTCAGATGATTCCATAACAGAGAACCTAGGTACGCTAGTGACGAAGAAGAGCATTGCCGAGGAGACCAATTACGGCTGCAACCTCAAGTTTGAAGACCAACTTCAATTTTTGCCAAACTGATGTAGGGTTCAACTGAAAAGACCTTGGGTTAAAGATCAGCTTCATGCACCGGGACTCACAATAGCATAATACTCACAAGGGTGACAGTCCTCATGAATAATTACACCGGAGCCCTAGCACAATCCGGGACCTTCGGTTCAAGATCTTGGGCTAAAGTAAAGGAACTTCTTGACGATCCGGGGATACTTACTCTCTTTGGAAATTAGAATTTGCAGACAAGCAAAGTTAACCACTAACTAAAGATAGAACCCAACCCCTTGATCCTATAGGTTTAGGAGTTGCCGAAGATCAGAAAACCGTTAAAACCAAATAGAGGTAAGATGACACCGAGATCAGAGTGAATTGGATAAGGAGTAAAAAGAATCCTAAGATGGTTTTCACAACTCATTTTTTAGGTTATAAATAATTTTCAAACTAGACTCGACATCGACCAATAGAAAGGGTTTCCTATAGGCAGTCCTGCTCTGATACCAACTTGTAACGCCCCGACCCCGGAATTATACAGTGAGGCTATGTAGTTGGCACAACCATCAATGTATAAAACAAAGATCGAGACTTGTGGAACAGAACTGGCACAAAGCATGACTCTACGACACAAAAGTATAGCAACTCATATAACGAGAAGAATACAAATATTACAAGCAAAAGGATCACAGATCCAACAATTCAACAAGCGGAAGCGGGTAGTGTTGTCTAACAACAAGAAACAAAATATGGCCTAAGAGGCCTACAATAAAATATCTCCCAGCCAGCTTGTTCCACGGTCCCAAGCTGCCACCTGGGAACCCCAGACTAGTAGTCGACGTCAACGAAGAACCCACCTAGCTGCTCGGTGTCGTCCTCCTCTGAAACACAAATACATAGAGGCAGCAAAGAGAGACTGAGTACGACGTACTCGCAAGTTTAGTAGGGCGATATAGGCCCAATGACTGACGGAGGCTCTAAAGTTGTTTATGTATTTCTTTTGCATAAAGCTAATTTTAATTAAACCGAAATATAAAATGACACATGGCATTCGTCTACTCAGAATATTTTTATAAAGGGGTAAGAGAGTAACATTATCATCTTCGGTTCTCGGCGAACCTACTTGCAACCATCACCACTCATCTCACACAAAGGCACTCCCTCGACTCACCCTCGAGGAAATGAACCTCTATCACAAGTTTGTTATGCAACCTCTAGCTGCCATATCAATTAGGTTAACGTTGTCTATGATCTTATATCCGATACCAAGATTGTCCATAACCGTGGACACGGCTTTTCGAAAAGATTAACCCTGTAGGGGTGTACTATTTTACCCATTGGTACCGTCCGGCTCACCTATTTGGCCCTCTTCTTGGGAAGGCCGGCAAGCAGGCGCGGTTAAACCTTTACCTCGCGTGAGACTATCCAAGAGTCATCTGTGGCCACAGGGCAAGTTTACCCAGCCTCAGCCCCTGCCCCATCGCCACGTCCTAAACACAAATCCTCATCAACATCATCTTTTCCACTCACACGCAAATGGAAAACCGAACTAGAGGACCCTTGGATACGCCCGCACAAGTTATTCGGCTAGTAAGGCGCCCATACACCCACCAATGGCAGCACGATCGTCTTGGTTCAAGAGGTAAAGAACTCGCACCTAGGGGCTAGAGTGAGGCAAAACACCATCCCCGATGGCAACTCACCCAAGCCATCTTAGCATTTTAATTAGCATCTCAATTATCCACCATGCCCGAATCCTTCCATCAACATCAACAACTATGGAATTAAATAACGGACATAAAGCATTTATTTAAGCATGGCTAAGCATAGCTAAGCATATAAATACAACTATTTTATCTTTATCTCGGCCAACACTTCAACCCTAGGTTTCATAGGTAGGGATACATGTGATGGGCTCGGGGAAGAACATGCATTCATAGGATATTCTAATATTTACCAAAAGAGACATTTGAATCGCATGCAATATTATGGTGGATAAAATAAGTTTATAAAAACATAGGATGCTAGATGCCAAGAAGGTTAGGTTATCTCTTGCCTTGCTGCCCGGGTGTGAAGTACTGCTCGTCGGGGTAAGTAGAGAGACCCTCGACTCCGGAATCTATCGATGCCCAAAAGAAATACAAAGCACACATAAATCACACGAACTCAAGATGCAATTCTCAATCACATGATGACATGTCCAATTGATGCAAAGATATTATTATATAAATTAAATAGCAACATTAAATGGGGAGCCAAATAATTAGTGCAATTATTTGGAACCAACCCCATATTTATCTTAGTGGCCACAATTCTTTATAAATTATCAAATTATTAGAGAAGTGGCTCAATTATGCATGAACATGACACGAATGGGTAGGGTTCGTTCTTCCGAACATTTTGGGTACCTTATTCATAATTTTCGGAGCACCGAAGAATAAATAGCGAATTAAATTAATTATTTGAATTTAATTCATTTAATCAAAGTATGAATAACATCAAATAAAAGTTTGTGATCATGATGTGCTAAGTGCACCATTGGATAGCATTTGAAGTGTGGATCACATTTATATTTAATTCATAATTTTTGGATCAAGATTTAAATAGTTATGAAATTCCCAAATTAGGGTACATTTAGGCAATTTCTGGATTTCATAAATAAAGGCAAAATTTATTTCCCAAAAGAACATGGAAATTTTACCAACAAGTAGATAGTGTTTTTCTGAACCATTTGATATCTTATTTGCAAGATTTGGATTGATAGAAATTAAGTTACGAACTTCACAAGGTATTATTTAAGTAACCGGAACTTCCGGTGATGCGCCCGGTAGTACCGGTTAAACGGTACTTCCGGGCTACTGCCGGTCCTACTTCCGATCCGGGTCCAGTACCAAAACTAAGAATATCCCGGTACTTCCGGTACCAAAATAACGGTACATCCGGTGCACGAATTTGGGCACAGCCGCAGCGCGCGCGCGGTGACCGCGCGCACGTCGTGCACGCGCACGGCGAATCAGCGCGAGAGGGAGGAGGGGAGAAGGTGCAGTAGGGGCGCAAGCTCACCAGGGAGCTAGTGGAGAGCGGCGGTGGTGGAGAAGGGGACCGGAGGCGGCGGAATCGGACGCGACGGCAGCGAAGTGGCGACGGACGGAGGCGGAGAAGAACGGCTAAAGGGCGGCGTTTCCCCGCTTCCCGCTTCGATTCCCTCGGCGCAGAGGGAGAGGAGGCCACGGCGGTGCTTCCTACGCGCTTCGATTTGAAAACGGAGGTCCACGGCGGCGGCGGTGAGTGACGAACTGCGGCGGCCGGAGGTGGAGAAAAGCTAGGTTTGGGGGCTCCGATTCGATCCGGAAAAAGGGGGAAATGGGAGGAGAGTAGGAGGGGTGCAAGTGGGCGCCCTCGGTGTGGTCTTGGACCTCCAAGGGAGCAGGTGGGGCGACGACCGCGTGCGCGGCATGGCGGCATGGCGCCAGCGCCCATGTCCGCCCTGTGAGAGAGGAGAGAGAAAGACTTTTGCGAAAAACCCCCTGGTACCAATTATTTAAATTACAAAAAGGTCCGGCAGCAACTTTAGCAATTTAAAAGAGACACTTAAGCATGTTTATAAATTCCACAAAAATTCATATAGTCTCCAAATGACCTTTAGGTGCTCCACAAAAATTGGTTTGGCAAAATAAAAAGGTTTGCACCACAATTGGTCATAGGGTTTTACTTAAAGCAATTTTCATAATTTCCCAAATTCATTTATTTGGAGGACTTAAGCATTTCGAAAAATAGTGAAAATATTTATGGAGATTCTCACAATCATATTGAATCTCCCCATGATTTTAGTTGGAAAAAATGTGGAAGACTTAACTTGGTTCCAAAATTAGAAATTGAATTAAGCCAATTTAAATCCTCATATTTATTTCTCAATTGACAAAGTTTGGAAATTGAGAATTGGGGATAAGAAGCAAATTTGGAACTTCCTAAACAATTTGGAAGTTCAAGAATAAGGTATTTTGCCAACCTGAGCTTTGCATTTGATTTGGCCACCTAGGGCCATGCATTTAGTTTTGGAGATTTGAGGAAGGGTTTTTGGCTTCCTTTGTTTTAACCTCCAAGTGTTGCTTTATTTTAGATTAGCAAAAATTTAAAGGATGCCATGATGCAAACAAGAATGCAAAAAGTGAAAATTTGGCCCGTATTTTAGGGTACCAAATTGGGGCTGTTACATGGACTCCATCATGCAAGCGACTCCTGGATCTGCGGTGTTGAATTGAAGTAAGCTCCTCGCGGCGCCTCCGCACAACTTGAGCTTCATCCTGGACTCGGGCCCGCTCTTCGGCCAATCTACGGTTTGCTTCTGTGATATCAGCTAGTTGCCTCTCCAACGCAGTACGAGCATTGGTTAACTCAGCCGCCCTCTCTGCGGCATTACTTGCATTAATTTCCTTTGTCAATAGAGTCGGATCAAACTGATTCCCAGTGTTTCCAGACATGTAGACTCCCACAACACGAGCGCATACTGGCGACTCCTCATAATCCTCTTCCTCTATCCCATACCCAAGCCGATCTTCAAACAAGGGTAGGATGGACTCTGAATCTGCATCATAATCTGAATCTGACTCTTGCAGCATCTCTGGTTTCTCAGCTAGGGGTTCCTCAGACTCGGCGATGATGCCAACCTCTGAAGTTCCGACCGACTCCTCGCCGTCGGACTCGACGACAACGGTTGGCTCTGATACTGATTCCGCCGAGTTCACACGAAGACCCGACGCGCAAACCATCCCGACGAACACGTTGATTCCTCCAAAGACAAGCTGGTAGCCTTCGTCGACTTCGTTCATCTCCGAAGTCCAGCCTGAGTCATCGATCTCGGTCTCTCCATGCTCGTCAGTGTAGACCCGCCCGATGGCGAGTTTCTCCATAGCCCGACGAGCAGCTCCAACGATCTCAACTCCTTTCGTCACCATAGGCCCCACGGTGGGCGCCAACTGTCGTGGGGTTGTCACGGCAAGTTCTTCCTCAGGGAAGATGAGTTCCGGGGCCATTGATGACTGAAGTACGTTGGAACGGTTAATCTCGCCAAGGAACAAGGATTTACCCAGGTTCGGCCCCTCTGATTCGAGGTAAAGACCTACTTCCTGCTTCTATGTTATTGCTCTGGATTGTATCTTGATTACAAGGACCCGGCTCCCACAACTTAGGAGCCGGCGACTTCTCTCGGGTGGCTAGGGTTTCTCTCTACTGATTCAAGCTTAGCTTACTACGATCCAGGACCCTGCTTATAAAGGCTGCCGGGTCTCTGGAATTACAGGCTATACCGAGTCATACTAGAACACGGAGTCCTACTCTACGTCTTGGTCTTCCAAGTTTAGACTCCGGGTTGTACTTGGACTCCTTCTTTGGACGAGCCTCTTTCTCCACACGGGCCTTGGTCGGCTTGTCTCCAGCTCAGCCCATGTGGCTTGTCTCGTGACTCGGCGTTGGCCTTCTTGGTCTTGGCGGGTCTACTTTCCGGGTCCATGGGCCTACCTATAAAGTATCCCCCCATCAGAAGAGTTCCAAGACTTCTGCAAAGAACAAGGCATCAAGCTCAATTACGCCTCGGTCGTCCATCCACAGTCCAATGGACTGGTGGAAAAAGCAAACGGCCTCGTCTACAGCGGTGTCAAAAAGTGCCTTTTCGTGCCGCTCAAGTGCGCGGCGGGCGCCTGGGTGGAGGAGCTACCCTCTGTCCTGTGGAGTTTGCGCACCACGCCTAACAGATCAACCCAGTACACCCCATTCTTGATGGTGTATGGAGCAGAAGCAGTCCTACCTCACGACCTGCGTTTCGACGCACCTCGTGTTGTAGCATACGATGAGGAAGACGCCAACGAAGCGCTCGAATATGACATCGACTTGCTGGACGAGGCGCGAGACATCGCACTTGCCCGCATGGCAACATACCAGCAAAGCTTGCGCAACTACCACAGCCGTCGACTGCGCACCAGGTCATTTGTGGAAGGTGACCTAGTGCTCCGGCTCAAGCAAAAGAAGGTGCACAAGCTTGCCTCCCCATGGGAGGGACCGTTCATCATAGCTGAAGTCATCGGCGGAGGAGCGTACTGCCTGAAGAATCCAAGAAACGAAGAGCTCTCGCACAATCCGTGGAACGCTGCACATCTGCGACGCTTCTATGCGTAGCCCAACTGACAACAAGGCTATTCAGCCACCGATGTAATCTTTGAGACTATGTCTCCTTCAATAAAAGTGCAATGTTCCTCTATCTTCGGAGTAGATATACTACACAGCAAAAATACCCGCCTCCGTGGTACCCGACACTCGGGGACTACGTTGCACAGGCCAACTAAAAGTAATCTCCGGAATGGCACCCGATGCTCGGGGGCTACGCCGTTGAGGTTAACCCAACAAAGATAATCGCCTCCGTGGCACCCGATACTCAGGGGCTGCGTTCTATAGGCCAACAAAAACAAAATTTAGATTGGCACCCGATACTCGGGGGCTGCATCGTAAAGGCCAAAGCAAAATAAAACACGGATGAGAACCTGATAATCGGGGCCTGCACCGTCAAATAACAACAGAGTAACTCAAAGAGCTAAGCTCGACATACACAGTATTTACAAGCAAACTATTTACATTCTATAAGGTACTCATACAAGGGTGGAGCTAGTCCTTCGGCTCTGCTTTTGGAACCTGCAAGGTTACATGATCAAGCTGCAACTCAGTATCATGCTCTAGTTTGTCGATCAAGCCAATAGCCATGCCCTCCACAGCTCGGTAATGGTGTTCCATCGGCGTGGGTGCGCCGTCAGGCCACGGAGGAACTTCATCTATCCCTGTCAGACACATGTATGGGTGTCGTCTGCGCACAAACGCCAAGGCATAGATGGCACCACTGACCAGTTGGGCGCGAACAAACCCTTGCGCAGCCTCGCCGTTGCGGAACCTCACCAGGAGAGCACCAAGTCCTCGCGGTTGCTCGTCCAGGGGAAACAGAGCTTTATGTACCAGCGACAGTGTAGACTTGCAGGACCCAATAAAGGAAACCACCTGCTGCACACGGTCCTGCGGCAAGACCAAAACACGACCCCGAGCGCTATCAGACTAGAAGGAGGTGGTGTCCCGCCCTACGATCTCAGCAACATGTCGGAGCCGGCCATTCACTTGGTCAGCTTCGGCCCTCGCATCCACTTGAGTGCCTGGCAAAAGAAGATAGCAACTGAACACACGAAGAAATCGACAACTTGACGGCTCGAGGGCTTTTGGTTAACTTACAAAGCAGATCAGTGTTCGCCTTCTCCAACTCTTCA
Source organism: Puccinellia tenuiflora (assembly GCA_012064385.1). Classification (NCBI taxonomy): domain Eukaryota; kingdom Viridiplantae; phylum Streptophyta; class Magnoliopsida; order Poales; family Poaceae; genus Puccinellia; species Puccinellia tenuiflora. The sequence continues at coordinate 575,175 of QRDG01002472.1, read as the reverse complement.
AGCAAGTAAGCCTCTCGTTCGGCGGGACGGGGTTGTTTTGACCGTAAAATTGCAAGGACACCTTGAGTAGCTCGTAAGTCCTGCTCCAATCTAACACATCGAGTTTGTAGCACCGAATACTGGTACTCGTCAGTATTGCTGGTGTCAGGCGTCATCGCAACAGATTCAGAGCCAGAGACTTGGTTGAGTACAGCCCCAGCGGACGGAGGAATACTGGCAAGGTTAGCCTGCTCACAAAGCAAAGCAAGAAACATAAGGAAAGGCAACGGAATCAGCATCAGAAAAGGGAACTCTCGCCCCAGCACCATAAAGGAGCTCGGGGGCTGGATGGAAGAAATAAAAATCCCCAGGGAAAAAGCGCAAAGGAAATATCATTAGAGGCTCCTAGGCCAATAGTCATTACAAGACAACAAAAGGACAAAAGGGAACAAGTTTTTATATAGGCTACGCCAAACCACTACGGGAACTATCTACTGCTGCGAGCTGGTAGACTTCTTGGCCTTCTCGGCGCGCTTGGCGACCTGCTTCTCCATGGTGTCCGCCAGCTTCTGCGCCAGCTCGCGGGACCTCTCGGAAAAATCACCGAGGGGCAGCGGCTTGCCATCAGGTCCGTGAGGACGACCCGGCATAGTCTTGTCAAAGTCACCTTCGAAGCCGTGCCCCAGCAGCATAAGAAGGGTGGTCTATGAACCACGTACCATATGCTCGCGATGGAAGTCCGCAATAGTGGGCGCGTCTAGGCCAAATAGCTCCGCCAGCTCGTCAAATGAGGATGGAGGCTGCGCCTTGGGAAACACGCAGCCATGAAGGTAGGTCAGCGCATCCTTTGCCTTCGACAGGAGTTTTCCTGTCTGGCCACCGACACCCTCCAGGGCAACCAGAGAACCCTCCAGGTCTTCAGGAAGAGCTTGGCTGCTGTAGCCCGCAGGAGCGCCCAAGTACCCTGGGTGAAAACGAAGATGAGAGACTTCACAAAAGAAAAGAACAACATCAACACAATAGTACAAGGACGGGACATGTCGGTGAACCTGATAACGAGTAAGTGATAGCCCCAAGTTGATGGGCGGCTGTCGTGGGGTTACTCTTTGACTACCCCACGGTGGTGATACCTGGGTCACGCCAAGTCCATCAACCCTATGGCGAGGGTCCAAGGAAGGCCCAAGAAGGACGACGTGCGGCCCAAGGTAGTCGACGTTAGGTCATCAGCTCTGATCGTCTTGTAAGTGCCATCGGCACCGTTCACCCGAGACCCAGCCTATCATATAAAGGCTGGGAGGGTCCCCCGTCTAGGGTAACCGAACCTCAACTCATAGCCGCCATCTCAAACCCTAGCGAGATCGCCATCTCGCCATTGTAGCCACGCTCCACATCAATACCAGACAAGCAGGAAGTAGGGTGTTATCCTTCGGGAGCCTGAACCTGGGTAAATGCCTCGCCTGTTAGCCGTCGTGATCACCAGCGCTCATCTCTCTCTCCCCCTCAATCAACCCGGGGTACTCGACCCAGGGATTTGCCGAGTCCCAACCTCGTCAGCGGCTGTCTTCTCTCTCTTCTCAGCTTCCTCCCTTGCGGATCGCGCGGCATCATCCGCTCGTGCGCGGGCGTCAGCTTCGGCGGAGTCGAGCTTCTCCTTTAGCTAGGAGGACTGCAGCGCGGCATCATCCCTCTCGCGCCGAACCCGCGCCAGGGATTCTGCAGATAGCACACAATAAGGAAAAAGTATAACAGAAGAACATGAGCAGAAGAAACAGGGGAGGTTTACCTTGCAGCTCAGCGGACTGTTGGCTGAGCCGAGCAACCTCTGCTTCCATGGCGGCATAGCGGCGGCCAATGTCCAGCAGCTCGCGCGTAACTGGCTGTGAAAGCACAAAGAGAAAGTCAGACGCCTGATTCTGAGTCCATACCCGACTGTGCCAAGTCGCATATGGACTCGGGGGCTACTCCCATCGGGAGCGCTGTCGCGCACCCGATCATACAAAGAACACAAGACAAAACCAAAGAATGTGGCTTGAGTCTATACCCGACTATAAATAGTCACATATAGACTCGGGGGCTACTCCCATCGGGAGCGCTGGCGCGCACCCGACATCGAAAAACAAAAGCAAAGCAACTTACATGTTCGGCCAACGCCAGTGGAGGAGCGCTGACGATGGTAACAAGGTCGTCACCAGGGGCAGTCGTTGTAGGAGTGTCCACCGCAACGCCGCGGTTGGGCGACGGTGGAGGAGCCATAGTACCCTTTAAAGTAGGGTCTGTGCTCTCGAACTCCTCTTCTGGCTTGCCCATGTCTGGTTGAGAAGTTTTCTCACCGGAAGAATCGCTGGAAAAGATACTCGGGTTACTCCAAAAATACTAACCCTCAAGGTTGCTGAAAGAGAAACAATGAGAAGAAAGCATAGACTTACGAGCTCAGCTCAGTCGGGAGGACGTCGGGGTCGAAGAAGTCAGAAGAAACGCGGGCTCTTTTCGATGGAGGGGCCGCGGGACCTCGCGCCGGCGCAGTCTCGTCGCCAGTGCGAGCAGGAGGCGAAGACGAGACGGAGTCGTCGGTGCTGGCACTCTGCTTCAATTTCTTCGGCAGTTTCGAGCCAGCGTGACGGAGCCGCTTCCAGCGGGTCTCCAAGGTAGCATCGTCGCTGTCTGCACCTTCTGCATCACCAGGTGACACAGCGGAGGAGACAGATATGTCCTGCTCATCAGGATCCACCCGCAAATCTGGGACATCGGATGTTCCCTTACCTTCGGGCAGTGGTGGCAGACTAACAAAGTGGAGAAACCCTTCAAGCAGCAACAGTAAAAAGTTTGAGAAGAGGCAAAAAGGAACAACGATTCAAAACAAGCAGTAAAAATCACATGATTACCTCAGGCACAGGGTGCTCCGTGCTGAAGGGGGTGACAGGCAGATCAAAGACGTGCGTCTCACCAACCTTCAGCATGGTCAGAGCGCACACGCGAGCCTCGACTTCGCCCGCCGAAAGCTCCTCTGTTCACAAAGTCGACGAAGCAGACGCGCTCGTCATCTTCTCCAGCGACGGCAAGTGACCGTCGCGGCGCAACGCCTCCAGATGGCGCTCGGTCACGGAGGACCGTTGCCATTCGCCGTGGACCTTCTTCAGATCGCCCGCCGCGGTGGCGTCGGCGGCGGCGGTGCTCCCGTATGTTTTCTTCTTCCCGCTGATCTTCTTCATCATGGTGAAGCGGGGAGGAATTGAGCTCTCTTGTTCTCTCGGTGTTGGCTGGAAGGACGGCCGCAGGAAGCAGGGAAGAAGATGAACTTGGGCGGTGAGAATGGGGATTTTTCCCCCATTGCCCGTGCATCTTTATCCCATAGGGCAAGCGAATCTTAGCCCTTGATTTTCGCATCGTGAGGAACGGCGAAGATCAAACCCTACACGTGGCGAACGTGGAGGGCAACCGTCATGGGCCGTATCATCCACTACGCACGGGAAACGAGGAGGCCATCATCATAGCGCCGCGTAAAAATCGCGACGTGTGGTCAAACTGACACGGTGACCCATCCTGTCATTTCGCGGCAGGCCGAGCGGCAGAGTGCATCGGTTGCGATGAGCACGCCAATGACGTCGTCAGTGACATAATCAAAGGTCCGCTTTCATTCAAATCCTTCACAACATGCCCGACCTAATACAGTATCGGGTCCTGAAGGCATTCAACTAATGTCGTAAACTCCATATTACTCCCATCGGGAGCAAAAAATTCTCAGAGCAATCTACAAGGTCAGCGGGTTGAGATTATCCCCAATTACAAGTAATTCAACATAATCTCGGGGGCTACTCCCATCGGGAGCGCTGTCGCGCACCCGATAACTGAAAGACTAAAAGGCACTCGAGAAGTTATCGACTCCGGTCTAACCCAAGCAAACAAAGAAAACACCCGAGATGAATCAGATACAATTGACCCTTGGATGCTGCATTTACCGTGCAAAGGTAAGACCCACTGATTCGTCGTGTAGGGCCGGGGCCAGCAGCAACAGCTGAGGTACCTGACAACTATGCTGCGCCAACATGCATGATGAAAATCCCGACGGACGCGTTGGGTACCCTTAAAAGCTCATTTCGACTCTGTGAGACCTCAAATATGGCCTGAGTCGAATGGTCTAGCTTCCGGACTCGAGTCCGGGCACTCGAGTCTGATGTAGGTTGGTAGAGTTTGTGCCCAAGAGCACTTAACTGGTCCCGATACCGTCGAGTGAACCAGGCCTGCCACGCCAAGCTTCCCACGCTAAAGCGCCCTGCGAAACGGGTACGAAACATATTATCCAAAATTATAAGCTGTATACTTGAACACCTGACTAAGGGTGGAGTCCCTGCCAGACTCCCTGAAGTCTACCAGGTCCTCGGGGGCTACTGACGTGGGTGTACCCTTCGGGTGCGCCACGGTTAGGATACATGGTGTTCAAATAAGCCATGGCCCAAGGAACAAGACCAAAGAGAAGGCCCACACCGAAGGAAACAACCCAAGAAAGCTAAAGCTTATGTCAGTTGTAGCGATTTACGAATTGTAACCCTAGTCGGTAGAGGATTCCCGAGACCCAGCCCTACTATTTAAGGGCTGGGAGGGCTACCGACTGGAGACACGCTCATACTTGCCACCAGAAACCCTAGCGAGATCGCATCTACCGATCCCGCCATTGTAGCTCCCTTGTGACATCATCAATCAATACCAGACAAGCAGGACGTAGGGCTTTTACCTTTGGGGGCCTGAACCTGGGTAAATCTTGCTTGTCAGCCGACGAATTCACCAATATCACCATCTTCTCCTCTTCATGAAACCCAAGGATGACCTCCGAGGGATTTAGCGTGGTAACCCCACGTCAGCTGGCGAGGCAAGAGTTGGAGAGAACCAGTCTACCCCCTGAGGAAATGAAACTACCAATCCAGGGCTCGACTCTGCCGGCAAGCTTCTGAACCAAGAACGCCCATTGTTCAACAATCAGCTTTTTATCTGACACCGGCAGACCAAGGTAAATGAAGGGGAAGCAGCCCAGCTTGCAGTTCAATTTCCTAGCAACTTGGATGCTTCTCTCCGGATGCTGGTCAAGGACAAAGACTTCGCTTTTGTGGAAGTTTATCTTCAGCCGGACATGTTCTCACGGACCCCACGCTTGTTGCGGAAAAAGGGACCCATTTCCCCGTTAATTGAGATGGCGGTCCGGCCCCCGAGACCAGCTGATGGATTCTGTGAATAAAACCGGCGTCAAAACCTTTTCTACGAAGCACCTCAACCAGGAAGTCCCAATTAACCCTGTCGTAGGCCTTCTCAAAGTCCAGTTTGAGCAAGATGCCCTCGAGCTTCTTGCTTTTGAGTTCATGAACAATTTCATGAAGCGCCAAAGCGCCCTCCAGGATAAAGCGTCCCTTGATGAAGGCAGTCTGGTTTGGGCTGATATTATGGTAGCGATGGGGTCAAGCCTAGTCACGTAGGCCTTAGCAATAATCTTAAAAATCACGGTGATGAGAGCGATAGGACGGAATTGGGAGATGCTCGTCATTTTTCTAACAACATGACATGTATGATACTTACTAAATATGATACCCAAACGTGCCTGTCCCTCCCTCCCAACCTTGAGTAGACTTCTCTGCCGTGAGTAGACTTAATAGGCCAAAATGCGGCCATTTAGGATCTCCGGAACACGCGGCATGAATCAAGCATAATCCATTGATTATGCTTCAAGCCATGTTCGCGTAGAACTGTAGAAGGTAGTGTAGCAGTCTGACAGTAGCACGTGACGCCATGATGCGAACCACAAGTCCACTAGCACGCTATGCCATGATGTGAACACTGAACACTGAACCACTGCTCCACTAGTAGCAATGCCATGCGACGAATTCCTTATTTCAGACTTGTGGCGAGCCATCTTGAGCGTCTGATGGGACGCAGAAGATGATACTACACTACTGTAGTACTAGCTAACACTTATTACATGGAAGGTAAACACGAAATCTTCGCCGGCAAGCAAGCAGTGTGAACTCAGGCAGAGGCCGCGAACCCCTCGTCACCGGCGGCGGCGAGGTTGCTGCTGGCTCCGTTGGGCACGAAGCAGCTGTTGCGGCGGATCTCGCCCACGTTTCCGTTGGGCTGGAACTGGCTCAGCTTCACCAGGGAGTCACGGAACTGGCTGTAGAACCACCACTTGTTCTCGGCGAGGCCCTTGACCGCCCACTCGGTGCGCCCGTCGCTGGCGAGCACCTGGTCGGAGGTGAACACCCCCTTCCCCTCCAGCAGGTTGCGGTAGTACCTGTTGTCGAACACGATCGGGGTGCTGACGTCCAGGTCCTGCAGCCGGTTCGGGTCGCTGGAGCAGTTGGCGGCGAGCTTCTTGGCGAAGTCGCCGGTCTCGGAGAAGCGGTCGTTGAAGGAGCTGCAGTGCGCCTTCCCGACGGTGTGCGCGCCGGAGAGCGCGACGAGGTCGATGGGCTGGAGGTTGCGGGTCTGGAAGGCGTCGATGAGCTCGCTGGCGTTGGCGCTGCCCTGCGGGAGGGCGAAGACGTCGTTGCTGGACGCCGGCTTGAGGCTGTCGAACCGGCCGAGCGGCATCTCGTAGAAGTAGAACACCTCGCTTTGCCCGGCCTGCATAAAATTCCATTCCGCCGGTGATGTAGCTAGCTAGGACTAGATGACGCCTCAAATTTGCCGTACAAGGTACTACAACGGCTAGCGGCGGCGAGACGAGACGCGCGTAACGTACCACGAAGACGGCGTCGCGGGTGGCGAGGGCGATGATGTCGGCGCAGGACACGGTGGCGCCGCAGGCTGCGTGCACCTTGACGCGGACGTCCTCGATGAGCTGCATCGCCCGCGGCTGCAGCGTCAGGTTCGGCCCCAGGTCCCGCTCGCTGTTGGCCCCCGTCAGCAGGACGGACGCGTCGCAGCCCTGGGGGAAACAGTCGTGGAAGAAGATGCGGAGGAGGCCGGCGGCGATGGCGGCCTCACCCAGGACCGCGCTCGCCACGATCGGCCACACGATGTCCTGTAGGTTCGGGCACGAGTCCGCGTGGTAGTCGTAGGAGAGGCCGTTGGCGAGGCGGCTGTTGTCGACCGGCAAGGAGCGTCTAACCGGCCGCGGCCGCGGCCGCGGCATCGACAAGGCTGGGCACAGGACGGCGGCGAGGAGGCACATGAGCAAGATTGCCCTGCTCGACGCCATGGATCCTACCTTAGCTAGCTACTACCTGCAGTGTCGTGTCAGTCAGCGAGAGAGGAGCCGAGGAGCGTGCCTTCCTCGCGTCGACCGGACGGTGTTATATATGCAAGACAAAGCACCTCTGTAGCTGATGCCGATCTGGGTGGAGAGTGGTTGATGATCGCGGAAATCGATGTTGGATCTATTGCCAAGTTGATCACGTGATTCCACGACTGGGCGACTAGGAAGTGTTAACAATTTCTGATCCCATTACTCCACATGTGGGATTGTCGACAACCCTGTGTGCCTGGTCCATGGTTTGATTTGGAGGGTACTAACTAGTACTCGTAACACTTAATGCGATCGTATTATAACATTGATCTGAAAGCTGCGTACTATTATACTCATTTAGTTCGTACTCCTTTCATACTTAACTAAATGTACTTCTACCTTTTATTTAAAGTTAAATATTTTAATATTTGAGTAACTTTATAGGAAATAACAACATTCATGACACTAAATTACTATCACTAGATTCGTTTTGAAATATAGTTTCATAATATATAGATTTCATATCATATATGTTGCTGCTAGTTTTTATAAAGTTAGTTAAATTTTAAAAAAATTGATTTAAAATAAAAATAAATGTATATGTAATCCAAGTTCATGTGCTTGAATTCTGTTTCAGTTCTTGTAAAATCTTCTGCTATATTTTCAAAACGATGGAAGGCATGGTCGAGATTTATCACTCCAGAATAAAGATGTATCAACGGTGGAGATTTTATCTAGAATCAACGTGCAGGAATAAATCACGTATACGACATAGACGTGTACCAAATACCGATGAGGAGAAGCACACGGACATGGACAAGGCACGTACAAAGCGGAGAGCTACACGTGCACACCGACACGGCTGATGGCGCACCGCAGGACCTACTTGTACTTGTTTTAAGGCGTGTGTCTGCCTCTCCACGTCTTACACGTGTCCGAGGACGCGGCCACCTTATCTTCTCAACGAATCGCATGCGTCGTTCTCCTCCATTCGTATTCTGCAGTGTTCTCCCAATCAGTTACACCATGCATGTCCAACTCTGCCCCTCGTCGCCCCAATTGGTCCAATGGTGTCTCCACACAAAAACGATTTTTGACGAAGCACCCATCTGTTTGACAGATTCTTTTTTTTTTGTCTCGAACCCAATATCACTCTGCCCCACCCGCAGGCCGGTAAGCGTTTGTAACAACAAATCGACAGATGAAAATCGACCCCCCCACCCCAGGCGTTGTTGTCACTTCAACATGTGGAACCACTACCAATTTCCCCTCACGAGGCTCTAGATTAATGTCGCCCACCACCCAGCCCCCAACCTACGCCTCCCTATGTCTAGAGGATGTCCACTCTTAGTCGCTCCACATTTTCCACCATCCATCTCCTCTCCCCCGCATTCTCTCTCTCTCGACACAAGAAATCACCGCCATCATGTTGCGCTACAATGACGAGGCCGGATTGAGCCATTGGCGGCGGAACACCCTCAGCGTCGACAAGGCGTGGATCTTTAACACCCACAAGCTCGTGTCGTCGTCGAATTGTCGAGTACTAGGAGGATGGCTGATTAGCCAGTGCGGATTCCCATGTTGTCGGTCCCCCACCGACAGGCCGCGACAACTCAAAATCCACAAGCGATGTGGAGGCGCAGAACGATCTGCGGTACGCCATGCGCACGCCGTGCTGGTATGACCTCTTCATAGAGGAGCACTTGGACACGTGATATCGTTACCTTGGCCCGCTTGCACCACGAGAATTCGGCAACCCGGAAGGGCGGCGCCAGTTCTCGGACGTGCATGGGCGGAAGGTAGCATATGTCGTCGCCGACGTCCAAACCACCAAAGCCGCCCTTCTTGAGTGCCAGCCCAAGGGAGCCGAAGGAGGAGCCCAGTTAGGAGGATTTGTGGCCGAATATTGCGTGACCATCACCATGTGGGAGGCGGAGGCACTAAGAGTGAACAAAGATCCCTGCGATTTTTCGTGGTTCACCTAAGAGGAGGACAAGGCAAGCGTCCAACCGCCGCGATGCCCGAGGTCTAGGGCGAGCCCGGCAGCCCCGGAGACACGCCGGGCTAAATTTAAGCCCTCGCCACTCGATGACCATCGTCATCTACTCTGACTCTGATTAGTCTAGGTCTAGGTTGTTTAAGATTAATACCTATTTGCTCGAATCATAATTTGTTTTAAAAATATAAAATTTAAGAGAGCTATCTCGGGGGATCCATCTAGATGCACCGCCCTAGTTTTGTCCGAACAGGCAATCCGGAAGCCCCCAAACGGACAATATATCGGGAAGTCGGGACAGAAATTCCCCGCCATGCTGGAGATAGTCTTATGTCGCGAAGGATCAAGGATCGATAGTGCATCGCATCCCCCTCCCTCCCCTCCCCCCCGCCCAACGGCTAGAAGCCGAGATGGGTGTGTTGCCACCCGGAGCATATACTCGAGGTGTTTAAAATACAATGTAATTTCGAAATATAAAAAAATCACTTGAAAAATTTGCGTGTACATCTTGACATTCTATGTGCCCACAAAGTAATTTCACGAAAACCAATTTTTTTGTGTATGGAAAAGACAAAATTCGATGCTAAAAAGGCCTTTCACGATACATTTTTTTCCTTTTTTATGCTAGCCACGTAGATATTTTTCGTGTATGGAAAAGACAAAATTTGTTGCTAAATTCGAAACACGCGCAGATAAAATGTGCCAATTTTTTGTTCGGACTTTTTTACTCTTCATAGATATGTTTCCCGGTGAAAGGAGTATATTCTACCATGTGGCAAAATAGATTTCCGTTAGAAGTTGACTTGTTTTATGCAAAACGCTTCATGCAAAACGCTTCATAGAAGTTGACTTTTTTACTATATAAAGTATAGTATGCTACTACTAGCAAAAAGTTGACTTGGTTGCCTAGGTTGCCCCCGATCGAAATCTTGGGTTTTCACCCTGGAGATAGTCCCCACTCTCAAAACAATGTCTTCAACAAGTTCATTGCCAGGCACAACCAATTAAGGCTAGACCTTGGATTTTCACCCTGAAAGGTAGAACTTTGAACTTCACCTGTGCTGTCGCCCCTACTTCCATTCCGCTGCATACGAGTCCTGAAGCTCCAAGCAAGTTCCTCATCGTCACCAAGAGTCAAATCACCGTTCCTAGTCCTCCGATCTCGGCTTTCATGACATTCTCCGCTTCTGACTTCATCCAAGATGGCAACAGATAGCAGAGCTTTATACCGCTTGCTCCTTAACGGAGAATCGTGGGCACGATCGAATCCCACCCGATCCAGTAATCTCTAGGCATAAACGCTCATAGTAGGTCACCGGCGGAGCCTTCCGAAACCCGACACTCCGACCAGATCAAGGAGGACATGTGTCAGGCAGATCTTCATCTTGACACAAGAGGAACCCTAGGACCACCGCCTTTTATTGGGCAGATCGGCAGGCCCCCACGCTGCCGCACGCCGGCCGACCCCCTCCGGCGGAAGAGGAGGCATGACAACGAAGACCCATGCGCACGCGCCGTCCCGCTGGTAACAGCAAGGCCAAACACGAGCACCGTGCCGCCTCCCCACGCACCTCCGGGCGACCGACGGCTGCACCGAAGATGGGTCTAGGCGGAAGCCTAGTACCTACAACCGCTGCCCCACCTCACGCGCAGGACGTCCATGGGATAGACGCTGTGACCGAGAGAGAGAGCCAGATTGCCTGATACGGCAAAGTCGATGCTCCAACATAAGGTTAGGTCTCTCCGGATTTTTTCGATGTTGTATTCGTGCGTTCAAATTCTAAAATAATTATATGCAATTTGTTGCGAAAGTACACATAAGATGCTGCAAGGTTTCTAGTCATTTGATACAAGTATTTGTTTTTCTTGAAAAAAATTATGTTGCGTACGTGCTTTCAAAATGATGCATATAAATTTTTAATTTGCTGTAATAATATTTTCAAATCTTAGGGGGTACCCTCGAGAGCATCCGGCCAAAACCTAGGGGGCACGTTGGAATGAAAGAGCAACGTGCGGACACAATCGTTAAGAGTGCGAATGACGCGCTCAGCGCGGCCATTTTGCTGGGATGTGTAAGGACATGTGAGGCGAAAGATGGTGCCGTGAGACGCAAGGAGGTGGCGGACGGCAGCGTTGTCGAACTCTTTACCATTGTCAGTTTGAAGTGCAAGGATAGGACGACCGAACTGAGTGGCAACGTAGGAATAAAAATTGGTGAGGGTGGCGAGAACATCGAACTTGCGACGTAAGGGAAACGTCCACACATAATGGGAAAAATCATCCAATATCACCAAATAGTAAATATAACCCGTGTTGCTAGCAACCGGGGACGTCCAAACATCACTATGCAATAACTGAAACGGAAAAGTGGAAATAGTGGTAGACTCGCTAAACGGGAGACGAACATGCTTGCCGAGACGGCAAGCCTCACAAGTGTGGTGTTCAGCTTTATTACATGAGAATGAAAAACTCTGAAGAATCTGACGTAAAGCGGTGGAGTTGGGATGACCAAGACGAGCATGCCAGAGATCGACACTTGCGGTGAAGGTGGCTGGACGGGTGGTAGTGGCGCTGGAGGAATGCACCGGGTAGAGCTCGTCGGGGCTATCACATCGGTGGAGAACCATCCGTGTGCGAGCGTCCTTCACAGAAAAACCAACAGCGTCAAATTCAACAGTAATGGGATTCTCACGAGTAAGGCGACGAACGGAAACAAGGTTTGTGACTAAATTAGGAGAGACAAGAACATTAGACATGGTAATAGGAGTAGAGGAGGATGGAAAAGACCTATGACCGACATGTGTAATGGGTAAGGTGGAACCGTTTCCGACGGTGATACGAGTAGAAGTATGAACAGGTGTGGAAGACGTAAGGTTACCGGGATGAGATGTCATATGAGCGGTGGTGCCCGTGTCCATGTGCCAGTCACCGCCGCCACCGTAGTTGCTAGGGGACGGCGCCGAGTGCAGCGCGGCGAGGAGGGCGGGATCCCACGGAGGCGGCACCTGGGGCGGGTAGTGCCCGCCATAGGGCAGCGCAGCGTCGTGGCTACCCACAGCCAGCGGTGCATGGAAGGCCGGGTAAGGGGCAGCAGGGGGCGCGGCGCCGGGCGCAGTGGCATGCCCGGCGAGGTACGCCTGACAGGCACGCGAGCGACACGCGAGGTACGCCTGACAGGCAGTCGCTGCAGAAGTCAACAGGCGCCTTGGCGACTGTGCACCAGAGCATCTTCCCCAACCAGCCGTCGCCGGTCGCTGTTGACGCGCTTGCGGCTCCGTTTGAAGGCGACGCGACCACCCTGGCGGACTACACGCATGCTCAGACGGTACGCGGCTCAGAGCTCACTTTCCAGCTCCTACTTGGTCACCAAGTCGCAGGTGACTTTGAGAAGGTTGTCAGCGACTTCCCTCGGAAGCCTGATGGCAAAACCGCGTCCCTTAGCTGTGTGAAGGCGCGGGCGAGTCAGCTGGCTGCGAAGTTGGTTGCCACCTTCGAGAAGAGAATCGCCAAGGCTGCAGAGTTGGCCACTAAGAAGGGCCGTTCTCGGTCGGAGTCTGCGATGTAGATTCCGTTGTTTTAAAATTCCTCTACTTTTGGTCTTGGTCTGTAATGAACCATGTAGTTTGCGGTCTTTCTGGCTGCGAACATGCTGATGTTGAAATGTGAATATGTGCCCTCGAGTCTTCTTTCATATCCATGTTTGAATGTCCTCCTCATTTGCCACTGTCGAATTTGGCAGTCTGAGATGGGCGAGGCTCCCGTGGTTGCTGGAGCGACTGGTGTGGACGATGAGGAGGACACCTCTTCAGCCGCACCTGATCGCCGTCGCCGTCGAACTCCTCCAGCTCCTGCGCGAAGTGTAAATGACCAGCGAGTGATCACCTTCATGAGGAACAAGATTGTTGAGCTCGAGTCGAAGTTGAAGACCGCCGAGTTCGAGTTGGAGCGCTTGAAGTCACGGCCTGCTGCGCCGTTCTCACAGCGTGAGGAATTCCTTCTTGGCCAGATAGACTTGATCAGTCGACAACTGCAAGGTTGGTCTTCTGGTGCTTTGCTCCGGCTTCCTTATGCTTTCACTGTTCTAAGTGCTGGGTCTTGATGCAGATGTGAATGCTGACTGGAAGGCCGAGCAGGGTCGAGTGGACGAGCGGGTGGATAGAGAAGCCGCCGGTGACTCACTCGAAGCTCGTCAATTTTGGTCAGACAAATCCAAGGGCAGTGTACTGGCTAGAATGCTGGATCGCACCTAGCGGGCTGCTTTGCTCTTGAAAGGTTGCAGAAAGACCCTCATGCAGGTCAACAAGGTGTTCTTTCCGCACAACGAGCAGCCTAACGGACTAGCTGCACTGCTGGAGAGGTACCGCGAGGGCAAGGCATTGAAGGAAGTCGTGCACACCCAGCTTGTTGGCGGGGCGAACGTTGCGCTGACGTACGTTCGAATGCACCGGCCTCATCTTCCCTTGGACAAGGTGCTTGATGGCTTGCCTGGAGCAGATGACTACGCCGATACCCTTGCGGCTGCGCGTCAGATGATTCAACAGGTCCAAAGATTCAGTGAGCAACTTGTAAGGCCACTCGATGCGCCGAAGGATGAGCCTGTAGAGTAAGACTACCAAATTGCTGTTGTATAGCGTTAGCTTGTAAAAGACATTTTTCCAAGTGGAAATATGAGTGTATGTGTGCCGAGGTCGTCGAAGCCTCCGAGTGAATAAATTGTATATTATAGATTTCTGTAAACCCGTATGGCGCAGCCCCCGAGCGGGTCGAGTGCGGCCAAGGCGTTTTCGAGTCAAGCCTGTGCGGCGCAGCTCCCGAGTGCTTTCGAGTGCGGCCGAGGCGTTTTCGAGTTAGACGCAGCCCCCGAGTGCGTCGGGTGGCGACCTAGGTTGACTTAGACCTGTACGGCGCAGCCCCCGAGTGGTTCGGGTGCCGGCCAAGGATTTTCGGGTTGAGCCTATATGGCGCAGCCCCCGAGTGGTTCGGGTGGCGGCCTAGGTTTTGACTTAGACCTGTACAGCGCAGCCCCCGAGTGGTTCGGGTGGCGGCCGAGGATTTTAGGGTTGGACCTGTATGGCGCAGCCCCCGAGTGGTTCGGGTGGCGGCCTAGGTTGGCTTAGACCTATGCGGCGCTGCCCCCGAGTGGTTCGGGTGGCGGCCGAGGATTTTAGGGTTGGACCTGTATGGCGCAGCCCCCGAGTAGTTCGGGTGGCGGCCTAGGTTTACTTAGACCTATGCGGCGTAGCCCCCGAGTGGTTCGGGTGGCGGCCGAGGATTTTAGGGTTGGACCTGCATGGCGCAGCCCCCGGGTGGTTCGGGTGGCGGCCTAGGTTTACTTAGACCTGTGCGGCGCAGCCCCCGAGTGGTTCGGGTGGTGGCCGAGGATTTTAGGGTTGGACCTGTGCGGCGCAGCCCCCGAGTGGTTCGGGTGGCGGCCTAGGTTGACTTAGACCTGTGCGGCGCAGCCTCCGAGTGGTTCGGGTGGTGGCCGAGGATTTTCGAGTTGACCTGTATGGCGCAGCCCCCGAGTGCATCAGGTGGCGGCCTAGGTTTATGTTGCTTGCTGACAAAAGTAGAGGGGAGAGCTTGTTCCTCAAATCACTTTATTGATTTTTGCGAGCAGGCCGCCTCGTTAAAACCCTTCCAGTCCCCTCGGGTACACTGGCGAGGGAAAGAGTGCGTCTGAAACCTGCCGCTTCTTGACATTGTACTGTTATAAATTGGGGTCGATCAGGCGTAAAATCGGCGCAGTTGCGCAACGTTCCATGGGTTGTTGCAGACTGCTCCTGTCTTCGAGTCCTTCAGGCGGTAAGCTCCGCCGCCGATTGCCTCTGTCACGATGTATGGACCCTCCCACGGGGAGGCAAGCTTGTGCACCTTCTTCTGCTTGAGACGGAGGACAAGATCACCAGGGACGAACGCTCTGGGCCGGAGTCGCCGCCCGTGATAGTTGCGCAGGTCTTGCTGATACACGGCTGTGCGGGTAAGGGCGATGTCGCGTGCTTCGTCCAGGGTGTCCATGTCATCTTCGAGTGCTTCCTCTGCATCAGACTCATCGTAGGCCACCACTCGGGGAGCGTCAAACTTGATGTCACACGGCAGGACTGCTTCAGCGCCGTACACCATGAAGAATGGCGTGTACTGGGTAGATCTGTTTGGCGTGGTGCGCAGACTCCACAGCACAGATGGCAGTTCTTCGACCCAAGCACCTGCGGCGCGCCTCAGTGGCACTCGCAGACGCCTCTTTACGCCCTTGCAGACTAGGCCATTGGCTTTCTCGACTTGTCCGTTGGACTACGGGTGCGATACAGATGCGTAGTTGAGCTTGATACCTTGGTCAGAACAGAAGTCCTTGAATTCTTCGGCTGTGAAGTTCGAGCCGTTGTCGGTGATGATGCTGTGCGGCACACCGAACCTAAAGATGATCGACCTGATGAAGTTAACTGCCAAGGAGGCAGTTGAACTTGTGATCGGTGCTGCCTCGATCCACTTCGTGAACTTGTCGACTGCCACCAAGAGATGAGTGTGTCCGCCCGGAGAAGATTTCTTGAGTGGACCCACCATGTCGAGCCCCCATTGAGCGAAGGGCCATGCGAGTGGTATGGTCTTCAGCGCTGATGCTGGTGCGTGCGGCTTGTTGGCGAACTCCTGGCAGCCGATGCATTTCCTCACGAGTTCTTCTGCGTCTTGCATTGCGGTGGGCCAGTAGAACCCTGCTCATAGGGCTTTGGCCACCAAGGCTCGACTGCTGGCGTGGTGTCCGCAGATGCCGGCGTGGATCTCGAGTAAGATGGCTTGACCGTCGACTGGGTCGATGCACCTTTGGAGGACTCCTGAGATGCTTCGCTTGTAGAGTTCCCCGTTGATGACGGTGAAGCCCTTGGAGCGACGGACGACGCGCTTGGCTTCGACTGGGTTTGCTGGCACCTTCTGATGCAGTATGTAGGCCAGGTATGGGCTTGTCCATGTGGGTTCGACCAGCATTACCTCCATGGGTTCCGTCTCCGTGCTTGGCGGGTCGGTGGTGCTCGTTGTCGGTGTGGAGGGTCCCGGCGCAGGCCGAAGCTTGATGGAGCGTTGCTTGATGCACTCGAGGAAGACTCCGGGTGGCACCGGTGCTTTGTCTGAGCCTAGGTTGGCGAGGATGTCGGCTTCCTCGTTGCTCTCGCGGCCGATGTGCCGCAACTCGCAGCCGTCGAAGGTGCCTTCCAACTGGTTGTATAGGTCCCTGTAGGCTATCATGTTGTCGGCGATGGCGTCACATTGCTTCATGGTTTGCTGCACGACAAGGTAGGAGTCTCCGTAGATCATGAGGTGAGTGGCACCGCAATTTTTGGCCATTCGCATGCCGTGGATTAGGGCCTCGTACTCTGCCTCGTTGTTGGAGGGTGTTGGGAAGTCCATTTGCAGTACATACTTCAGTTTGTCGCCTTCGAGGCAGCAGTGAATGAGTAAGCGGCCCTCCTGGCACTCGCCGCGTCGGCCTCCTCCTTGCGTCGGAGTAGCTCGGCCTTCTCTGCGCGAAGTCGTTCGCCTTCCTTCCGCAGCAGGTAATGGACCGCCATAAGGTCATCTCGGGGTGCGTCTGGTGGAGGGTACGTGCCCTCCTCAACGTGCTTCAGGGCTCTGATTGCCATGTCGCGAGTGATGGTGAGTCGTGTCTGATCTGGCATGACCACCTCCAGTGGATATGCGGGTTCGTCGCCGTTGGTCCGCGCCGGGCCGGTCATGTAGACTTGTGCGGGGTAAACCCGGGAAGTGGGGCTGATGCTTCCACTGCTGCTTCCTTCATCCGAGTCGTGCTCGGAATCGAAAATGGCTCCAACGTGGTGGGTACCACAGTTGCCGTTGAGGTTCTTTCCGTAGAGTTTCGCGGCCTTCACCGCGGATGCGAGGAGTGGAGTCGCTGTTGTTGACGCAGGTGCGATTGGCTTGCGGATGATCTCGCGACGCGGAGGCGTGGCCGACGTAGTCGGAGTCGATGTAGATCTTGGCCTTGCCCGCGACGCGACCAAGGTAGTCGAAGTAGACTTGATCCGTGCAGGGGTCACCGCCGATGCGATCTCCTTGGCAGCCGCAGGTGCGGATGTCTTGGTCGCGTCAGGCGCGATCTTTGCCATGGAGACAGTTGGTGCAGTCGAGACGCGCATGATCTTCACGGCAGTCGAGGATGCGATCGTCACAGTCGTGGTAGATGCGATCACGGCGGGTGATGTCGTGGTCGTTGTAGTCGTAGCAGATGCGATCTTCGCGGCAGTCGAAGACGCGATCGCTGCATTCGCAGCAGATGCGATCTCCACGGCAGGTGAAGGCGTGGTCGACGTAGTCGATGCAGACGCGGGTCTCGTCTCCGCGCGTAGCGCGGCCACCGTAGATCGGAGCGTTCCGTAGCTGTTTATGAGGTAACGCATGGTACCAAAGGTGATCCACGTACCTTCACTCAGTTCAGCGTACGCCGAGCGATGAGCCGGCGGGTGGCTGACGTACTCGAGGGAGCTGGACCGGATTGGCTCCCTGGTGCAGGCGTCAGTCTTCAAGGTTGATGGAGCCGGAGCGAGGGGGCGGCTGCTGCGGCCTCGGTGCAGGTGGGGCGGATGGAGGCGGTGCGCCACGGGAGGTGCCGGCGGCGAGGGCCTGGTGCTGCACGCGCTTCTTCACCCCTTTCATCCGGCGTTCCTCCAGCTTCAAGTATGCGACGAACTTGGGGTAGGAGGGATCTTGTATCAAGGTGAGGTTGTCGGCGGCGTTGCCAAAATCCTCGTTGAGGCCGGCTATGAGCGTGCTGAGGAGGAGTTCGTCGTCGATCTCGGTGCCGATATCACGCAGCTCATCAGCCAACTGCTTGAGGCGGCGGCAGTACTCATCAATGGACTTCTCGTCCTGATGGCAGTCAAAAAATTCTTGCTGCAGGAAGACGCGGCGCTGGAGCTTGTTGTCGGTGAAGAGGTCATTGAGCTTGACCCATACGGCGTGTGCATCATCGCCGTCGCTGACGATGGTGTGAAACAGATCCTTCGAGATGGTGGTGAACAACCATCGGATGAGCGTGGCGTCGATCGTGGTCCACTCGGGGTCGGCCTGCATGGCGCGGGAGTCGACGGAGCCGTCGATGTGATCCACGAGGTTCTCCTCGCGGAAGAGAAGCGAGAAGTACGTCTTCCAGGCGTAGTACGAGGAGTTGGTGGCGTCGAGGGTCACGGGAACGCGCTCCCGGATGTTGATGTCGCGGATGGTGGCGGGATCAGGGCCGGCGAACGGGTTGGTGCGCGAGGAGGCAACGGACATGGTGGCGACGCGAAGAGGAGAGGGAGCGGCGGCGCGAGAGGAGGAAGGCGCGGCAACTGGGAGAGAGCAGCGGCGCGGCGTGGGGCGGCGGCGGCGGCGGCGGCGGCCCGAGGCGGCGGCGGCTAGGGTAGGCGGAAGCGAATTAGGTTAGGATCGACAGATATCTAATACCATGTAGAAGTGGTTTTGGTTGCATCGATAATTTGCATTGATGTATACATGGTACATATATAGGTACAAGGGTGGACCGGGTCTAGTCTCCCAGGAAAAACAGAGGGGAGAGAGACGCTACAGGTACATATACAAAACCCTAGCCTATACACGTATATCATGTTCAACAGGGCCGACGGACGGCTAATGTCCACCCTTGTTTTATTGCATGCTTATTAGATTTTCTCTTTTTCATATGTACATTATGCCCACAACTATGTACATGATTTTTCTACACAAATATGTGCACCGTCACCCAAACCTAAAGGTACTTGTAAGTTGTAATGTATGCGATAATGAAACGAAAACATTCATGAGGTATTTACAATTACAAACCGTAGCTGGCAGATTGCACTGCTCCTGTGCCGGCGCGTTCTGGGCCCATTCGGAGCTCCACCAAAGAAGCATATACGCCATCCTTCAGAGCCATGAGCTGCTCATGTCTCCCCATGGTAACAACCTCACCGTTCCTCAGGACAGCAATCACGTCGGCGCCTTTAATTGTCGACAGCCGGTGAGCCACGACGACTATCGTCCTGCCGACCATCACCCGGTCCAGCGCCTCCTGTACAGCGTGCTCCGACTCGGTGTCCAGCGCGTTCGTCGCCTCGTCGAGGAGAAGGATCCTTGGCTCTTTCAGGATGGCTCTAGCGATGGCAACCCGCTGCTTCTGCCCGCCGGACAGCTGCACCCCCCTCTCGCCGGCGCAGGTGTCGTAGCCATGAGGCAACGATGATATGAATTGATGAGCATTTGCCGCTTTAGCGACAGCTATGATCTCATCTTCTGTCGCCTCCCCTTGTTTGCCGTTGGCAATGTTGGCGCGAATGGTGTCATTGAACAAGACGGGATCTTGGCTCACCAGCCCCATCTGGTGCCTCAACCAGCCGACTTTCAGATTCTTGATATCAACACCGTCTAATGTTACCATGCCCGAATCAGCGTCGTAGAATCTCTCCGGCAGTGCTATCACGGTGGATTTACCACAGCCGCTCTCTCCAACAAGGGCAACCATCTTTGTACAGATCACGAAGGATAAAGTATAGTATGTTACATGAAAATAGAAGGATAAAGTATCACCTTTGTACAGATCACGAAGGATAAAGTATAGTATGTTACATGAAAATAGAAGGCGATGGTTGTTTGTGTTAGAGTATATATTTGTATATTGTAGTTTCCCCATGTGTTAGGGGGTTTCCTGTATATTTGCACCTGTACATGTACTATATATTGTGGCCTTTGGCCCCCTGGTAATACAAGCATCTATTACCCTAACATGGTATCAGAGCCGTAGGGTTCTTTTTTTCTCTCCTCTCGCAGCCGCAGCCGCCGCCCGCCTCGGCACCTCGCCACCGCGTCCGGTCGCCGCCCGCTGCCTCTTCCTCGCCGCCGGCCGCCTGCCCACCCCGCGCGCCCGGCCTCCCTTCACCGCTGCCGCGCGCTCCCCACGCGTGCTCCCCACATCCTCGCCGCCGGCCGCCTGCCCACCCCGCGCGCCCGGCCTCCCTTCACCGCTGCCGCGCGCTCCCCACGCGTGCTCCCCACATCCGCGCCTCCCCACACCCGCGCCGCCGGTCCGCTCCCGATCGTCCCCGCCGCGAGCTCTTCCCGCGGCTGCTTCCTCCTCTGCCTCGGCCGCCGTCCACCGTCGACCTCCCCGTCCCCAGCTGCTCCTCCGTTGCGCCTCCGCCTCCTCTCCACAGGCCCATCTCCACCGCGGCGCCCTCGCGCGCCACCGCGTCCCCGCGCCGGCCCTCCTGTTCACCTCCCGGCCGGCCCTCCGCATCCAACGCCTGCGGCCGGCCCTCCGCATCCGCCTCCTGCGCCCGCGGCCGGCTCCACCTCCTGCCGCATCTCGCCCGCCCCCTGTCCCACCGCATCTCGCTACCCCGCCGTCCGCCTTTGATCTCGATCCGTTCTACAAAAAAAAAATCGTGAGCTATGTGTTCCTCGTCGGGCTATGTTGCGATTCCTCGCTTGTCGTGGTGGGTAGCACGGCATATCCATCGGAGATGGAAAAGAATGTGGGGCAGGCGACGATCGGAAGCTCGCGCGGGATTGGGCAACAAACATGCAAACACACGTCAGTTACCCAGGTTCGGGGCCCTCCTTGGGGAGGTAACACCCCTACGTCCTGCTCTTCTTGTTCTTATTGATTGATCACAAATCGGGCTACAATGGCGCTCCTTGAGCTGTTTTCGAGTGGTGGCCGGCTGAAGGTTCTAGCCGGCTTGAGGTTGAAGATGATGCTAAAGGGTTCCTCTCCCTCTCCTCCGGCCTGGTCTGGTCTCCTCGCGTAGGAGGCCCCTGCATGCTTTATATAGGCAGCATCTAGGGTTTCTGGGTTACAAGGAAGTTACACAATTGCCCCTATGACATCACTACTCTGTGAGCCGGCTGGAGTCCATTGTCATGATTGGGTACAGGAAATGCCCGACAACGGTTATACGATCCTGGCCCACATGTACGGAACTGTCGGTTGGTACGGCCGGCTTGAGCCTAACCGGCCGTCCGCCTCCGGGTAGACGAGGCGGCTTGCTTCATCCGGCTGGCTCCAGGCGGCACGCTGCAGCTGGCACTTGCGTAGCCGGCACATGTAGTTCTTGAAGAAATGGACCTCTTAGGGATATCCGGGGTTCATATCCCCGACACTAGCCCCCGAGATCGTGGAGTCTTGTTAGCTTGCTGGGAAGGCTTCTCGATCTTCCCCCCGTCTTGAACGTTGCGGTTGTGATGTCGAGGTTGGAGTGGGCGCCGATTGGAACCAAAGCCGGATGGAGCTGAAGCTTGTTCGCGGGGAGGGCCTCACGGGCACTCCTGTCTTGGGTCGTACATTGTCGAAGTAGCCGTTGATTCGTCCGGCCACGTGGAGCCGGATCAATAGGTCCCTGTGGCTCGGAGTGGCCGGCTTGGTGGCTTAGGTCGTGTCTTACGTCAGCCACGTTTCGCCGCTTCGGGAAGCCGTTGATGTTCTGCCCGAGGCCTGGCGTACGTCGCCTCGGCTTCTCCGGGTAGGATTTTCTGTGGCAACTGCCTGCTTTCGGGATCGTCTGCGGAAAGTGCAGCGCGGTTGCCCGCCACGCGGCGTGACTGGCGGGGCGGTTCCGCCTGCCCTGCTTTCAAAGTGGGAAGAGGGGGAACGGCTGGAAATACCACTCCCCATTCCTATCTCGTCTCCTCCGCTTGCCTCTCGTGCTTCCTAGCTCTTGTTCATCTCCTTTCTCGTGCGTGTCTTCCTCACATTCGCGTATCTCGCGACGGGAAATCGGACCTCCATGGCGAGCTCGGGATCATGGATGGGCTCCATCGTGGATGAGGAATACTTATGGAAGTTCCGCCGGGGCAAGTTCTTGGGGGCGACGGGCGATGTGGAAGCCCGCGTGCCTCCTGAAGGGGAAATTTCGCCCGAGCCCAAGAACGGCGAGGTTGTCGTATTCACCGCGCATCTGGAGCGAGGATTGGGGCTCCCGGTGAGTTCCTTCTTCGCGGAATTCTTGCGTTTCTACGGGCTGCAACCCCATCATCTGGGGGCGAACTGCATCACCCAACTGTCCTGCTTCGTCACGCTGTGCGAGGCGTACTTGGGCCTCTGGCCCAGCATGGAGATCTTCAGCATGTTCTTCTTCCTGCGGTCTCAAGCGACCGCCGGGGTGCAGCGCGTCTGCGGCAGCGTCTCTATCAGCGCGAGGAATACGCCGCTGCCCAAGATCAGCCTGCCGGAGTCTGTCAAGAAGTGGCAGAACTCCTACTTCTATGTCCGGAATCTCTCGGACGTCGACCGAATCGGTCTCCCGGTCTTCTCCAATGAGCTGCCGGCTTCCAAGTCCTGGCTCCGGAAACCGCCTGTGGACTCGGCTCTTGAGAGTGTCTTGTTCAACCGGCTGAAGGAGCTGGTGAGGGATGGCCTAACATCCCGGGACCTGATCATGGCGTGGCTGTCGAGGCGGATATATCCGCTGCGGACGCGTCCACACAAGATGTGCTTCTACTCCGGCATCCGGGATCCCAGCCGGGCTTACTTGGAGTTGCCGAAGCCAAAGGCCCTCCGTAAATGGGCTTCTCGTCTCGTCACCGACAGGGTCGAGGACGGCTGGGATTTCGGGTGCGATCCTTTCACCCGCTCGGCGCCCGCTCCGGTGGTTAGTCTTTACTCTCTTGTCCGTCTTCAATTCCTTTGTCCGGCTGCCGCCTGACCTAGTCGGCCCATTGCGCAGCTTTGCGACCTCCAACGGGCGGAAGACCTCGAAGTCGTCTTCGAGCCTGATGTCAGTGGTCCCTTCACCAAGGCGCTGACGAATTTGCTGAGGACGGCGGAGAATTCCGCCGACGAACAGGCGGGAGAAGAAACAGATGCCACCGCTGACGAAGAGTCGGGCGGCGGCGACCGCGCCGGCTCGGACGGGCGCGGCGACTCCACCGAATCGTCTGGTGGGGGCGCCGATGTTGATGAGGAAGACGGAGGCGATGACGACGCTGCCCACACCGCCACGAGTCCTGTCCCCTCCGCCAGTTCTGACTCCGACCCGGTAGCCGACCGGGACGAGAGCCCCGATCGCGTCGTTCGGCCTCCGGTCTTGCCGCCTCGCGGTAAGTCTTCCGAGCCCGGAGTCGCCGGGCAAACTGATGCTGTGACGCGCGTGGTAGTGAATCTTTCCAGCAATTCTGAGCCGAACTCTGAAGGTTCTTCTTCCGTGCCAGCCTCCAAGCCGGCGATATCCACCCGCCGGACCAAGGAATTGGAGGCGGCGGCGCGGAAGAAGGTGGTCGTTACTCGGCGGATCGTGAAGGAGAGGCGGTCGAAGTCGGCCGCCGATGTCGATGCGAATACCGCGCCGCCCAAGCGGAAGGGCGCATTCGAGAAGCGAGGCGTGCTGCCCGCCAAAAAGTTGGCTTCGACGTCTCCCCGGCCTACCACGGCCGGCCTGTCGCCAGCCGGAAGACCGAAGGCGGAGACGCCTAAGACCGAGGCCAGGGCGGACGAGATCATGGCCGAGATCCGGGCTGAGGTCGACGCCAAGATGGCGGGGGAGGAGGCCCTGACTGGTGGGGCCAAAGACGAGGTGATTGGTCGCGCTCCCAGCGGTGATTTTATTTATGATTTGAACCCGGGCGATTTGGAGAGGGAGTTTTATGCTCAAACGACGCAGGCTGTTTTGGCTTTGGAGACAACTGACATTGGTATGACCATGGAGCAGCTGCTGGCCTCGAAGGAAGACGAGGAGAGGACGAAGGCGGCGGACGTGGAGAGGGCAGAACCCGCCGCCGGCAAGACCCGCGCCCAGGTGGTTAATCTTTCTCCTCCTATTGTTCTTGGTTATGACTCGGGTTTCGAGGATATGGAGAAAGCTATTTACGCGGAGCTGGCGCAGGCGGATTCAATCCGGGCGTCGATGGATGCCCAGGCGGGTGCAAAGCAGCCGGCGGCTGCTAAGGCGGCCAAGGAGAAAGTGGGAGCAAGTGCGGATGCCCCCAAGACCGCGGAGGTCGGCGCTGGGGTTGAAGCGGTGCCGGCTGGCGCGGAGCGGTCGGTTGACGGCTCCGCCATTCCTGCGAAGGGCGTGGAAGTGCCCTCCGGGGGCGTGAAGCGCCCGTCCGACGACGTGCCTTCTCCTCCGCCAAAGCGCTTGAAGAGGAGGACGGTCAGGGCGCTGGGCTCCTGCGTCGGGTAAACCCTCGTCTGGTGGTGGGAGTCTTCGCAACTTGCACTTGGTGGTGACGCTTTCCTTGTTTCGTAGGGCGCCGCTCCCAATAATGGAGACGGCACCCGTCGTTGTAGCGGAGCCGGCCTCCCGGCCTGTCACCGAGGCCCCTGTGGCGCAGGCGGCTGATCCGCCTTCGGAGACGGCGACGATGACGATGGAGGTAGATGTGGTCGACCCGATGTCGACGAGCGCTGTTCATCCCGTGGTCGACTCCACCCCTCCACCTCCGGCTAGTGGCGCCGAGGCGTCAGTGGACGCCTTCCAAATAGTTCCTCGGCCCGGCGCCGGGGCCGGGTATCTCGCCTTCCCCACTCCCTCTTTAACCGTAGCCGAGACGGCCAAGGATAAGGCCATCGCGGAAGCGATGGCTTCGCTCCCCGGCCCTCGCCAATCAACTTTGGTGTCTTCTCCGCCGTACTCCGGACCGGTGCCGGCTCGGCCCGATGCGTCGGGGAAGTTCCCCCTTGCCGAGCTGGTGGAGCGGGTGGCCCAGGAAAATCTGTCCAACATTGCGTTGCTTCGCTCCTCGCTAGAGCAAGGCTTTGTTGAGGCGGCCAAGGTGGAGGCATTGCTCAGGCGGGAGCTTGAGGCGGCTAAAGGTTTGACTTCCTTCTTCCTTCTGCACTCTGTCTTGCCGTTCTGCCTTTTTCTCTTGCATGTCTTGGCTTGACGGTGATTTGATCTGCACAGGTGACGCCACCTCCCGCGCCGGCTTGGAGACGCAGCTGAAGGAGAAGGACGCCGCCCTGACCTTGGCCAAGATGGATCTCCAGACGGCGGAAAAGGTATTAGAAGAGCGCCGCCTCGAGGTCGTCCGGCTGGGCGAGGAGGCGGTGAAACTGCGGGAGTCCGAGCGTCGGAAGCAGAGCGAGGTTGAGTCTCTCCGCGAGAATGCGACCGAGTTGAGGGATCAGCTGAAGGCTTCCGCCGAGAACAACGACAAGGTCGTCCAGGCGGCCAAGGCGCGCGAGCTTGAGCAGGAACAGCTGGTGAGCGGCTTGGTCAAGGAAGTTGAGCGCGTAAACGAGCTGATCCTCGGTAAGTGAGGTCTCCTTTCTCCTTGGTTTCTTGCTTGGGGTCTTCTGCTCGGCCTCACTGGTTTGTCATGCAGGCCTCTATCCCGAGGTGGATGCGCAACTCCAAAAAGATGCTGCCTCGACTCACTCCCGACCGGAATCCTCTGGTGCTGCTGCTGGGTCTGCTCCGACTACCGCCTCCCGCCTTCTGCGGTTCGGCCAGGAATTCAAGCGGCTAAAGGAAGCGGCTGAGGGCGTGCTTGAGAACTTATGGCCGGATACTTCCTTGCCCACTACTCTCCCCGACTTATGCGCCCGGCTCGAAGGGGCGCCCGCCGGCATCAACGAGCAAGTGGAGATGGCGGCGCGCGGAGGCGCCGACATGGCCCTGGCCGTGGTGAAGTCATGGTATCCGGGCGTGCTGATGAGTAGGCTAATGGACGGCTCCCGCGCCGGGACATCCTTCGTGGACTTGCGTCCAGAAATTGCCGAGGCCTCCGAGCGGATTGCCGAGGCGGTTGACCTGACGAAGCTGGTGCCTGCCGAGCCGTCTTCGGCGCCGCAGCCAACTGAAGATACTGGAGCCGGCGAAACCGCTGCTACTACCGATGCTGCTACTGCCTGATTTGCTTGCTTCCCTGGGATGCCGGGTGTAACTGTCATTCCGTACTATTAACTGTCCTGTCACATTACTCATCTTGTTATGTCGTGCACTTTTGGAGATTGCCTTGTAAAAATTCGCTATTCTGCTTCCTGTTGTTGACTGCTTATCGTGAGTGTCGTTTTCTCTGTGGCTGCTGGGCCTTTGTACCGGGGTTCATGTTTGTTTTGGTGATGATAATCACCATGCCTAGCCCCCGAATTTTGGGCCGGCTTGAGCATCTAGCCGGGTCAAAATTTCCCGTTTTTTGTTCGCCTTTCGCTTTTCTTCTGCCGTTGTTATGTCGCGCAGCCCCCGAGTCCGTGACTTGGGGTGATTTAGTTATGCGTCCGGGTCTGCGGAGCCGCCTTGGCGGGTGCGCAGCCCCCGGGTATTTTTATGCCGGCTGACGGCTTCGCAGCCCCTGAGTCCGTGACTTGGGGTGATTTATATATTCATCCGGGTCTGGGCAACCGCCTTGGCGGGTGCGCAGCCCCCGGGAATCTTTTTGCCGGCTGACGGCTTGGCAGCCCCCGAGTCCGTGACTTGGGGTGATTTATATATCCATCCGGGTCTGGGCAGCCGCCTTGGCGGGTGCGCAGCCCCCGGGAATCTTTTTGCCGGCTGACGGCTTGGCAGCCCCCGGGTCCGTGACTTGGGGTGATTTATATATTCATCCGGGTCTGGGCAGCCGCCTTGGCGGGTGCGCAGCCCCCGGGAATCTTTTTGCCGGCTGACGGCTTGGCAGCCCCCGAGTCCGTGACTTGGGGTGATTTATATATCCATCCGGGTCTGGGCAGCCGCCTTGGCGGGTGCGCAGCCCCCGGAAATCTTTTTGCCGGCTGATGGCTTGGCAGCCCCCGGGTCCGTGACTTGGGGTGATTTATATATTCATCCGGGTCTGGGCAGCCGCCTTGGCGGGTGCGCAGCCCCCGGGAATCTTTTTGCCGGCTGACGGCTTGGCAGCCCCCGAGTCCGTGACTTGGGGTGATTTATATATCCATCCGGGTCTGGGCAGCCGCCTTGGCGGGTGCGCAGCCCCCGGGAATCTTTTTGCCGGCTGACGGCTTGGCAGCCCCCGAGTCCGTGACTTGGGGTGATTTATATATCCATCCGGGTCTGGGCAGCCGCCTTGGCGGGTGCGCAGCCCCCGGGAATCTTTTTGCCGGCTGACGGCTTGGCAGCCCCCGAGTCCGTGACTTGGGGTGATTTATATATCCATCCGGGTCTGGGCAGCCGCCTTGGCGGGTGCGCAGCCCCCGGGAATCTTTTTGCCGTCTGACGGCTTGGCAGCCCCCGAGTCCGTGACTTGGGGTGATTTATATATCCATCCGGGTCTGGGCAGCCGCCTTGGCGGGTGCGCAGCCCCCGGGAATCTTTTTGCCGGCTGACGGCTTGGCAGCCCCCGAGTCCGTGACTTGGGGTGATTTATATATTCATCCGGGTCTGGGCAGCCGCCTTGGCGGGTGCGCAGCCCCCGGGAATCTTTTTGCCGGCTTGGCTTTGCCTCCTTGGCTTCTGTGCGTGGACCCGGTTGCAGTTACTGAAATGTCCCGTCAACTGAGTTTCGTTACCACGTGTTGATCATGGGATCGTGGGTGACGGTTGGGTCTCCCACGTTGTCCCTTGGTTGTGTTATAAAGCTTCCCAATTTTCGTTCTTCCTTCTCATTGCTTACGCCTTCTTGCTCTCTCTTCGTCTTCCTCCTATCGTTCCCTCGCGACCCTGCCATGGTGAAGTCTGAGCCTTTGGATGTTGCCGCTGAGGAGACCATCGCTGCGCCTCCGGCGAAGCGTCCGCGCGGTCGTCCCCCTAAGAGAGGCGGTCGAGGGCGAGGAAAAACGATCCCCTCCACTGCCGCTGGTAGCAGCGCTGGCCGTGGCAAAGGCAGCGGCCGTGCTGGTTTGAAGAGGGCGGGTGCCGTCAGTGGCGGCATTAGCGTTGGCGTTGGTCGTGGCAAGAACCTCCTTGTTCTTCACGACTCGTCGAGTGAGGAGGAAGCCACCCCTGTTCTTCCCCCTCCGGGTTTTGACCCGATTCCTAAATATGCTCCCTCTGCTGTCGCCGACAGCGAGGAAGACAGCGCGGAGTTGTCCTCCGCCTCTTCCGATTCCCTGGAGAATCCGCGGCGCCCGGCTTGGGGTGTGTTCCCTGTCGGGGAGTTCCTCTTGATCCTGCATTCGCCAGTTACTGGGCCGGTGCAGAGGCTTCCCGATGCCCTCGCCGACGCACTGCCGGGCGTTGGCCACTTCAAGTTCAAGCTCTTCCGTGAGGGTGCTTCCCAGGGTCCCTGGAATGCAACCGTCCGGTTCACCTCCCAGGTGGAGGGTAATGCTGTTGTCAACAGGGTGGAGTTTGTCAGGGGTTGGGACGAGTTCGCTGACTTCTACGAGCTCGAAGCCGGCTTCATTCTCTGCTTCCGTCTCCGGCGTGACAAGGGCGTCTTCTTCGTGAAGGTGTTCGATGGCACCCTCTGCATCAAGCACTGGGTTGGCAAGAAGATAGGTGGATCCGGGAAGGCGACGGATGCCGCTTAGGGAGCTCTACCGGCTCGACCTTGTAGTTGCGCGGGGAAGGTCCGCCTGTGGACTTCCCTCTTTTGCTTTGTTGTTTAGCCTTTATGTGTAATGCCTTGCCCTTGATGTTTAATGCTACTTGCTTTTGTTCCTGTACTTGTTTGCTTGTGCGCAATTTTCATTCCTTGCTCGTCGGGCCTGTGTCCGGCTTGGGCTCTCGAAGCCAGTTGGCGGCGTTTTCGCGCGTGAAATGAAATGACGAAGCGATTAGTTTGCTATTATGATCATGGAGAATACTTTTACTGTGCTTATCTCAATTTTACACTCGCCTGTAGCCTTTCCGGCCGCCGTTCGTGTGTACTTCACCGTCTAGCGGGATCATACACACTACTACAACGCTAGGGTCCGGTTTGTTAGGCCAGAGTTTTCTCAGCCGGCAACAATTTCTTTTTCTTACGTCTTTCGCATACAGTCGGCCTCCAGCTTATTCTCTTGCCGGCCTTAACCGGATCCGAAGAGTTAGCCGTTTAGCGTTGTGTAGTTAATCGTCCGTAATAAAAGACGCGGTTGCCGACTGCCGGCTTGGCCGAGTTTATGGAACAACATTATTTCAGCCGGCGATGCTTTCCTTTATGCGTTTTTCACGTTGTTGGCCCCCTCCAGCTTGTTCTCTTGCCGGCCTTAACCGGATTCGAAGAGTTAGCCGTTTAGGGGTTAGTCACGCTACACGACCGCTAAAGGCAGGCTTGCCGGCTGCCGGTAGAACCGGAAAGGAAATGCAGAAAGGATTGCGAAAAATTGCTCATGTGTTGATCATTCTCATTTCTTTTATTGATAGCATGGGTGATACATACATTGCTCTTTCTCAAGTGTAGAATCGACGCAAGAGTGACGCGTTCCATGGCCTTTCCGTTTCATCGCCTTCCTTGTCCATCGTGTCCTTCTTGTGCTCGCGGGCGTCGATGAGGTAGTAAGCATCGTTGATGAGCGCTTTGCTGACGATGAATGGTCCTTCCCACGGCGATGACAACTTGTGCATGTTTTTGGTGTCCTGGATGAGCCGGAGCACGAGGTCGCCTTCGCGAAAGTGGACGTGCTTTATGCGCCGACTGTGGTAGTTGCGTAGCTGCTGCTGGTACATCGCCGACCTTGATTCGGCAAGCTGGCGTGCTTCCTCGAGCAGGTCCATTCCATCTTCGTAGGCTTGCTTAGCTTGTACCTCCGTGTACAGCACGATCCGGGGCGCGTCGTGCTCGATGTCTGTTGGCATGACGGCTTCAGCTCCGTGGACGAGGAAGAAGGGGGTGAAGCCGGTTGAGCGGTTCGGGGTCGTCCTTAGACTCCAGAGGACGGAGGGTAGTTCCTCTTCCCATGCGCCGGCTGCGCGCTCGAGCGGTTCGAGCAGCCGGGGCTTGATGCCGGATAGGATGAGGCCGTTTGCTCGCTCGACTTGCCCGTTCGACTGCGGGTGCGCGACGGAGGCCACGTCGAGCCGGATGCCGGTCCTGCCGCAGAACTTGGCGAATTCTCCCTTGACGAAGTTTGTCCCGTTGTCCGTGATGATGCTGTTGGGGTAGCCGAAGCGGTAGATGATGCTTTTGAAGAACTTTACTGCTGTTGGTCCGTCCAGTTTCTTGATCGGCTTGGCTTCAATCCATTTCGTGAACTTGTCGACCGCTACCAGCAAGTGTGTCATGCCTCCACTGGATCTTCTCAGTGGTCCAACCATGTCGAGCCCCCAGACGGCAAACGGCCAGGTGATAGGAATCGTCTTGAGTGCTGAAGCCGGCGTGTGCTTTTGCGTTGCGAATCGTTGGCAACCGTTGCAGAGCCGGACCAGTTGGTTCGCGTCTGCCAGCGCAGTCGGCCAATAAAACCCGTGCCTGAACGCCTTAGCCACAATTGCCCTTGAGGATGCGTGATGGCCGCATTCGCCTTGATGGATCTCCCTTAGGATCCTGATCCCTTCTTCTTGGCTCACGCAGCGTTGGAACATTCCAGATACGCTGCGCTTGTATAGCTCGTTGTTGATGATGGTGTAAGCACTTGCCCGGCGTTTGATTTGCCTGGCGATGAGCTCGTCTGCCGGGAGCTCGTCGTTGGCGAGGTATGCGAGGAAGGGTTGGGTCCATGGTGGCGCCGCTTCGATGACGAGGACCTCGACGGATTCCGTCTCGCCTGGAGCCGTCCCAGCCGACTCCGTGTCTGGCGGCATCCGGATGGAATCGGAGCCGGGACACGGCGTGATGGATGGTTTGTAGAGCTTCTCGAGGGCGACGCCGGGTGGGATTTCCTCGCGAAGAGAGCCAATGTTCGCCAGGGTGTCGGCTGCCTCGTTGTTGGAGCGGTGGATGTGGTGGAACTCGCATCCTTCGAAGCATCCCGCGAGCTGCTGGACGAAGAAGCGGTAGGCGGCCATGTTGGGGTCCTTGGCGTCCCAATGACCAGTGGTCTGCTGGACCACCAAGTCGGAGTCGCCGTAGCAGAGGATTCGCTTGATGTTCATAGCCTTGGCGAGCTTGAGGCCGTGTGCGAGAGCTTCATACTCGGCTACGTTGTTGGACGCCGTGAAGTGGATTTGTAGCACGTATTCGAGTCGGCCCCCCTTGGGCGAGGTGAGGACGACTCCAGCGCCGAGTCCCCAGTATCTTTTGGAGCCGTCGAAGTGCATGAGCCAATGTTCGTCGGAGTTGGGTGGCGGCGGTACGTGGTCCGTCTCCGTCCAGTCGGCAAGAAAGTCCGCCAGCTCCTGCGACTTGATTGCTGTTCTCTTGTCGTACTCGACTCCGTGCGCCGTCAGGTTGATCGCCCATTTCGCAACTCTGCCGGTTGCGTCCTTGTTGCCTATGATCTCGGCAAGCGGAGCGTCGCTTATCACCTTGATCGGGTGCTCTTGAAAATAATGCTTCAGCTTCTTCGTGGCCATGTACACGCCGTATACGAGCTTCTGGTAATGCGGGTAGTTTTGCTTTGATTGCGAGAGCACCTCGCTGAGGTAGTAGACTGGCCGCTGCTTGCCGGGTTCGTCTCGTTCCACCACTAGGACCACGCTGACGACTCGATTGGAGGCGGCAATGTACATGAGCATGGGCTCCTTTGGGGTCGGGGGTGCCAGGACCGGGGTAGTGGCCATCGCCCGCTTGAGTTCCTTGAAGGCGGCGTCGGCTGCGTCGCTCCAGACGAACTTGTCCGTTTTCTTCAGTAAGTGGTAGAGCGGGAGAGCCTTCTCCCCGAGCCGGCTGATGAAGCGGCTAAGGGAAGCTAGACAACCGGCGAACTTCTGAATGTCCTTGACGCTTCTCGGTTGTCGCATGTTGTCGATGGCGGCGATTTTCTCCGGGTTGGCCTCGATCCCCCGTGCCGATACAAGGTAACCGAGTAGCTGTCCGGCTGGAACGCCGAATACGCATTTCTCCGGGTTGAGCTTCATCTGGAAGCGGCGGAGGTTGTCGAAGGTTTCCTTGAGGTCGAGGAGGAGGGTATGCTTCTCCTTGGTCTTGATGACGACGTCGTCGACGTAGGCGTGCGCGTTGCGGCCGATTTGGTCGTGCAAGCATTTCTGCATGCAGCGCTGGTATGTTGCTCCCGCGTTCTTCAAGCCGAATGGCATAGTGGTGTAGCAGTACGGGCCGTATGGGGTGATGAAGGCGGTCTTGAGCTGGTCGTCCGGATTCAGCGGAATTTGGTGGTAGCCGGAGTAGGCGTCGAGGAGGGAGAGGAGGTCGCAGCCGGCCGTGGAGTCGATCACTTGGTCGATGCGCGGCAATGCGAAGGGGTCTTTAGGGCAGGCCTTGTTGAGGTGGGTGTAGTCGATACACATCCGCCATTTCTTGTTCTTCTTTTCCACCATTACCGGATTGGCTAGCCACTCCGTGTGTTGCACTTCTTTGATAAATCCGGCTGCGAGTAGCCGGGCTATTTCTTCTCCTATCAGCTGTCTCCTTCCTTCCGCGAAGCGTCGCAGGGACTGTTTCACCGGCTTGGCGTCCGGCCGGACGTGAAGAGAGTGCTCGGCGAGTTCCCTCGGCACACCAGGCATGTCCTTGGGGGACCACGCGAAGATGTCCCGGTTCTCACGGAGGAACTCGACGAGCGCGCTTTCCTATTTGGGGTCCAGGCTCGCCCCGACGGAGACGAACTTGGACTTGTCGTTGTCGTCGAAGTAGATCTTCTTTGTGTCCCGGGCCGCCTGGAAGTTCGACTCGCCAGCCGGCTTGGCCGACTCCGGGATCTCCAGCTTTTCCTCGCTAGCCTTGCGCTTGAATTGCTTCATCTCCTCGTTGCAGACCATGGTCTCGGCCACCTTTGCGCTGTCGGAGGCGCATGCGATGGAGCGTTTATAGTCTCCGGCGACGGTGATGATCCCGCGTGGGCCTGGTAGCTTCATCTTGAGGTAAGCGTAGTGGGGTACCGCCATGAACTTGGCGAGCGCCGGCCGTCCGAGGATGGCGTGGTAGGCGCTGGAGTGGTTGACCACCTCGAAGGAGATGGTCTCGCGGCGGTGGTTGCTCTTGGTGCCGAATAGGACATCCAGCCGAATGAGGCCCATTGACGAGCTGGCTCGCCCCGGCACGATGCCGTGGAAGACCGTCCGGCTTGGCGTCAAGCAGGACTCGGAGACGCCCAGCTTCTCCAGCGTGTCACGGTAGAGGATGTTGATGCTGCTGCCTCCGTCAATGAGGACGCGTGAGAAGGTGCAAGCGCGCTTGGTGGAGATGATCATGGGCTCCAGGACTAGAGCATAGCCGCCTGGGTTGGGCATCAGTTCCGGGTGGTCGCTACGGTCCCATGTGATCGGCTCCTGCGACCAGTTGAGGTACTGGGGGACAGGTGGAACCACCGCGTTCACCTCCTTGAACTGCTCGCGCCGGCTTCGCTTGTCGTCGCGCTCGCTGATGAACACGATGTAGGCGGCATCCGGATTCTGGTAGCCGTCTGGACCCCTCGGAGGCGGAGCCGGAAGGCGTTCCCTCTCTTCTTCTTCGCGTTGGCGATCATTGCGATTCCTGTCTTCGCGTCGTCCGTCTCCTCGTCCACGATCGTCCCGTCCGGCTTCATCTCGAGGCGGAGGCGGGTTTCGCCGCTCGTATGGTGGTGGCCTTGGGCGTCCAAGGGTGCATTGCCTGACGGTGTGGTTCGCTGGCCGGTCGCCATGGTTCCGGCACGGTTGATCGAGCATGTAGTCGTAGTTGTTCCTCGCCCTTGTCCGGCGCATGTCGCCGCTCGTCCTCATGCGGCGGTTGTCGAAGCCTCCTGTCGGCCTTCCCTCGGTTGTAGCGACGACCTTGGACTCGACACGGTCATCTGCGGACTTGCGCTTGCCAGCCGCGTCGGAGTCTCGCCGGGTCGATTTGCCTCCCTCTTGGTTCTCCGTCCGGCTGCGACGTGCAGCCGGCTCCGTCGTGATGATTCTTCCGGCTTCGTCGAGTCGGATCGGGTTGATCATGCCCGCGTCGGCGGTGGCGTACTCGTCGGCGATTGCCATGAGCTCTGCCATGGTCTTTGGGCTCTTCCTCAAGAGCCGGTGCTTAAGCAGCGTCTGGTCTCGGCAGCCTTGGATGAAGTATTGGACGGCTTGGAGCTCGAGAACTCCTTCGCAAGAGTTGCGAAGGCTTGTCCATCGGGTGAGGTAGGCTCGGTCCGACTCGCCGTCCTTCTGCTTGCACAGCACGAGCAGCTGCGCGTTGCCAGGGCGCAAGTAGGTGCCGGTGAAATTGCGGTTGAACACTTCCTCGAAGTCCAGCCAGCTGTTGACGCTCTCCTTCGGAAGGCTGTTGAGCCAAGTCCGTGCCGATCCCTGGAGCATGAGGGGCACATAGCGCACGGCTACCCGCTTATTGCCGCCTGCGATGTTGACCGCCGTGACGTAGTCGGCGAGCCAGTCTTCCGGCTTCGCGGTGCCGTTGTACTTGGGTGTGTCCCTGGGGAGAGTGAATCCCTTCGGGAATCGCTCGCTCCGGATGCGGGGTCCGAAACAGCGATGAGCAGCGATGTCTTCTTCCTCGATGATGCTTGATAGCTTGAGCACGTCGATGCGGTGGCGTGCGTCGTCGCTGGTTTCGGGTCCCAGCGGCCCCAGGCGTTCGTCGATGGTGACCTTGTGGCCGACTCGCTCCTTGACGTTCCGTCCGGCTCGAGGCTCGTTCCGGTTGCCGTCTTCGCGTCGTCCAGCCGGATCGCGGCCGTGATCACGAGGATGCGAGCTCGCGCTCCCCTCGCGATGAACTCGTGTTTGCTTGTCCTTCGCTCTTCCGCGGCTCGTGGATGACGCCTCTGCACCTTGCTTGGACTTGCCGGCTGCATCGTAGCCTGGAGGCGGCTCATGATGCCCCTTGCTCGCCGTTGCCTCCGTTTCTCGCTGCTGCCGGTTGGCCGTGTTGATGAGTTGTCGAACCCGGCGCATTTGTTGATGTAGTTCTTCGCCTTGGAGATAGGGTAGCTCGGCGGCTGCTGCTTCCGCCGCCCTCATGTTTTGCGTAGGACAGCTGTACTCGGGGAAGCTGAGGTCGGTGAGTTCATGCGCCTGGCCGGCACGGTTCATGGCGCCACCAAGATCTCCTCCTTTGCGCCTAACTTCATTCAGCTTCTCCGCATTGCGGTCCACCTGCTCGAAGCCGTGTGCCGAATTGTACTCGCGAATTGTGGCGCTGAGCCGGCGCTGTGTCGACGCGAGGTTTAGCGCCTTGTCGTAGATCTGCTGCCGCATCCTCTCGAGTTCAGCCGCCGCCTTGACTGGATCAGCACCCGGCGCGATAAGGGTGCTCAGCAGCTCGAAGTCGGCCTCCAGGTTGCGCTGGTAGCGCGAAGGTTCGCCAGCTTCATGAACGGTAGTGGTGACGGGGCCTCCTGCCGCCGCGTGCTCGACCATGTGCACCTCGGCGTAGACGTTGAGCTTGGTGACGTCGCGGTCTGCGTCACCGGAGTTGAGGTAGCCGGAGGCGGAGTCGTCGTTGCAGGTGCTGGCGTCGAAGATCGAAGGAGCCAAGCTCGAGTAGACCACCTCCGGGTATTCCTGAGCGGCGACGGCGACGTAGACGCGGAAATCGCCAAGGGTGACGATCGCTCCTCCACTGGCGACGTCCACGTCGGCGAAGCTGTTGGTGTTGTCGAGGACGCAGCCGACGGAACCGATGGAGAGCACGAGGCCGGAGACGATCCGCCGACCATCCACAGTCCGGGATCCCGCGCAGAACGTGACTCCGGTCGCCGCGTGCCCCACGGTGGGCGCCAAATGTCGTGGTGGGTAGCATGGCATATCCATCGGAGATGGAAAAGAATGTGGGGCAGGCGACGATCGGAAGCTCGCGCGGGATTGGGCAACAAACATGCAAACACACGTCAGTTACCCAGGTTCGGGGCCCTCCTTGGGGAGGTAACACCCCTACGTCCTGCTCTTCTTGTTCTTATTGATTGATCACAAATCGGGCTACAATGGCGCTCCTTGAGCTATTTTCGAGTGGTGGCCGGCTGAAGGTTCTAGCCGGCTTGAGGTTGAAGATGATGCTAAAGGGTTCCTCTCCCTCTCCTCCGGCCTGGTCTGGTCTCCTCGCGCAGGAGGCCCCTGCATGCTTTATATAGGCAGCATCTAGGGTTTCTGGGTTACAAGGAAGTTACACAATTGCCCCTATGACATCACTACTCTGTGAGCCGGCTGGAGTCCATTGTCATGATTGGGTACAGGAAATGCCCGACAACGGTTATACGATCCTGGCCCACATGTACGGAACTGTCGGTTGGTACGGCCGGCTTGAGCCTAACCGGCCGTCCGCCTCCGGGTAGACGAGGCGGCTTGCTTCATCCGGCTGGCTCCAGGCGGCACGCTGCAGCCGGCACTTGCGTAGCCGGCCCATGTAGTTCTTGAAGAAATGGACCTCTTAGGGATATCCGGGGTTCATATCCCCGACATCGCTGCCCGGTGATTTTTGATGGCGCGAATTACCCTGATTTCGCTGCCTTCATGCGCGTCCACATGCGCGGTCTTCGTCTTTGGGGTGTGCTTTCTGGCGAGGTCTCCTGTCCGCCGCGCCCCGTTGCTCCTCTGGCACCCATTGAGCCGCTGCCTGTTGCCCTTGCTCCCGATGCTACTCAGGAGGTCAAGGACGCTGCCCAGAGTGCTTATGATACTGCTCGGACTGCTTATGACCGGGAGGTTCAGGAGCATTCTACTGCTGTTGCGACCTACCGGCTGGATCTGACTGATTACGCTCAGTGGATAGATGAGGACGCTCGTGCTGCTGCTGTTCTCACTTCCAGTGTTCTGCCTCAGTATGCTTCTGAGTTCATGGGTCTTCCCACCGCTGCTGCTCAGTGGACTTTTCTTCGTCAGCGCTATCAGCCGTCTGGCGATGCTCTTTATCTGTCCGTGGTTCGTCAGGAGCATGAGCTTCAGCAGGGTGATTCCACTATTGATGAGTTCTATACTCAGAGTGCTGCTATTTGGCGTCAGCTTGATTCTCTTCGTACTGCTGTGTGTGGCACCTGTCCCTGCTGTCTGACTGTGCGTGCGGATCTGGATTTTCAGCGCGTCTATGAGTTCTTGTCGCGGCTCCGCAAGGAGTTTGAGCCGCGTCGTGCCCAGCTGCTTGCCCGTGGTCGTGTTCCGCTCTCTGAGGTACTAGCTGAGCTTCGGGCTGAGGAGACTCGTCTTCGTGGTGCTGGTCTTCTTGAGGTTCCCTCTGTACTTGCTGCTCGTGGTCCTCCTGTGCCGTCTGCTCGTGGTCTTTCTGTGCCGCCAGCCTCGTTGCGGTCTCCAGGTCCGCCGATACTCTCTTCTCCTCCGGCCCAGGGTCAGAGTCAGCCTCAGCAGCCCCGTGCACCTCCTCGTCCTCCCTGCGCCTACTGTAATAGGCCTGGTCATGATATCTCGAGCTGCTGGAAGAGGGATCCCAGCTTACGTCAGCAATACCATGCTCGTAGGCAGGCTGGTTCTTCAGGATCTTCTGCTGTTGCCCAGGCTGGATCGTCAGGATCTTCTGCTGCTGCACTGTCTGATCAGGACATTATCCGAGGTCTTCGTAGTCTGCTCGCTGCTACAGGCTCTTCCTCGACGGGTACTGCTGGTTCTGTGCCTAGCTCTTCGGGCACCGCGCGACCACCACCTTCTACACAGTCAGGTACGTCATCCCCGTGGTATCTGGATTCTGGAGCTTCTTTTCATATGACTTCTGCGTCTTCTATTCTTTCTGCTCTTCGCTCTTTTATTTCTCCTGTCCGTGTTATCACGGCTGATGGTACCTCTCTCCCTGTTTCCAGTCGAGGCACCCTTTCTACTTCCTCTTTCTCTGTTCATGATGTTTCTCATGTTCCTAGTCTTAAGATGAACCTGTTTTCTGCTAGTCAGCTTACTGATTCTGGTTGTCGCGTCATTCTTGACGCTGATTCTTGTGCTGTTCAGGACCGTCGTACACAGGCCCTGGTTGGAGCTGGCCCTCGCAGCCTTGAGTCCCCGGGGCTATGGGAGTTAGACTGGCTTCGCGTTCCTTCCGCTGACACTTCATCAGCCAGTCCTCCTGCGGTTGCTGCTTCTGTCACTGGCTCTTTTCAGCAGTGGCATCATCGGCTGGGTCATCTTTGTGGCTCCCGTTTATCGTCATTACTTCGTCGTGGTCTTCTGGGGTCTGTCTCAGGAGATGTGTCTTTACATTCGTGTCAGGGTTGTAGGTTAGGCAAACAGATTCAGCTTCCCTATCCTACTAGTGCGTCTGTATCTCAGCGACCTTTTGATTTAGTTCATTCAGATGTTTGGGGTCCGGCACCCTTTGCTTCTAAAGGGGGCCATCGATACTATATTTTGTTCATTGATGATTTTTCACGGTACACCTGGTTGTTCTTTATGCGCTCTCGCAGTGAGGTGCTTGCTATTTATCAGCGCTTTGTGGCCATGGTTCGTACTCAGTATTCCACTCCTATTCGTGTGTTTCGTGCTGATTCTGCAGGAGAGTATATCTCCCAGCACCTGCGTGGTGTCCTTGCTGAGCAGGGCACCCTTGCCCAGTTCTCGTGTCCCGGCGCCCATGCTCAAAATGGCCATGGTTCGTACTCAGTATTCCACTCCTATTCGTGTGTTTCGTGCTCAGTATTCCACTCCTATTCGTGTGTTTCGTGCTGATTCTGCAGGAGAGTATATCTCCCAGCACCTGCGTGGTGTCCTTGCTGAGCAGGGCACCCTTGCCCAGTTCTCGTGTCCCGGCGCCCATGCTCAAAATGGTGTCGTCGAGCGTAAGCATCGTCATATTCTTGAGACTACCCGTGCTATAATGATTGCTTCCTCTCTTCCGCCGCATTTCTGGGCTGAGGCTGTTGCTACGTCGACTTACCTCATTAACATTCAGCCTTCTGCTGCTCTTCACGGTGGCATTCCGCTCGAGCGTCTCTCTGGTAGGTCTCCAGACTACTCGACTCTTCGTTTATTTGGTTGTGTTTGCTATGTCCTTCTCCCTCCTCGCGAACGCACCAAACTGACTGCTCAGTCTGTTCAGTGTGTCTTTCTTGGATACAGTGATGAGCATAAAGGCTATCGCTGCTGGGACCCTGTTGGTCGTCGGATGCGCATCTCTCGTGATGTTACGTTTGATGAGACGCGTTCCTTCTATCCTCCCCCCACCTCTGGTACTTACCCGGTGGATGATATCTCTTTTCTTCTCTTTCCTGACACACCTCCTGCTGTCCCTTCTCCTCCACCTCTTCCTTCTGATGCGCCCCATTCGTTGGTGCCATCATCTCCTCCGTCTAGTTCTCCTAGTTCTCCTCGTTCTCCGGCTTCGGATTCTTCCTCTTCTGATGAGTTGTCTTCTGCTGATGCGTCTCCTAGTTCTCCACCTCTTCCGCCTGCTCGTTCGCGTCGTCCTCCAAACCGTTACTCTCCTAGTCAGTATGGTCTCTCTGTTGTC
The DNA here is from genome assembly GCA_012064385.1 of Puccinellia tenuiflora. Lineage (NCBI taxonomy): Eukaryota > Viridiplantae > Streptophyta > Magnoliopsida > Poales > Poaceae > Puccinellia > Puccinellia tenuiflora. The sequence continues at coordinate 535,732 of QRDG01002472.1, read as the reverse complement.
TCCGAGCCGACTTCTTATCGGGATGCTGAGCAACATCCCGAATGGCAGCTTGCCATGGCTGAGGAGATTGCTGCGCTTGAGCGCACCGGCACCTGGGATCTTGTTTATCCACCTCCTGGTGTCCGTCCTATTACGTGTAAGTGGGTCTATAAGATTAAGACCCGCTCTGATGGATCTCTTGAGCGCTATAAAGCGCGTCTTGTGGCTCGTGGCTTTCAGCAGGAGCACGGCCGTGACTATGATGAGACTTTTGCTCCTGTGGCTCATATGACCACTGTGCGTACTCTTCTTGCTGTTGCTTCTGTTCGACGCTGGTCTGTGTCCCAGCTTGATGTTCAGAACGCTTTTCTTAATGGCGAGTTGAGTGAGGAGGTTTACATGCAGCCTCCTCCTGGGTATTCTGTACCTGATGGGATGGTTTGTCGTCTTCGACGTTCTCTTTATGGCCTGAAACAGGCCCCTCGTGCCTGGTTCGAGCGTTTTGTTTCTGTGGTGACTGCTGCTGGTTTCTCTCCTAGTCTTCATGATCCAGCGCTTTTTGTTCACACTTCTCCTCGTGGACGCACTCTTCTCCTTCTTTATGTTGATGATATGATCATTACTGGTGATGATCCTGAGTATATTGCCTTTGTCAAGGCTCGTCTTCGTGATCAGTTTCTTATGACTGATCTTGGTCCTCTTCGCTACTTTCTTGGGATTGAGATCTCCTCCACTTCTGATGGCTTTTATATATCTCAGGAAAAGTATATTCAGGACCTCCTTACTCGTGCTGCCCTTGTGGATGAGCGCACAGTTGAGACTCCTATGGAGCTTAATGTTAAGCTTAGCCCTACTGATGGTGATCCTCTTTCGGATCCCACACGTTATCGCCATCTTGTTGGGAGTCTTGTTTATCTTGCTGTCACTCGTCCTGATATTTCTTATCCTGTTCATATTCTGAGTCAGTTTGTCTCAGCTCCTACCACCGTTCACTATAGTCATCTCCTTCGTGTTCTTCGTTATCTTCGTGGCACGATTACTCGTCGTCTTTTCTTTCCTAGCTCCAGCTCTCTCCAGCTCCAGTGCTACTCGGATGCTACGTGGGCGAGTGATCCTTCGGATCGTCGTTCACTTTCTGCTTACTGTGTGTTTCTTGGTGGTTCGCTTGTTGCTTGGAAGACGAAGAAACAGGTCGCGGTTTCCCGTTCGAGTGTTGAGGCTGAGCTGCGGGCTATGGCTTTGTTGATTGCTGAGGTGACCTGGTTACGGTGGTTGCTTGCAGATTTTGGGGTCTCTATTACGACACTATTTTTGTGTGACAGTACAGGTGCTATCAGTATTGCACGTGATCCAGTCAAGCATGAGCTGACCAAGCATATTGGTGTTGATGCTTTTTATACACGTGCTCAGGTGCAGGATCAGGTTGTTGCGCTTCATTATGTGCCTTCAGACTTGCAATTGGCGGATTTCTTTACAAAGGCACAAACCCGAGCGCAACATGACTTCTTACTCTCCAAACTCAGTGTTCTGGATCCACCCTGAGTTTGAGGGGGGGTGTTAGAGTATATATTTGTATATTGTAGTTTCCCCATGTGTTTAGGGGTTTCCTGTATATTTGCACCTGTACATGTACTATATATTGTGGCTTTTGGCCTCCTGGTAATACAAGCATCTATTACCATAACAGTTTGATACCTTCCCTGATGGTATCCTCAGTGACAAATCTCTGAATATTTGCACATCTGGGCGGGATGGGTATGAGAAGCAGACTTGACAGAGTTCAAGTTCACCAGCCACGTCAACTAACACCATGCCGTCATCGCTGCTTGAATCGATCCGTGATTTACGGTCAATAAGGGCAAATATTGAGGATGCCGATTCCTTGGCCTTGGTAGAATCTGATCCTAGTGCACTTGTCTGTGAAACGCCTATCGTTGCCATGAGCAAAGCAAAGAACACCTGAAGAACACAACAGTTTACAAACACAGACCAACTTAGTATTTCGTCTGAAGAATTTTCTTACTCTGAATACTTCAGTGAATGTGGCCTTTCCATCAAGCACGAACTTTGCTCCCACGTAGAAACAAAGGGCATATGTACAATACAGTACAAAGAACGATGCGCCAAAACCCAAACCACTGACAAGCCCTTGACGGATCCCGTGTCGTACTGGAGCTTCACACTTTTTGTAAGTAAGCCTTCATTACCTTATGATCAGCACAGAAGGAAGCAACAGTTCGTATACTACTGACAGCATCATTTGCTACTTGAGTAGCTTCTTCATACATCACCTGTAATACAAATGCCGAGACATATAATAGTATAACGGACTTTCAATTAGCTAGATGTGACCATGATTTTGCCAGAGCTGATATATTACCTTGGCATCTGAACTGAATCCCTCCAAAAACTTTATCTGAAGAAATCCCTGGAGACCACCCAAAGGAAGTACTACTGTGGCAATAAGGGCAATCCTCCAATTTGAAACAATTGCAATGATAAATCCAGCTAGTACTGTGACAGTGCTTCGAATCATCAGCGCCAATGAGTCTCCTACAAGACGTCGAATATTTGAAGCGTCAACAGATAGTCTGGCGCCAATTGTTGCACTGGAAAACAGTAACAACAGTAGATAAAGTGTACTGCAAATTTTAATATTGTACAAAAGAATCTGGAATAGAAATATAATAGAGTTGCAGAATATGTGGAAGCTCACCTAGCATTTGAGGGGTTATCGAACCAGCTGATTTCTTGATGGACAACCCTTTCAAAAGATAAAGAACGAATGCGCTCAACCAACTTCCCGCCAACCAGTCCAAATAGGAAATATTCCACTGGCAGGGAAATGAGTGAAGCAACTCCTGATGCTATGTACATCAATGTCCAAAACCGGGAATCTCTCCGGAGTTCATGTGGTTGCTCGTAAAAGGAATTTATGGAACTAGAGATCAATATACCTAACATTGGGAAGAGAACACCTGAAATGACTGCAGCAACAGCACCTAACAGAAGAACTGGTATCTCTGGTTTATTAAGAGAAATAAGCCGAGAGAGGGGCACCCTCCTGCGCTCTTCACCATCAGCAGACGAATGCTGTTCAGTATGTGTGCTCTCTGGGACAATCATGCCAGCAGTAGAAATTAAATGCATGCTTGTGCTCCCAAATGAAGTTCCTCCACCTACTAATCTCTGGAATGATGCACTATTACTTCTGCTGGATTTGCTGATGGACCAGACATTTAGGGCAGTTGAGATAGACTTTTCATAATCGACATCAGATTTATCTGGTTCTTCGGTTATATCCTGCAGCTGGATAAGCTGGGAGTATGCCCCACTGGGGTTCTTCAGTAGTTCGATGTGCGTGCCTGGTTAACAAGTGAGAGATTAAACTCCATGATCAGAAAAGTAATATAATGGATGCATGCAGAGTTTAGACCTTGTTCAACTACTCTTCCACGCTGCACGACTGATATAATATCAGCATCTTTTATGGTGCTGAGCCTATGGGCTACTATGACCGTGGTCTTATCTCGCATAATTCTACCAAGGGCCTCTTGAACAACTCGCTCAGAATCCAAATCTAGTGCACTGGTTGCTTCATCAAGCAGCAAGATTTAGGGATTTTTCAGAATGGCCCTTGCGATCGCAATCCTTTGCTTTTGCCCTCCAGAAAGCTGCACTCCATGCTCACCGACCATAGTATCTAGACCCTGAAATAAGAGGTGCTTAGTTGATTATCACAGCACAACAGTAATAGGGATAGGATTTTGTACAGTCTCAGGAGTGCCTTTCATACATTAGGTAGCTTGTCAATGAACTTTGCTGCATTAGCAAGCTCTACTGCAACCATTATCTCCTCAGTTGTTGCATCATCTCTACCATAGACAATGTTCTCACGGATAGTGGTAGCAAACAAAAGTGGTTCTTGGCAGACAAGGCCGATCTTTTCCCGTATACATCCAAGCCTCAGGTTCTTTATGTTGACACCATCTATTAAAACTTCACCGGTCTGAGGGTCATAGAATCTCTCTAGAAGATTAATCACAGTTGACTTTCCACTGCCACTCTCTCCTACTATAGCCATTATTGTGCCACACAGAACATGTAATGAAAACCCATCAAATATCAGTTGGTCAGGCCTAGATGGATAGCTAAAGTATACATTCCTCATCTCTATATCACCTCTGATGTTTTCTAATACAATACCATCTATTCCATCGGAATAAATTTCTGGCTTCCTTTGAATTATTCGCATCATTCTATAGCCAGCAGCCTGCCCAGAAGCAAAAGCAGTCATACATGGTGTTGCCTCGCCTAGTGACCTGGTAATCAAAATGTGTAATTTAATAATTTTGTAATAACATGAACTAGTACGCAGGAGAAAATTTTCCTACTTGTCATGAGTAACTGACAGGGAATAGTCACTACCAATAAAAGTTTATTATTATTGCCATTTTAGAGCAAAATCATGAAAGCCTTCACACGAAAATCGATGTTTCCTCATTTCAATCGAAACGTATACTTAATGAGTTCACTGGTATTTTTTAAATATCTGCTAGAATTTGGTTTTGACTATATGAAAATCACAGCAAGATCAGGCTATCACCAGTCTCTGGGTACGAAATTTTAGATGGAAGAAAATGATTCAGATTACTCTAGAATATATTACACACATATATAAAATTTATGCAGTATGAACATGAGCTGATAGTCTTCTAATACCCTTCGGGAAAAAGAGGTGTATTTAGATATATCAGAATCACATTGACCAGCTCTGGGCTCTCGATATAGACCACTTACATTGCACCTGTCATGAATGCCATCCAGACACTAACAACCTGCCCTCCTCCATATCCTTTATCGATAATCAGCTTTGCCCCATACCATGCTGTTAGACCGTAGGTGCAGAAAAGGATAAACATAACAAAACCAAAGCCCAGGCCAGTAGCTGTGCCTTCTTGAACAGCACAAACATATGCATTCCTAATGTATTTATTGTATAGCGTAGTGGCTCGGTTCTCTCCATTGAAGGAAGCGACCTTTGAATATTGGAACAGATAAATATTGGTTAAGAATATGAACAATAAGAATAAAAATGATTCAACAGGGACCTCCCACTCTTGTCTGTTCTTCGAGAAAAGGCAAAGATTGCGCCTGGATGCATATATAGAAGGAGAAAGTTTTATGGACCTACCGTTCTGATAGCTCCAATTGCCTGCTCAACAACATTCCCTGCTTCATTATACTTGGATTGACCCTGGGTTGACAGTTTAGATATGATCCATGACATAGTCGCACCAGCAATTACTATAGGAGGAATACTTGACAGCATAACAGATGATAAGAGCCATCCTTTAGCAAAAGCAACTACAAAACCTCCCATAAACGTAGAAGTAAATTGTATAAACTTTCCAACCTAAAAGAGAGAGCAAGAGAATCAAATGGGCGCACAGAATTCATAAAATCATCAAAATGGTGCAATCAAATAAGGCAAACTAATTGTCAGATTAAATATAACTAATTAGAAATATTGATGAACTGAATACAAATACAAGAACTATTTCTATGTAATTGTAAGTTCAAGACAATAATCTGAATGCAGCATCGCAGCAACATATTTTTTGAGGAAAAAACACTAGGAGAGGCTCCTGCTGTGATAGCAACATATTAAGTATCCCTTAGCTCTACCTTTTCACCAATTGCATCCTGGATGAGTATTGTATCTCCAGACATCCTCTCAACCACTTGTCCGGTTGTCATCTCCTTGTCAAAAAATGCAATATCTTGCCTCAATACAGCTTCAAGGTAGAGGCCTCGAATACGGGCAGCTTGTCTTTCTCCAGTAATCATCCAACATGCGACCTCTGATTTCCCTCCAAAAGAAAACATGCAACCTCTGGTAAGAGGATGAAAGTAAGAGCACCTGATTGGTAATCAATACTAAAAAGCACCCTTGGCCAGTTGTCCTGATAGCTGTTCAGACAAAATTATACATAACACATAAAATAGTGTGTGTTCTTCATCGACCTTCTCATCCCCAATATTAGGCAATCTGCACTTCTTTTTGAAAAAGAGTAGTTTTATTCTAGGATTGGGATTCATATTTTTTCTTGAGGGTCAAAAGGAAGCAGCGTCCTAGCCTCATATTTCAAAGGAGGAGCCAGGCACCCAGGTTCGAGCACAAGTGAGATCTACAAACTAAGCATTCCCACACAAATGGTTCCAAATTTTTGCAACAAACATATAACAACATGAACATGAAGTCGGGGATTTCAAGTCTCCCGCTTATTTATAACAAATGATCATTCCCAAACTATGGCAAAATAAATTCCTCCCTCCCTCCCTCAGCCACGTAAATGTCAAGAAGGCTGACTAGGCATGAGAGAACTACAAACTGCTGCTGCCGTAAGGCAGAACTAGAGGGTAAACTGGAGCATCATATTTCAATGAAGAAATGGCACTCCTTGCGAAAAAGAAACATCAATAGTAATACTTACGGAGGAAGCAAGCAAACCATGACCCTATAGCCAAATAGAAGAACTTCAGGCACACCTGAAACGTTAACGATACAAAGTTTAGCTCAGGATGAATTTCATAATTTTTCCTCAAAGGAAGACACGACTGAAGCCCAAATAACCGATTCATGCGCTCACTGTAAAAAATTCATGAGTGAGATAATTTCCGTGCACCTAGTGAGCGTTAGTGTTACTGTGTAACTGTGTTAGAGATCGTTACAGATCATAATTCGCATCAGACGCCACACATCGAGACCAGCAGAGTTACTCATTTACTCGGATTAACTGAACAACCCATGCTAAAACCAACGGAAAATCCTACTTGGGCGAACCAACTGACAATAGAACATGGTACAGTAAGAAAAAAATGATTTCAACTCCATCAGCAGTTCTTTCCCCCGCTTTGCTTCGATTCGATAATCCATCGGGACGAGACGCACCTCGGAGACGCGGTGAAGGACGTCGTGGCGGGATGCGGAGCCGAACGCCTCGACGACCTCGCCGAAGACGAGAGTCATGAGGGGCTGCGACACGCCGTGAGCGACTGCCCCGGCCGCGCCGGCCGCCATGTGCAGCGCATCCGCCGCGTCGGCAAAACGGAACAGGCTGTGCAGTCCCACCTTACCCTTCCCTTCCTCCTCGTCTCCGCTTCCTTGCTCGGACATTCCTCTCCTCTCTTCTGCTCGCCCGGCGGGTTCGTCGCGGTTCCGGGACGCAGGCACACGCGTTTTATAGGTGGGGAATCCGCCATGCGGGAGCTTGATTCCGGTGGCTGGCGCACGCGAGGGAGGGGAGGAGCAGCCGCCGGGTTGGGCTCAACGTGTTTTGTTAGTACCAAACTAGTAAACATGCACGTGCACTCGCACGTCTCTAAAATATAAATCCTATCTATAGTTTAGTGAATTTGTTTGTTACCAAAGCAACATATATCATGGCTAAACCTTATAAGAACATATAATCCACACATGTTGCATCACTTAAAATTCAGAAAGCACAAAATAATAGTTATTGTTTGCATAAATCATACAAAACAACACCAGTTCAAAGAGATAGTTTAAAAACAAGTTCTAAGTAATAATTATCCACTCTATATTATTCAGAAGGCCCATCTCTTTATGCCATCAATAATTTCTCATTCCAAAATATGAATATTGTTGATCGCTTCGTTATCTTGATACTTCAGAATAAATACCAGAAACCGCTTTCTCAACTCAGAACCATCCTACATATGTATTATAAAACATTTGTCATATAAAGTTCATGTTAAAAGTGTAACAAATAAGCATGGTTGAGAATATTCACCTTGTGTATTTGAAAAGATGACACTTCATCGTACTATGAGTGCATTAAATTAAAAAGCTTCTTACCCATGCAAGTTTGTCGGAACAATAAGAACTTTGCGTTCCCATTTGGAGATGTCATCATTCCATTTGGGGTTTGCCAACTGAAAGAACAAACTATGCCCGGATGTCGCCTAGAGGGGGGGGGGGTGAATAGGCGATTAACACTTTTTCTAATTAGGGCCTTGATAATTACGGAATAAAACTATGTGTTTAAATTAACAAGGCAACAAACTAATTACTAGGCTCACCTATGTGCACCAACAACTTATACTAAGCAATTTAAGCAACAAGGAGATGGCTATAGATAAACTTCAAGCACGAAGGCTATCACAAGTAAATTGCATAAATAGAAGCTCGGGTATAGAAATAACCGAGGCACGCGGAGACGAGGATGTATTCCCGAGTTCCTCCTTGTTAAGGGAGTACGTCTCGTTGGAGGGGTGTGAGCTCGCCACAAGAGGCCTACTCAAGATGCCACAAAGGCCTCACCCTATTCTCCGATGAACCTCACCCAAGGGATTGGTTCACCTTCCACTATCGGAATCCTTCGAGGCGGATTCCGGAGCCCTTTACAACTCTTCTTGGGGCACACACCCACAACTCAATTGGGGGCTTCCAAATTCGTGCAGAAGCTTCACAACTCGAAGTCTTCGCGGCACCTCCAACCGTCTAGGGTACACAATGCACCCAAGAGGCAACAAGCTCTTGGGAACACAATGCACCCAAGAGTAACAAGCTTCTCAACCTTCAACTTCACGTATCACCTGGAGAGAGCAACCCGATGCAACTAATGCAAGAGGCAAGAACACACAAAGTGATCAAGTCCTTCACTCTCAAATTCCAACCAAGCAACAAATGCTTTGGGGGGAATAAGAGAGGAAGAACAAAGGGGATGAACACAAAGTAACCCCAAATCTAGATCCACTAGGTTCCCCTCACTTAGAGGAGAATTTGATTGGTGAAATGGTAGATCTAGATCTCCTCTCTTGAATCCCTAAGTTTGGGCAAGAATCATTGGAGGGATTGAGAGGAATCAAGCTCACAAGGTTAGCAACAATGGAGGAGAGAGGAAAACAAGTGAGCAAGAAGAGCAACCAGCCCTTGGGGGAAGAAGGGGGCTATTTATAGCCTCCCCAAAAAACTAGCCGTTGGAAAACCGCAGGGCCGGAAATTCCGGGTTAAAGTGCCGGAACTTCCGGCCGGGGGCCGGATATTCCGGGGCTTACACCGGAATTTCCGGTGCCCCGGAAATTTTCGGAGCAAATCTCCGGTGCAAAGTTCCGGACCCCCACCCGAGAGAAAACGCGAAAATAACTTAGCCAAATTTTCCTTGGGCCGGATATTCCGGACCAAAGACCGGAAATTCCGGACCCCCGGAAATTTCCGAGGAAACTTCCGAGGCAAAATTCCGGACCCCCTCCAGAGAGAAAAGCCAACTCTATCCTTCCCAAGAGAATAAACATCATCAATTATAATAGGGTTGGATGGGGTACCGTTAGTGCATGAAGAAGCAAAATGACCTTTGCCATGGCAAAGGTAGCAACACCGACTCTTCTTCTTCTTAATAGGCTACTCAACTTGAGGAGCAATAACTTGAGTCTTCTTGGGAGGTGGCCTTTGTTCAACTCGTGGTTGAGCACGAGATTGAACAAGAGGCCGCTTCCCTAGTTGCTTCTCACTAAGAGGCTTCTTCTTCTTCATTGGGCAATCCCGAACATGGTGCCCTTCTAACTTGCACTTGAAGCAAATGATGTTGGCCGGATTCTTGATTTGAACTTGGCCCTTCTTCTTCTTCTCAACCTTGGACTTGTTCTTGTTGTTGGAGTTGAATCCAAGTCCACTCTTGTCATTGGGGGATTGTTGCACACTCAACATGTTGTCAAGTGCACGCTTCCCTTCATGACGCTTTTCCAAGCCTTTCTTCATAGAAGTGGCTTGGGCCTTGAGCTCTCCTCTTTTCTCTACATGGTTAGTGACAACACAAGTACTAGAGGAGGTAGATGCATCATTGTTAGAGCAACAAGGCAAATCAAGTAATTCATCACATGATGTACCAATATTTTTAGTGGATGAACTACTAGGACTAGCACATGGCATTTTAGCATTTTTAGTTATGGTTGTGCTATTATCCACATGAGGCTCACAAGATGTTACCTTTGTAGTGACGGCCTCATGAGCTAACTTTAGACTAGCATAGGATGCTAGAAGATCATCATTAGAGCTAGATAGCTTTTTATGACTTTCTTCTAACTCCCTATACTTGCTAGTTAGCAACTCAAGTTGAGCCCTTAGCTCAACATTCTCCTTCAACATAGATGCTTCACAAGAAATTGAGTTAGTAGCACAAGCATCATTGACATTAGGGATGGAAGAAGAAATCTTAGCAAGCTCTTCATTTAATTTAGCATTTTCATTTTTCGTGACTTTATATTTAGCATGAGCATGGTCACGTTCTTTAATAAGTTTAGCAATTATTTCATTATGAGACTCCTCGATAGATTCTAATTTCTCCTCTAGAGAAGCACGAGTCTCATGCTCTTCCTCAAGAGCATCTTCTAACGATGCTTTCTCCATAGCATCATCCCTTTCAATCTTACCCTTTTCTTCAAGGCTTGCTTCCAAAGCCTCAATAGTTTCCCCACGCTCAATAAGAGTGCTCATAATTTCAAAGATGTTAGCTTGGGCACTTTTATTGGTAGGAAGGGCTTTAAGAATCATTAGACCTTTATTTTGAAGAAGGGCATTAATTTTTTTCCATATCATCTTTTTCATCATTATTATCATTAGCATTATTATCACCATTGTCATTACTAGAAGAAGATTTAGCCATAAGACAATGAGAGGTGGATGAAGAAGAATAATTAATTTTTGAACTACTCAAGTTCACATCTTGTTGCATAGCAAATTGGGTTTCCTCTATATTATTATTAATGCAAGAGTTAGAGGGAACACAAGCATTTTCATCATGGCAACAAGATAAACCAAGCATATCATAAAGAGATTCATCCAAGCAAATTTTTGATGATATGCAAGGACTATCAACACTAGCATGTAAATCATTTATGGTGCTACGAGTGTTTAGATCCAAAGATGAAGCATTGCAACAAGATAGAGATAAATGATCATCAACAATGAGCTCACTATCCAAATTGCAAAGCCTATCACTACTCACCATCACATTAGTTTGTGGCTTACCACATTTTGGTGAAGTAGATGAAGACGAGAACTCGTCACGGCCGGAGGTGGAGGGATTGCAATCATCCTCAAAAGAGTTGGACACTCCATATTTTTCTTGTAGCTTGGTCCAAAGCTCATGAGCATCCCGGAGAGGCATGATTGACTCAAAAACTACAACACTTACAAATTTGCAAAACTCGTTAGATGCTAGAGCATCTAGATATAAGTTTTTCTCATCCTCTAAAGTCGTACTTGCGTAGTCCTTTGGAGGAGAAAAACCTATATCTAAGATACGCTCAATATTGGGGTCCAAGACCCGTAAGTGATTAAGCATATGAGTTTTCCAAACATTAAAATTTGTGCCATTAAATCTAAACAAGGAATTGTGCACTAAATCCCTAGACGACATCTTTACTCTCTAGGCGATAAAGCCAAACAAGAGAGACGAGGCTCTGATACCAATTGAAAGAACAAACTATGCCCGGATGTCGCCTAGAGGGGGGGTGAATAGGCGATTAACACTTTTTCTAATTAGGGCCTTGATAATTGCAGAATAAAACTATGTGTTTAAATTAACAAGCCAACAACCTAATTACTAGGCTCACCTATGTGCACCAACAACTTATGCTAAGCAATTTAAGCAACAAGTAGATGGCTATAGATAAACTTCAAGCACGAAGGCTATCACAAGTAAATTGCATAAGTAGAAGCTCGGGTATAGAAATAACCGAGGCACGCGGAGACGAGGATGTATTCCCGAGTTCCTCCTTGTTAAGGGAGTACGTCTCGTTGGAAGGGTGTGAGCTCGCCACAAGAGGCCTACTCAAGATGCCACAAAGGCCTCACCCTATTCTCCGATGAACCTCACCCAAGGGATTGGTTCACCTTCCACTATCGGAATCCTTCGAGGCGGATTCCGGAGCCCTTTACAACTCTTCTTGGGGCACACACCCACAACTCAATTGGGGACTTCCAAATTCGTGCAGAAGCTTCACAACTCGAAGTCTTCGCGGCACCTCCAACCGTCTAGGGTACACAATGCACCCAAGAGGCAACAAGCTCTTGGGAACACAATGCACCCAAGAGTAACAAGCTTCTCAACCTTCAACTTCACGTATCACCGTGGAGAGAGCAACCCGATGCAACTAATGCAAGAGGCAAGAACACACAAAGTGATCAAGTCCTTCACTCTCAAATTCCAACCAAGCAACAAATGCTTTGGGGGGAATAAGAGAGGAAGAACAAAGGGGATGAACACAAAGTAACCCCAAATCTAGATCCACTAGGTTCCCCTCACTTAGAGGAGAATTTGATTGGTGGAATGGTAGATCTAGATCTCCTCTCTTGAATCCCTAAGTTTGGGCAAGAATCATTGGAGGGATTGAGAGGAATCAAGCTCACAAAGTTAGCAACAATGGAGGAGAGAGGAAAACAAGTGAGCAAGAACAGCAACCAGCCCTTGGGGGAAGAAGGGGGCTATTTATAGGCTCCCCCAAAAACTAGCCGTTGGAAAACCGCAGGGCCGGAAATTCCGGGTTAAAGTGCCGGAACTTCCGGCCGGGGGCCGGATATTCCGGGGCTTACACCGGAATTTCCGGTGCCCCGGAAATTTCCGGAGCAAACCTCCGGTGCAAAGTTCCGGACCCCCACCCGAGAGAAAACGCGAAAATGACTTAGCCAAATTTTCCTTGGGCCGGATATTCCGGACCAAAGACCGGAAATTCCGGACCCCCGGAAATTTCCGAGGAAACTTCCGAGGTAAAATTCCGGACCCCCTCCAGAGAGAAAAGCCAAAAAGACTTAGCCAAAAAAGCTCAGATGAAAATATGGGCCGGATATTCCGGTGCAACGGCCGGAACTTCCGGGAGCCGGAATTTCCGGACCCCGGGCTGGAATTTCCGCCCCTCAGAAAAACTGCAGAATGAGCAATATGAAAACGGGCATATCTTTTGCATCCGGACTCCGTTTTCGATGATCTTGGGCTCGTTGGACTCACAACGAAAAGCTCTACAAGATCATGCAGAGAAACATCATTGTCCATCATGTGAGGAGGAGGTCACAAGGAGAGAGAGTTTGACCTCTCTAAAAAGGACACGCCGGGAAAACCTCCTTTTTGAAAATCGGAAATGCCGTATCTTTTGCAAATGAAGTCCAAATGACATGAAACCAATTTTGTTGGAAAGAGGACGACAAATGCAACCTTTGTAAATGGCAAACAAGCAATGGGGATTTTGCAAAGAAATGGAAGAGATAAATCTTCCGCACGGATGAACCGGCAAAATCTCCAATACCGAAAACGCAATAGAAGACGCATACGAAAACCGTTTTTGGTGAACTTAGCCTTGTCATGACGAGCACGACAAGCACCAAGATCACACCACGATAAGATGCAAATAAGAACCAATAGAGATGATTGCATGGATGCAAAGGTTTGTGCTCTCTACGACGATACGATCCCGATATCCGGTCGAGAGCCCCTCTTGATAGTACGGCTATCTATCCTATAACCCGGTCTCTCACTAAACATCATGAGACCGGTAAAATAGAAACCCTATCAAGAACATACCTTTGCCTTGCGCATTAATCCACTTGAGGTCGATGGAGACGATCTTCATTTCCTCAAGACGAACCATCTTCTTGATTGCGCTTTGCTTGGTGAAGATTCACATGTGGCTCCCCCATACCCCAAGATGGGAGAAGCACCTCTTCAGAATATCTTCACTTGGCCTTTGTCTTGATGACGAACACCTTGGCCTTGATCAACCAATGATCTTTTTCCCTAAACCTTGACTCCAACACATGGAGAACAAGCAAGACCTTGACTCCAACAAATGGAGACAAGCAAGCAAATGAACACCTAAAAATATAGCTCAATGCAAATATTAGTCCATAGAAATTGTCATTAATTACCAAAACCATGCATGGGATCAACCATGCACTTTCACCAACTGAAGGGCAAGGTTAATCTTCTTGCCAATTTCCATATTTTTAAATATGTGAATCCCGCAAGTAGGTCTCGATCTCGGAGCGGGTCTAAAACATACATAAATTTCTTCTTTTGATTGAACACGAAAGGTATGAATATGCCAAGAATATCATAAGGCAAGTAAATCTGTAATGATGGTACACAGGGAAGGCAAACACTGCCTCTCCTCGCTCTGCTTACTGCCGACTTGGCCAAGAGGAACAACACACTCGTGGCCAAGCTTGCACCCAAACCGTTCTGCTGGGTTGATGTACAATACATGGAATCGTGCTAACATAATTGATAACCACACTGTCAATCTATCAATCCATATTAAACTGATATCGCTAATGTATGGTTAGACATAAAGTAAGGCAAGGTATATGCAGCAGCACAATCATGAAGGCATAACTTTGTGTGAAATGGCCGAACTATATGTAAGCTGCTTCTTAGGATTCCTGGACAATAGCATGATACACAATGGAATAGATTCCGTAAACTGAAATAAAGATATAGGAGCTTCAAATCACTTTCAGAAGAACAAGATGGTGTGCAGTGCTTTGACATCTGTCAAGTAAAAGATAAGTAAAGAAATCGCAGGGTTCAGAATGGGATACATTTGCATTTGATTAACACTTTGAAATGACCATCTTTGACCAACTTTGCCTCTGTGGCAACTCTGACGATATGCCGGCGATTGGCGTGATCCTTCTCAATCTTCCTTTGTTCCTTGCATCTTCTCCTTCCCCAGTGTGTTTGCAATTTCTGGGGTGTTTGTTTGGTATTTTTGGCTTGTGTTTTGAGAACCTCTGGTCGGAGATCCAAACTGAAAAGTTGGCCAACGCCTTTTTCTTACAGCTGGTTGCAGCCTACACATAAAACAGAAATATGAATAAGTACAAATACTGACTTGATCACTTAGAAACAGAAGAGTTAATTAATATTTTTTGATGAATTGCCTATGTTTGCTGATGAACGTCAGTTCTTACATGTGAATTACAAAAAAATCTCCGCTCTTACAAGAAAACATACTCCTCATGGATTCTTAGTACAGTCCACCAATGTGGGCGTAATTGTCTGAAATGAAGATTTGGCATACATTTCTAGTACTGGAAAAAAAAAGTGAACTTCTAGGTAGTAGCACTGGCTTTATAAAATGCACAAGGCTTGCTGGAGGCAATCTGAAGTATAAAGTGTGTTTCTAGCAGGTAAGGAATAGCATGCTGATAACGTACATATCTAGTACATCTGCAGACTCACATTTCTCCACGAAATGTTTGCTTTCGGACATCAAATATGGAGAATTTCTGAGAAGATTCTCTACCTATTAGCATCTTACAATATAAGGCTTACACTGAATTCTACGAAAATGATTATGATGGGGTTCCAGTAAAATCAAGTGTCTAGAAACTAAAGAAGTAGCCATAACAAGAATAGGATGTGCCCATCTGTGAGTAAATTACATTACCTTTGGATACAAGGCCATCATCCGAAGCACCAAATCCTGAATCAGCCGATCTGGACACATCATATGTGAGTTGTCAGAAGACTTCGCATTAAACAAATAGAAGTTGTTTAAAATAAATAAATAAAACGAAGTCGTATTAAAGGACTGATCCTATATACCTGGTCGAGAACCCCAAGATTGAATAGGCAAATAATATTGATACCAAAGTATCCAAGTATTGAAATCATGGAATACATACTGTAGCAAGTATTAATTTTTACAAGCACACCACACCATGCATCCTACCTCGGTGCCCTGCTTCTCCCCACCCTTTTCCGTTATAGATTTTCCATTTGTAGAATTGTGTTTCGCTAAATATGGGAACACCTTACCTATAAACCAATTGATAAATCCCTTATTAAACAATTTATCAAGAACTGGTTTAAGCATTTGATAAATCCCTTCAAAGAATTGACCTACAAGGTGAAGAAAGATCGGCTTGCTGACTGCAACAATGCTAAATGGGTCAGCTCCCTTCACAATTACACTGAGAATACAGAGATATCCGTAGACTAATTAGCATCAGACAGCAATTACACTGAGAATAGATATTTGCATTTTTCTTTTCTAGGTGCACCGCAATATCCAGTGAAAACAGACACAAAACCAATGCTCCTTGGGTACTGCACACAATGAACCAACAAGAAACTAAAGGCTCACCTTTGTGTTGAGCATTAGAAGCCATATCGTCCCCAAAAGATTTCATGTACTCTCAAACACCTCACCCTGCACAATAACACATCCAGATCAACTCAAACAAAAGAACACTGACAAAAATACGAACACGAATTCATTCACAAGACATACACTTGCTCGTCCAGTCCATCGCTCGTTGCCACGCATTCTCCTTCAAGTACAAGACGGAAGCAGGCAGCGAGCCGAGTGAAAAGGGGTGAGGAGCGGCCGGAGACCATCAAGGTCGACCAGTCCGCGCTCACCAGTTGACCCCTCCCGACGGCCAGGGGCCCGGGACAATGCGACGTGTAGGTGTACGACGACTCCTCCCTCGTCGCCGCCGGCGGCGGCCGCTCCTACCTCGCCGATGCCGTACACCTTGCTGACACCATGGATGTCAGCAATCATCCACCCAACGAAGCTCCTGATCCCATCTTGCATCCCGCGGTTGAGATGGGGTGCACAGCACTGGCAACAGGATGCGGGCGGCGGCGCTGGAATCTGCGGGGCTAGGTTCATGGAGGGGCGGCGGTCTGGCGATTCCAAACCATGGAATCGAAAGAGGGGAGGAGGTGGTGTCGGGGCCGGAACTGACTGGCGATGGAGGCGGCCGACAAGGGGATCGGGAGGCGACGCTGCTGCAAATGGGCAACGGAGGAGGCGGCTTGTTTGAGGAAGGAATAGCAAACATGGGTAACCCGGCAGGAAATGTTCTGCCGGTCGACAGGATCAATCTCGGTCGTTGCTTCGGGTGGGTCTTGATAAAACGGAACTGTGTCGTTCGATCCGTTTTAGTGGGCATGATCTGACGGTTCTGGGTGACCTGTGTACGCTTTGTTTGGTATCTGTAGCGAAACTAAATTTCGTCCTTTTATTAGTAGTGGAGATCAAGAATAAAATGCACTCACGGTCAGTGAACTTGCGCGCAAAACTCAGTTTGGTCACTGTACTTAATACGGTCACTAAATACGATTGGACGTGATTCTACGGCCACTGTGTGGCGTATCTGACGAGTATAGCCACGTGTTGACCGGTCCGCGGAGCGAAGCGTCGCGCGGGTGTTGTTTTTTGCGAAAACCCCCATGGGCTGAAGAAAACTTGAGGCCCTTCTTCTTTATCGAAGCATAGGAGGCGGAGAGGTCGACGTGACCGACGTAGGGCTCGACGCCGCTGATCATCGGCTTGTCGCCGGCCGGAGTCCCGTGGCGCTGCGTCGGCCGTAGGCGCTCCGATTCGAGGCTGCGTGGCGAGGAGGGTGCGCCACCGTCATGTCTCCTGTTCGTCGCCCTGAAGGAGCCCCTCCCCCTCTCTACAGTAAGCCTCCGCCGCCATGGATTGTGTTCTTCAATTTCGAGTCTTTTTCTTCTTCTATCGTCTTTAGTTTGTTGCGCATTAGGTATTTTTCGCGTTCTGCGGTAGATTTTTGGGGGTAGTGTTGCAGTTGATTTGGGTAGGGTTTAAGGCCCTGATTTGGGGGTGTGCGGGTACGGTGTAAGGTCTGGTAAAAGTTATAATTTTTTGGCCAAATCTGAGTCCTATATCTGGTGTTTGATCGCAGGACCGCGAGAGAGCAAGTTTTCGTTGCAGTTTCATCATGGTGGTTATTTCGTTGGGGAAGGAGTCAATCGAGCATATGTGGATGGTCATGTTGTCTGGTATGATCAAATAGATAAGCTGACATGGTCACCAATTATGGTAGAGAACTTAGTGGAGGAGATTGGCTGGGAAATGGCTGGGAGAGTGAAGGTGTACTACTACATTCCTATACTGGCAGTGAACGAGAATGGGTTGAGGGAGATAAGAAGTGAGCATGACACTGATCAAATGCTCACTTTCTTGTCAATTGGCCACCATTTATTATTCTACTGTCTTGACAATATAATCTCCCTCATGTAGATTTCCCTGACAAATATTAATTTCCCTGGTTCAAACCCTCATGTAGATGCCACAGACAAGAGTAGTGGAACTGAGACCTGTTCCAGATTCAACCTTCATTAGTGCTGCCCAAGCTATGCTAAACCAACCAGAAGGAAGCACAAATACACTCACCCAAAGTGAACTGACTAAGCATTTACTACTCTTGAAGAGACAGAGAGAGAAAGAACTTGAGGATAAGAAGGAAGCATTGCTTACACTAAGAAGAGAAGCACAAGAGAAGAAAGCTGAAGATGAAGCTAGAAAGAGACATGAGCAAGCAGAGAAGAAGGCTCAAGATGTAGAGAGGAGAAGGCTACTTGCAGCTGAGAAGAAGGAGAAGAGGAAAGAAGAAGCAGAAATTAAGAAGAAAGCAAGAATTCAGACAAAGAAGATAATTGCAGATGTTCACAAGGAATTGGCTGCTGAAAAGAAGGCTAGAATATATGCTGAAAGAAAGGCTCAGAAGGAAGAAGCTGCTGCAAAGAGGCTAGAATAGAGGCAAGCAGCAGCTGCAGAGAAGGAGGCAAAGAGAATTGCACTTGCTGCAGAGAAAGAAGCAAAGAGAATTGCACTTGCTGCAGACAAAGAGGCACAGAAGAAGAAAGATAGTGCAGAGAAGGAGGCACAGAGGATGACGACAACACCATCTCGTAGGAAATTCAAAAGACCAAGACCTATTGAAGATACATCAGAGACTACCAGTACCAATGATACCATTCAACCACCTAAGCATGTATCCATGTTTGATATCTTTAGGTGATCTGGACTGTTAGCAGTAACAATGAGTGTTGTGAGGTGTTTTTTGGTCCTGTAATGGAAGTATGATGTACTAATGAGTGCTGCACTCTAATGCAATCCTGATCTGGAATGTTTCTTATATCTTGTTCATGTTCATTGTTCTTATAAAGCCCAAATGTGATCAACTTGCATAACTCAAATCAACAGACACATGCATTTCACTTTGCTGCACAGATGGAAGTACACATTGAAGCACAGATCATAACCACATAATTGTTTCATTCATAGCAGCATACATAGCTTAAACATGCACACACCACATAACTAGTTCAGACTTGCATGGATACACACTACTTGGGCTCAGAGGCGGACCCAGAAATTTGTCGAAGCCTGGGCGCGGTGTAGTGTAACTAAAAAAATTCTCAGACAAATACAAACATCACATGGAGCAAATATTGTTTTTGAAAATAGTTTAATACGGCAACACAAATATAATACATTGCATGCTGACAACACATTTCAATGTTCAGTAGTTCACAAATTCAAATGCTCATCTACGACTAAAAGTCACTAAAAGTTCACAAATTAGATATGATAGGACAATAACTCCCAAAAGCCTAATGAAACTCCATCGATGCCGCAAGTTTTAATGTCCAAATGAACTCGCAAAGAGATTCTACATGATATTGATGTGCTAATTGGCCCTAGGCCTACGAGGTAGATTTTTCCTCCTCTTCTTCATGGCTTGAAACCGTTGAGTGATAACACCACCATCAAGTTGTTGAAATAGCTCCCTCTCGGTGTGACAGATCATCAAGTCATTAAACCATTCATTCTTGAGCTTCTTACGCAATTTGGACTTGATGATCTTCATTGCCGAAAAAGCCCTCTCAACCGATGCGGTTGACACCGGTAATATTAAGGCCAACTCAATAAGCTTGTGAACCAATGGGAAGACCACATGTTTCCCCGTTTCAACCATCTTTGTAGCCAAACTTTCAAGATTTGTGCATGTAGAAAAAGAGGAATGGACTCTCACATGGTGAATGTAATTATCAAGTTGGCCTCTTATGGTTGCACGATCACCATTAGAGAAATCCGCATGATAAATTGAAGATAAGCGAGCAATCTTGTCCACATCAAACATTGCGAAAGAGTCCTTCGGGCTAAGGCATGAGAAGCTTTCTAATATCTCCATAGATGCTTCACAAAAGCGATGATCCATCTCAACACATATCTTGTCAATGGCAACATAGAAGATCTCAACTTTGTAGAAGTGAAGGTTGGTGTAGGTCATCCCATCAAGCCTCGAACGACCCCGAACCGGTATTTGTTCATCCATATGTGGAACCGGAATACCCTTCTCCGTGCAAAATTGTTGGACCTCATCAAACAAGTCATTCCAACCACTTTCTCTCATGGAGGCCAATCGATGTTTCACATCACTAACTAATTCCATTGCATGCACAATATTTAGATCTTTCTTTTGCAAAACATGTGAAAGCTCATTTGTGAAGGCAAGCAACTTTATCATTAGCTTCAAAATGAAAACAAATTTGTAGTCCTCCATTTTCTCTATCCAACCCGCCGCTTGGGTCAATCCACGGCTTTCATCATTGATCTCGCGGAGAACAAACAATGTTCCCAACCACATTTGGTGAATGCGAAGCAAAGTTGTATAGTGTGAACCCCGTCTAGTATCCCCGGGCCTAGTGAGACTTGTTTCTTGATTCAAGCCTCTTCCACTAGATACCTCACCCCTCTCAAGCATATCCACAATATGTTGATGATGTTCCAAAAATCTCCTCTTCCTCCGGAATGAAAACATGCTCCTCTTCCTCCACAATAGGATCACACACTATTTCATCCGGATTGAAAACATGCTCCTCTTCCTCCACATTTACAACATTTGGTTGGGGTAAGCTTCTTCTATCAACCAAAAATCTTCCAATTTCTGAAATTTGAACAATTTTATCAATGATTAATCAATATTTTAAGATTCAAACCAATTGAGTTTAGTAATTCATTGTCAATCAATGCCCTAAATTCGGTTTTTTAAGTCCTAACCGAAATTCACCTAAAAATAAGCAATGTCAAGTTAAGAAAGTAGTACCAATTTGTCTTCTCCCTGTGGTGGTCGTGCCCGACGAGCCTGCTTGATTAGACACCGCCAGGTCGTCTCGCCAGCGCTTGCGGCCGCGGCCACCAGATGCGGCTGGCGCTGGGCATGGCCGCTGCTGCCCGGGACTCCCGCCGCCGCTATCGCCCGTTGGATTTCCAGCATCAGCTCCCCCTCCCGGATCTCCGTCCTCCATGGCCTACGGCCGTCAGATGCAAGCGGGATTGGGGAAATCACGGCGGCCGGCCGGCCGGACAAGCAAGGGTTTCGGGAGTGGATGGGCAGTGGTCATGGTTGGAGAATGAGGAATGGAACTACCAGATCAATTCGATACGCTGCGGCCAGGTAGTCTCGATCGTTGGCAGACTTGATCGTTGTCTTGTTGCCTTTCCACGTGAGACACGGCCCAACTAGAGTTGCCCAAGCCCATCGCTCAAGGCCCACTAGCCAACAATTTTGCCCCAACTCAGATACGATTTGCTAGCTAATTACGATCGATTCAAGGAAGCGAGCGTGAGCAAAGCCCGGGCAAGCGCCGGGCAGCAGGGACGCTGCGTCCGCCCTTGCTTGGGCTACATACCAGCTCCAGACTACCACAAGTTCAGACTTCCACCAGTTACATACATACCACACAACTTGAGCTACATACCAGCTCCAGACTACTACACTTTCAGACATGCAAACACTACACATCACTTCTTCAGCACAAACACAACAGTCACCACACAGAGCACCATCAGGCTAGCCATGATCATCTTCATGACCAGCAGCAGCTCTCTGCCTAGAAGGAGCAGCGCACGTGCTTCCTGCTTGCTCATCACATCTGCAGGCCTTCCCCTACCTTGCATCTCCCTTCCAACTCTGTTTCCTTGGCTTCTGTTTGCCATCTTTCTTGCCTTTGCTTCTTTCAGTTCTTCTCTCTTGTCCTTGGCTGCTCCAAGTGCGTCCACCGCAGCATCCCCAACAAGGATATCATGATCCAGTAGATAGATCACATATTCCAGCTCCCATTTCCAGAAATCACATGAAGTCTACCAACAAAAATATCAAACAATGCATGAAAATACGAACGACCGATGAGCACAAACGGACGAGAAGGGTAATAGGGGGCTTACAGCCGGATTGACACACCGGTAGAACACCCAGCCCTCGTGTTCTTCGGTGTTGGAGACCAACATCTTCACTTGCGTTCCGCAAAACGGGCAGCTGATTCTTGGCACCGGAACTGCTCGCGCGCGGAGAGCTGAGCGGGTAGAGCTTCCAGTCGACATTGCAACGGTGGACGCCGAGCGCGACATCAGAGTGGGGGCGAGGACGACAAGCACGAACACGGAGAGGCGGAGCTAGGGATTTGGGGGATTTTGAGGAGGCAGAGCTAGGGATTTGGGGGATTTGGGGGCGAGCTAGGTATTTGAGGACGACGGCAATTTGCAGAACCCCCCCCCCCCCCCAAATATCATTCTATTTTAACAAACTCCCTCCGCACCTGACATGTGAAAGTGCATGGTTGCTGTCGGGAGGCGACCCCCAGATAGGGTCAAGGTAATGAATTATGTATAGCCCCGGAGTTGACCGGGTCAATGTGGACCGACATAGGGTAGACCGGCATGGTCAAGATAGCCATGCTGGTACAAACCGGGATACTGGAACCAACATATCTGGACCGACATACAAAGGTATGTCGGATTGTCTTCACAGTTCCTCGTATGTGCGGGGGGAGCGAACCGAGTCAAGTGTATCTGGCATGGCTATGCCAGATAAGGAGGAGGCGCCTTATCTCGGTTGATGGTCAAGGCATGCGTCCCATCCCTTCAATCACGGAGCAGGGTATGGCGTCGCTCCGCAAGTACGATGTGATATGTCTCCACCATACCGCTGACCAGGGCGGTACGGGGGAGCAGTGCACAGGAGTGGAGGGAGTGTCCTGGCGACTAGGGGCTGACGCCAGCCAGGGATGGCCACAGTAGTTAGAGCCGCACTGTAACCTGGGCACCATTATATAAGGTGCCTGAGGCCCTCGTAGGAAAGGGAGAGAGCTCTGATCATTGGACTGACGGACGAAAGGAGAGCAAACATGAGACTTTAGACATCAGCCCGACATACAGCTCGAGGAGCACCTCTGTAACCCGGGTTGTGATTCTTATACACTCAGACAAGCAGGAGTAGGGGTTTTACCTCCTCACGAGGGCCCTGAACCTGGGTAGATCGTGTGTGTGTTTGTGTGTTCTGTGTGTGTAATTCTACGCACCATCGCTCCCCGGTGCCAACAGCGTCCATCGGCCCCAACATAAGCCATCCCATGGCATCTGTCAGTTAACCACGACGACAGTTGCCCCCATGTATGGTTTTGATAATTAATGACAATCTTTATGGACTAATGTTTGTATTGAGCTATACTTGTAGGTGTGTCCATTTGCATTGCTTGATCTCCATTTGTTGAAGTCAAGGCTAAGGGAAGAAAAGTATGTGTTGATCAAGGCTAAGTGCGTGTAGATCAACACTCAAGTCCATGTGAAGATATGCCGAAGAGTGTTTCTCCCATATTGGTGTATGGGGGAGCAACATGTGAATCTTCACCAAGCGAAGCGCAATCGAGAAAGGTGGTGCGTCTTGAGGAGATGAAGATCGTCTTCATCGACCTCAAGTGGATTAATGCGCAAGGCAAAGGTATGATCTTGATAGGGTTTCTATTTTACCGGTCTCATGATGTTAGTTGAGAGACCGGGTTATAGGATAGATAGCCGTACTATCAAGAGGGGCTCTCGACCGAATATCGTGATCGTATCGTCGTAGAGAGCACAAACCTTTGCATCCATGCATTCATCTTTATTGGTTCTTATTTGTCTCTTATCGTGGTGTGGTCTTGGTGCTTGTCGTGCTTGTCATGACAAGGCCAAGGACACCGAAAACGGTTTTCATATGCGTCTTCTTTTGCGGTTTCGGTATTGGAGATTTTGCCGGTTCATCCGTGCGGGAAGGTTTCTCTCTTCCATTTTTACAAAATCTCCTTTACTTGTTTTAATCTTTTCCGAGGGTAGCTTTTGTCGTCCTCTTTCCATCAAAATTGGTTTCACGACATTTTGACTTTATTTGCAAAAGATATAGCCTTTCCGGTTTTCAAAATAGAGGTTTAAAATTTCCCCATTTGCTTTTATAATATCTTGTTGGACCATGATTTTTCTCTACATGATCTTGTAGAGCTTTTCGTTGAGAGTCCAACGAGCCCAAGATCATCGAAAACGGAGTCCGGATGAGAAAGTTATGCCTGTTTTCGTTTTGCTCATTCTGCAGTTTTTCAGTGGGGCGGAAGTTCCGCCCCAAGCACTGGAAGTTCCGGCCCATATTTTCATCTGAGCTTTCTTGGCTAAGTCTTTTCGGCTTTTCTCTCTGGAGAGATTCCGGATTTTTGCCCCGGAAGTTTCCCCGGAAATTTCCGGGGGCCGGAAATTCCGGTCCTTGGTCCGGAATATCTGGTCTAGGAAAATTTTGGCTAAGTCGTTTTGCGTTTTTCTCTCTGGAGGGGGTCCGGAAATTCGCCCCGGAAGTTTGCTCCGGAAATTTCCGGGCCACCGGAAGTTCCGGTGTGTGCAGCGGAAGTTCCGGCCCCCGGAACTTCCGGTACATAACCCCGGAATTTCCGGCCCCTCGCTGCTCCAACGGTCAGATTTTGGGGGAGGCTATAAATAGCCCCCTTCTTCCCCAAAAGAGCAGCTCACTCACTCACTCTCTCCTCCATTGTTGCAAACTTGTGAGCTTGATTTCTCTCAATCCCTCCAATGATTTTTACCCAAATTTAGGGATTCAAGAGAGGAGATCTAGATCTACCATTCCACCAATCCATTCCTTCTCTAAGTGAGGGGAACCTACTGGATCTAGATTTTGGGGTTGCTTTGTGTTCATCCCCTTGTTCTTCCTCTTAAATCCCTCCATAGCATTAGTTGCTTTGGTTGGATTTTGGAATGAAGGATTTGACCACTTAGTGTGTTCTTGTCTTTTGCATTAGTTGCATTGGGTTGTGCTCTCCACGAAGATTCGTGGGATTGACGTTGAGAAGCTTATTACTCTTGGGTGCATTGTGTTCCCAAGAGCTTTGTGCCTCTTGGGTGCATTGTGTACCCTAAACGGTTTGAGGATTCGCGAAGACTTCGAGTTGTGAAGCTTCGGTAAGATTTGGGAGCCCCCAATTGAGTTGTGGGTGTGTGCCCCAAGAAAGTTGTAAAGGCTCCGGATTCCGCCTCGAAGGATTCCGATAGTGGAAGGTGAACCAAACCCTTGGGTGCGGTTCATCGGAGAATAGGGTGAGGCCTTTGTGGCATCTTGAGTAGGCCTCTTGTGGCGAGCTCACAACGAGACGTACTCCCTTAACAAGGAGGAACTCGGGAATACATCCTCGTCTCCACGTGCCTCGGTTATTTCTATACCCGAGCTTTTACTTATGCAATTTACATTATGATAACCTTCGTGCTTGAAGTTTTATATCTTGCTATCACCTTGTTGCTTGCCTTGCTTAGCATAAGTTGTTGGTGTACATAGGTGAGCCTAGTAATTAGGTTGTTGGCTTGTTAATTTAAACACCTAGTTTTATTCCGCAATTATCAAGCCTTAAACCGGAAAAGTTTTAATCGCCTATTCACTCCCCCCCCTAGGCGACATCTCGGCATAGTTTGTTCTTTCAACATGGCTCGACATCTGGCTCCGACGACCGGTCAACACGTGGTTTTACTCGTCAGATACGCCACACAGTGACCGTAGAATCACATCCCAACGTATTTAGTGATCGTAGTGACCGTATTCTTAAGTACAGTGACCAAACTGAGTTTTGCGCGCAAGTTCAGTGACGTGAATGCATTTTACTCCCAAATCAAAGTGTCCAAAGCACAAGGTTAAGTGAAGTAGGATAACTATATTTCTTCCCTTCATGATATCTACAACTTTAGTTGAGTTGCATTTTCCTAACGTATTGCTGGCCTGGTTGTCTGGCTGAGACGTACATATCGTGTCGTAAGATGCCATCATGATTCATGATAAATTCATCAAGAACCGGCGGAGTGACCACCCATTTACGTGCCTAGATTCGTTATGAACTAAATCTAAAATAATTTTAAATATTATCATTGCATAGATCAATTTTATTGCTGAGCTAAATGCACCCACGGTCTACGAACACATTGGTTACTTACTCACAAAACGTTGTAATTTGTTGTGGAAATGTAGCAAATCCGTCGAGCCATCACGACAGCCGTTAACATGTTGACATGGCTAGATTTTTTTTACAACCCCCCCTTAAGCTATGGTGGAAATCTCACCTTTGGTCCATCAACAGCCCAAATCGCTCCAGCATCTCATCCTCATTTTCTTTCTGAGCAGGTGTGTGTCAAGCGCAATGTTACTGATGTCATGTCCTCGTGCCATTCATGTTTACCGTCGCATATCGTCAACCCTGCCACCAGAAGCTACTTGTCTCAGGGATTTCAAAGTTACCCTTCGCAAGGTGACTAGTGTCGTCAAAGAGGAATTTGTGCTATGTGGCATCCCCGCCGTTGTGTTCGCTTCATGAGGATATGGCCACTGTGAGATTCCTCTCTCTTTTCTCTATCTTTCCCCATGACACGGTATCTTATCGCCTCTCTATGCAGCTCCTCGCGTGCTCCCAAGCTCGCCACGTACTAGCCTCGTGTGGTGTTGTTTGAGAAAACCCTGCATCCATATGATCAAGACTTGGCTTCACCTCACCGCCCACAGTCCTCCAGGCCAAATGAATTGGCCCCATAGGCCTTCAATTGTTGGCACCAAGCTGTCTTCTCCACCTTCAGCCAACCCGATGTCATCATTGATCTACCTTTGTTGTGGCTCTCAATGTGCTCACCTGGGTTACCTACCTTTCAGTCCCCTTTTAGTGACAAGAATACCACAACAATCGTGCATAGTCCAACTTTTTTTCAATTCGTGTTGCAAGATGTCATGTTTATCTTCTACTTGTCACCCATGCTAAATTTATTCGATAATCTGTAAAATAAATTTGTCATGTGAGGTGAAAGAATGATGAAGCTTTGTATGTGAAATCGTCGACTCAAAGATAAATATGATTTTGTTTGTAAATTGTACAGTACACTATAAATTGGTGCATCAAAATGATGAAATTTTACTTCATTTGCTTCCTTAAGGTACCCCTTTAATCCAATATTGTCTAATTCATTCTGATTTCGCTTTAAAGTGTTCTTTCTTGAAATTTAGTTTGTGGTATGAAATGACCCCGCTGCAACGCTTGGGGTATCATCTAGTTGTTTATTGTCTCCGGGTCTGTTTGATTGACCAACAAACAACACCTCGCTAGTATAGAACTAAATATTAAGTCACACACAAACTTCTCTAGTTTTGTATAAAATTAATGTGTGTCCTTGAAAGGTGATTCTGACTATTAAATGTAAAGGTTTACCATGGAACATGAGTTGTCTCTGCTGCCAACTATTAGGGGGCAAGTCAGGGTCGCCCCATCATCTCCACACAACTCCCACAGTCCCCACGAAAGGGCTAAACAAACAAAGTTCAAGGCATGCCTCAGGATAGGAATTGCAAAAGGGGCTCTTCCCAAAAGATTTTTTAACCAAAATCCAGTAAAAAAATAGGTTTATTTTTCCTTTGTGCTTTCTGAATGATAGAGGTATTGTGGGAGTTGAAAGTGTCCGAGAAGTGCTCGCGAGAGGCCGACCAAGTCTAATAGATGGCATTGCCCATTGACGAAGAGCTTCCAAATGAGAGAATTTCAAGAGTTGTGCAAGAGCTAGAACTCATGAATGCAAATCTAGACGCAATTGAAATCGTATTGGAGGGTGATAGATGGTGATCTTGTTTCGAAGCACACTAGCACAAGCCTTACCGGACAACCCATGAGAAACGAGTGTTTTCTTTCTCTTCTAAACGAGTCCAAAGATATTAGAGTTACAAGGGTCGAACTGGTTTACATTTGAAAAGATACGTCTAAATCCAATCTGAATTGATTACAATGATACCTTGAGAATTCTTCGGAGTAAGTAATCTTGACTTGTCTTATACTCCAAATTGATGATGATCCTGCTTTCCATCGCATGTTGGGTCCCTACACTGGTCCGCCCTAGGCATGATTGGTCTCGTTCTACCCCATGAGGGTATCCAAATCTCATGACCCCGACACTAGCAACCCAATCGTTAACCGACAACGCGGCGATGATAGAATATTTTTTTCCTTCTTCTAAATGAGCCCAAAGAGGTTGGGCGCCAGCCACTTTGAAAACAAATAATCATGTTCACCCCCACAAAAAGAAACTACTACAACTATTACGAAGCTGCATACAAAATGCTACTACCTCCGATCGAATTTGATTTGTACTGTTCGTAGCTCAACGTCCATGTCAATCATTTCTGACTGGAGGGAGTATCATGCATCTGTCTTCAATTGGCGCAATGTGAATCGATACTCTGCCATCTCTAATGCCAAAATTGACAACACGTGGTCACCGTTGCGCCAGGCTGAGTATGGAGGGGTGGGCGTAGACACCGTTGAGCCAGCCCTCGGCGATGAACTTGTTGGCGGCCTCGGTGTAGTGGACACCGTCCCAGAATAGGTGAGTGGTCGGGTCGCTGCAGGCGGTCGCGCTGGGTAAGCCGCACGCCGGTCCCTCCGGGCTGTAGTTGTACCGTCCGCCTCCGCCGCAGCACGCTCTCAGGGAATCGCCGGTGAACCCTGCAAACCAAGCCAAACGACGACGACGCATGGTCATTACAGCTGCCACACATGTGTCAGTTAATGTTTACAGAGTTGACCTATCCTGGAAATTCAGTTTTGCATGGTACTACCCCATGTACACCCAACCCAAGAAAATTTCTAGTGCTAGATAGTACCATGGTCGTAGCTTCTCGATCGACAAGCCAAACGAATCTTTTTGGACCGAGAGTAAGATGCTGCAAGCTTTCATTTCCACCCCGACGAGGCGACGACATACGTGGGGTAACGCAGCTCATCAATCAATATATCCTATATCTTCGAAACTAGCGAAGGTCGTGATGGCGCACAAGTGCATGCAGCAGCTAGCTAGTTCTCCATTTCTTTTGATCGCATCAACAAGTTTGACTTCGTTAATTAAACTAGCAGTTCTGTACTGCGAGTGTGTGCATTCGTGGTGACGTACGTTGCAAATTACTGAACTAGTATTCAGAAATCACACTATGCAGTGCTATGGCTATCCTGATCTTGATCGATTCACAGTCGAGAAATAATGAACTTAGAATTTCCTTCCTACACAATCGATCAAACAACATAACAGGAACGGATTTGTAGAGAGAAAAAAAATCACGTACCGAGCTTTCCTGGGCGGCGGATGAGCCGCGCCACGGGCTTGTGGTAGCCGGCGTACACGATCGTCGTCCCCGGGTACTTCCCACGCATGCGCCTGACGCTCTCCTGCAGCAGCCAGTTGTGGTACTGCGAGAGGCCGTTGAGCCGCCGCAGGCATCCCGTCCGGCGGTCGTACTCCGGCGTCGACGCGTTCGCCGCCACGCCGTATTTGGTCAGAGCCATCGGCGTGCACCCCATCAGCGGCGTCCCCGTCACCACCAGGTACCTCGCTCCCTCCTCCACCAGCCTCTGCATGTACAGACACGTATCAGTGTCAACTGACAAGTTGCGACGAGATAGGCGATCGAGCAAACGAATTCAGGAAGACAAAATGTTACCTCGGCGCCTCGGATGATGGCTCGCACGACTTCCGGCACGAAGGCCTTGGCCTCCTGGAGGCTATTCCCGCCGGAGAGGATGTGGCTGTAGTCGGTGAGGCCGAACTCGCCGACGACGAACAGAGACCTCGCAAGGTGCGCCCTGCACTCCGCCGTGGAGTTGCCGCCGAGCGGCTGCCTCAGGAGAGTCCGGAACCACGCGATCTGCTCGTGCAGGGAGCTCCGGGACGGCGGCACGCTCCCCGGGTTGTACTGGAGGAAGAATCCGGCGTCCAGTGCCGTGGCGCCGACGATGGCGAAGTTGGCTCCCTGGCTGAAGCTCTGATCAGGCGCCTTGGACAGGAACGGCGGCAGGAGAGGGAGCTCCAGCGCCTCCGCTGCGCATGTGCAAAGAACAAATTAACAAGAGCACGTCGACATTGCACTTAATTTGTTTGGTTTTGCAATGTATCATGTACTGTACCGATGAAGTCGATGATGAGGCGGCCGTCGGACGGCCGACCGGTGGGGCGGCGGAAGAATGTTTCGCCGTAGGGGCTGTTGTTGTAGGGGATGGAGGGGAGGCCGGCGGACTGGAGGACGAAGTTGCCGGTGTCCGAGTAAGAGCTACCGAAGCTGAAGATGGAATTGAACCGCGGCGCCTGGACGCCCGAGGCGCACGTGTTATGCAGGAGGCACGAGATGAGGACGACGGCGAGCGACAGCAGCGGCGGCTTCATGAGCGGTTCAGGGGGAGGCGAGGTGGGCGGAGCAAAAAGTTGCTCGCGGACGCGGCGTGGCGTAAAGTCTAAGAGGAGTGACTCGATGGAAAGTGTACATAGCTGGATGACTCCATTGTAGGCAGAATGGGAACTGCTGGTTGACTCCATAGCTGGATGAGAAAATTAAAAAAAAACCACCATAATTGAGCCAAAGTCAACAAACACCCACCAAAATGCATGTTTTCTGGTGGTTTTTTTCTGAAGGGTTGAAACCTCACTACTAGGAAAACAGTTACCCGTGGCGCACCATTTTTGGTTACCCGTGGCGCAGGGCCCTGCGCCACGGACTACCACACCACGGGTAACACATTAGCCGTGGCGCAGGTGTCTCGGTGCGCCACGGGTAAAAAAAGTTAGCCGTGGCGCACCTCTACACCCTGCGCCACGGCTAACATGCGCCACAGGTACGCTGCTATGTGCGCCACGGCTAACATGCGCCACAGGTACGCTGCTATGTGCGCCACGGCTATCTATTTTAGGAATTAAAAAAAATCACCCCCGCGCGGGTCGCGGGGGCTTCGTTCTCGCTGCGCCGTTCCGCCGTCGTTGTTGGCGCCGCCACAGGTGGGTCGCCGTCGTCGGTCGCCGTCGCGTCGCCTCCATGGTCGCCAGCACGGAGGAGCTCTACACAGGGGCCTCGCGCCTTCCTCCTCTGGCCTACACAGCGGACGAGCGCGGGGGGCTTCGTGCTCCTCCACCACGGACGCGCGCGGGGCGGAGCTTCCGTCGTCGCCGCAGGGGGGCTCGCTCCCGTCCGCCCGTTCGCTCCGTCGTCCTCGTAGCAGGAGGGCTCGTCCACGGTCGTCGGCGCCGACGGGCCGGCGGCGACGGCGGGCAGGACCGCTCGCCACTGGGAGCTTCGCGCTCACGGAGGAGCTCTGCACGGCCGCCGTCGCCTTCGTCCTCCCCGGCCGCCGCCGCCTTCGTCCTTCCCGTTTTCCCCGGCTTAGTCGATGTCGCGCGCGCACGTCGCCGTAGTCGCCCGTCGCCGCGCGCCCGTCACCATGGTCGCCCGTCGCCGCGGGAGGTCCTCTCTCTGGCTTAGTCGATGCCGCGCGCCCGTCACCATGGTCGCCCGTCGCCGCGGGGGGTCCTCTCTCCTGGCTCCAGATGCGTGCGGGGATGTGCCGCGGGGATCCTCTCTCCTGGCTCCAGATGCGCCGCGGGGGGTCCTCGTTCTTTGCGCGGGTCAAAGCTTGCGCACGCACGTACGCCAGCATTCACAGCACACGCGGATGCTGTGTTTGTTTTGGGCCCGGACGACCGTCAGATCTTGCTGCGAAGCCTCTCGTGACCGTTAGATCCATGTCACGCGGATCGATCCTGCTCTGTCCACCAAGCATCCCACCAACCCATGACGTAGCATTTATACTAGTACGATGGTACCCGTGATGCACAAAAATACGGTGCGCCACGGGTAGGAAGGGAGTATCAGAGCCAGTCAGACTACAATATACTCGTGGCGCACCTCGTCGCGATGCGCCACGGGTAAGTTGCTACCCGTGGCGCACTAAAAGTCTGTGCGCCATGGGTAAGGAGGAGGCACACCAGCTAGCCCGGTCACCACATAGCCGTGACGCACCCAATTGACGGTGCGCCACGGCTATTTTTTCCACCTCGAAGCGTTTTCCTAGTAGTGTCTTTGGCTCAATTGTGGTGGTTTTTTTGTAATTTACTCTAGCTGGATGCGACTTGCTACAGTACTGCACGCACCAGAGAGACCCCGACTTCCTAACATGTCCTATTCATTTCTTGCTAGATCCGTACCCAAATTTTGTAAAACACAAAAACTAGAAAAGACACCCGACATCTTATATCTCATATTTATCAAGGAAAACGACTAATATAAAGGAGATATAACTCGACACAACATTTAACACGGCCAGTATAAAATTAAAATACTCTAGTAGCACATACTCTCACTGGCCTTTCGTCGACAATAAAAATTTGTGGGGTAGAGAGAGGCTAGAGAGATCTTATTCCAATATGCTAACCCGCCGCCACTATCTCGTTGATGTGCAAGGAAGATTAAAACCAAACTATAACTTTAAGGACCTTGCAATAGCGCCGAGCGTAGCTCCGAGGCCCCCAGCCCCTCCCGCCGCCAAAGCGACAAGCAGAGAATGCGAGGACCCGTGCGGTCCAGAATGGCGAGGACATAGCATGCGGCGACAGTGGCGGCTAGGATTGAACCTAGTCGCTTCATCTCTTTTCATTTTTTTAATAGTGTCCAAATTTGTAACTTATCATGCAGACAAGTTAAGTTGCAAATTTCGGATCGCCTAACCTTAGTCATGTGGCCAAAAAATGTGGCCGAATTACTTCAAGTGCGACAAAGTGTTGTGACAATTTTGATCACCTAACCTTAGGCGCATGAGGCGAAAAAAAATGTAGCTAATGCCGTCGAAATGGGGAGGTGCTATTCACCACGCTTAGCGGCGCGATTGAGAGGTGCCGAGCACCCTTCCTTCCACACTGTTGGCTTCGTGGGCTCGGCCCATCAGGTATTTTCATTTTTTTCTTCCTTTTCTCTTTTATAAATCTGATTTTTTTTCAAAAACATAACATATTTAAAATCCGTTAAAAATTAAATCTGAACATTTTGCTGAAATTATCATTTCAAAATTTAAACATTTTCAAAACCTGAACAATTTTTAGAAATGATCAATTTCATAATTTTCAAAAAATAAATCTATTTTTTAAAAATTTATACAATTTTCAAATTTGAATTTTTTAACTGAAATTTTTCTAATCCAAACATATTTCGAATATCTTAACATTTTTTATTTTGAAATTTTTTAGAAATCAAATATTTTCAAAATTTGAACATTTTCAAAATTTAAACATTTTCAAAATATGAACATTTTCTAAAATTAAACAGTTTTCAAATTTAAACATTTTTAATATGAACAGTTTTCAAATTTGAATATTTTTAAATCTGAATGTTTATTAAAAATGAATATTTTCAAAATTGTATACAAGTGACAAAAAAGGAAACAAAAAGAAAAAGTAATACAAAACAGAAATAAAATAAAATAAACAGAAACAATATAAAGTAAAGTAATAAAAAAGAAAAAGAAAAAAGAAAGAAAAGAAAAAATAGAAAAAATATAAAAAAAAGGAAAAGCATAACATGGGCCGACCCATTGTGGAGTGGGGGTGCGCGGTGCCAGCCACCCGCGTCACAAAAGGCGGCAAATACTCCCTCTGATACTGAAAAAATGTCGCTCATTTCGTACTAAGTTAGTACAAACTTTGTACTAAGTGGACGATACTTTTTACGGCTCGGAGGGAGTAGCATTTTCCGTCGAAATGTTACGATGTTTTCAAAGGAAAAAAACACAAAGGCTCCGGCAACGCAGAGCCCAGCGGGCCAAACGGGGTAAACAAAGGTTGGCGCGAGCTCTTCGGTCCGCCAATGAAGTTGGGCCATCCACCAAGACTCGCAAGAACGACACAATCCAAGGCTCAAAGGTAGATGAACGTTGCGCTCGTCAGTATCTGTAACAACTATCTTCTTCCCCCAATTACTCTCCCTTACTTCTTCTCCAAACAAATCAGAACTTTTTTAAATCCATTCCCCTAGGAAAGCTCACACATGTCTGTCTACAACGGAAGTGCTTTCCCGTCTACAGTTCAGCTCACACACATGTACGGTGGAGCGTGAACTGCATGCCCCTAATATACAAACCAGAGTTCAGTTGCGGCCAAACGGACAACCTGACGACTGACGGCGGAGCAGCGGCACTCCATGGAACCGTGAGACCCGAATCACTCACTGCTAAGTCTGACCCGATCGGACGCGCACATTAAACGAGACCGCGAAGCTAGCGTAATGCCACACACATGATTTGTCGATCGCCTGAGGCTGACGCAGACGGGGCACATGCGACGTCATTGGCATTATATCTTCTGGGCGCATATCAGGCTAAGCACACTTCGACGTCCCCAACCAACGCCCCCAAATTGCTACTACTGTCTCTACACGCGTGCAATGATGCGCAACGTCGTCACCCGCGATGTGTGTGATGATGAAATGGTTAGGTTCAGGTAGCTAGGGAGAAGGACTGGTTTGCATCACGTACTCAAGAGTTTTTATGGGCAAAAGTGGTAATGATGGCTTGCAACAGTGGAAGAGAAACTTGCGAAATATTTCTTCCAAAGTGCATTGTTGCGTGTAGGCCAGGTTTAGTACAGCCAAGCATATATATATGTATGATCCGAAAAGTCGCTTTGGAGAGCGTCCTCTATGGAGCCGTTTTTCTGAATCGACATTTTAGAATTTAAAAAAAATCCAAAACAAATCCTAAATACTCCTCTGATCCTAAAAAACTGTCGGAAACTGTACTAGCGAGTTGAACGTGATTAGGTGTTTCCTCCCGACATTTATTCCGGATCGGAGGGAGTAATGAAAATGACGTGTTCTACAATATTGTAGAATTTAAACCCGTAATAATTTGTATTTCGGTCTACAAAAAAATGACAACCTGAATTTTTTTCGAATTTGGCACCGTTCACCACCTCAGATTTAGATATTTGTCATTTTTTACACAGCTCAAAACATAGAATATTTTGCATTGGTTGTCTGCATAGTGCACACCAGTAAAAATAATCATTTTCTACATCTACGATTTTTTTCAGAATTTTTTAAACTTAGGAATCTCATTTTATAATTTTTCAAAAAAGGGCTCCATGGAGCACGTCCTCCAAATTGTTGTACTCATAGTTTGCCTACTTTACTTGCTTATCGCATGGTTTTTTGAAGAATTCGTCGAGCAGATTTTTTGAACCTATTTGCGTTTTCTTCAAAATCGCCACCACTGGTCCACTTCTAGTAGCGAGCATATTTTCGAAACCTGATACACCGAACTGAACTAGCTTCAAAAAACTTTGAACCTCACTGGAACCGATAACTGTTGGACCATCCTTCCTTTAATATATCAAATTAAAGTGTGAACCACCTTCCAAATTATTTGGTTTCAAACATAATATTTGCCTCAAATCAACAAACGCACAGTTTTGAACCCCATTGGCCAATAGAGTTCTGACTCTCTTTAAAAATACAGAATTTCTGTTTGGATTTTAAGATCGAGAGGCTTAAACTCCGAACTCCTTTTATTCGCAACACGAGGATGATGTCATAGAGTTAGAATGGTAAAAAGTGTTGCTTCGAAAATATAGTGCAATTTACTCTCTTCTTTCTTTCATCAGTAGACTTGACAACAAATTGAACATCAAACATGTATTTTCTATACATCATTCGATTTGAATAAATAAATAGTAGCACTAATACAAACAACGCATGGGCAGCATATCACCCCAAAAACCACAACAAAAAAACCTAACCAATTTACTTGCATATACAACCATCGAATATGATGCGCGGGCTATCTCTCCAACTCAAATCAAAACACGTCGTCAAAAGATTCGAGGTCACCATCCTGTGACACAGCCTATGTAACTTTCTAAACAAAAAATGAAGAAAATCACACACGGATTATACGAAGGTGTGGTGGTTTACATGTATTTGTGTTAAAAAGAGGTCAATAGACCATGTCGTCGCGGAGGAGGCTTTCGATGGGCGGGTGCGCATAGGGGCCCTTGAGCCAGGTGTTGGCGATGAAGCGGTAGGGCGCCTCCGTGAGGTGGATGCCGTCCCAGCTGACGTGCGCGTCCGGGTCGTCGCACGTCGTCGCGCCGGGGAGGCCGCACGACGCGCTCATGTTGTAGTTGTACGGGCCGCCGCCGCCGCAGCACGCCCTCAGGGCTCCCCTCTTGTACCCTGCAA
Organism: Puccinellia tenuiflora; assembly: GCA_012064385.1. Taxonomy (NCBI): domain Eukaryota; kingdom Viridiplantae; phylum Streptophyta; class Magnoliopsida; order Poales; family Poaceae; genus Puccinellia; species Puccinellia tenuiflora. Next base: position 499,539 of record QRDG01002472.1, on the reverse strand, counting down.
TCAGCCATCCACCACGACTAGAATTTAGATCACAGATAATTGGCAATTAATTACGTGCAGCACCAAACCTAAGTAGTACAGATAATTAACTCTGATAAGCAAATGGCATTTCCTGTCCCTAATCATGGACGGAAGTAAAGCCGGCACAGTGCCGAGTTGGTGATCTGAGCATGGGAATTGGAATGGGGAATGCTGGAACCCAGTCAGTGTTAAGGTACTAGTACTAGTAGTACCAGCACTAGCAGATCCGGAACAGCTAGCTATGCCGTTTGTTGTGTGTTGGTGGGTGGAACTCACTCACAACGATGTTGCTCTGGCCTCTGACACACGGGCGTATCTACAACAGCACTCATCACTCCCCCCCTGTCCTAGGAACACTCATCAGGACCAGCGAGCCTCACCCCGAGATCCTCGCGCGCCGATCGCGGACACGAAAGGACCCACTACAGTTACCGCCATGGATCCTGCAAGCTCGTAGCAGCGTCGCAGGGGCAAAAAACAGCTGCCTGTCGAGCCTGAAACTAACTGCCATAATGGCCGCCACTGCTCCTGACACGAACAGAGCAGTGGCATACAAAAATGGCAGGAATCAGAGAGGAGGGAGGATGGCGGACTGACCGTAGAGGTGCGGGGTGCGCGCGAACTGGATGTAGGGGGTGTAGTAGTCGGCGTAGATGATGCGGGCGTCGGGGCGGCGGCGCTGCAGCTGGTCGAGCGCGATCCGGAGCATGGCGTTGTGGTAGAGGGCCACGCTGTTGAACTTCTTGAGGCAGCCCGTGCGCGGGTCGTAGTCGCCGCGGTCCTCGGTGGCGTACATGGTGAGCGTGATCGGGATGCAACCGGCGGGGAGGTTCCCCGGCACCACCACGTGCCTGGCGCCCTCGTCGAGGATCGCCTCGATGCCGCCGATCATGGAGGCGACCACCTGGGGAACCATCTCCGCCTTCACCTTGTCCAGGGTCCACTCCGCCTTCCACGCGAAGCTGTAGTCGTTGCCGCCGAACTCGCCGAACACGAACAGCGCCTTACCGAACAGCTCCCGGCACTCTGCATTGTTTCGTAGTATTATTTCGTTTTCATCGATAGAGAAACAAGAGAGAAAAGATTAGAAAGCCGAATTAATAAATAAATAAATAAATGAATGAGTTACCTTGCGGCGAGGAGCAGATGGTGCTCTTCACCTCCTGGAACCACTCGAGCTGGCAGTTCATGGAGGTGTTGAAGGGCGGGATGCTCCACACGTTGTTGTCCCGGAAGTACTTGAGGTCCAGCGCGGTGGCGCCCATCACCGCGAAGTTGGCGCCCTGGCTGAAGTTGGTGCCCTTGTTCGCCGACGGCGGGAGCAGCGGCAGGCCCAACCCCTCGGCCAGGAAGTCGATGACGAGCCTGCCGTTGGAGCAGCGCGCGTACGGCGGCGGGAACTTGGGCATGTTGGGCAGCTTGCCGGAGTTGATGATGACGAAGTTGCCCGTGTCGGAGAAGGAGTCGCCGAAGCTGAACATGGCGTTGTAGTAGGGCGCCAACAACGGATCCGCCGTGGCCGCGGCGGCGGCCAGACACAGCAGGACCAGGGTGCACCAGGACGGCAACGACCCTGCTCTCGTCCTCTCCATAGTCACCCCCACCAAGCACGTACGTACTGTGCCGCCAAAGAAGAAAGAGAGAGAAGGAGCGGAGGTGGGGCGGCTAAAACAACGAGGGACTTTGGGGATTGTTATATAAGCAGGGCACATGGATTACACAGCTTACAAGGTGGTGGTGGTAATTATGTTTGCTTGTAGACAACTTCTCTCTCTTCTTCTTCTTCAGTTAGTGGGCGGCATATGATGGGCCGGCTAAGCTAGCTAGCCATGGATGATTACTTATGGAAGGATCAAGGATGGAGATTGGACTACTGGATCAGTGGGGAGGTGCTTGTTGCTTTGGTACTACTTACAACATGACTTTGATGGGAAGGTAGCAAGACATGGAACACATGCCTTGCTTGCTCGGTGGGTTTTTTCGGTTCAGAGAGAGCATGTGAGACTGGGGACAGCTACACGGAAGGGATATGTTATCTATCTACTGTCTTGTTAACGTTGATGATTCTACTAGGACTAGGACTAGCCGTTAAGGGGGACAGGAAATATTTCCCCACTGTTGGAACGAAAACGCACATACATATATACATGGCAGTTCATGTGCTTGCAGAATAATTTTCTTGTACACACACAGGCACAGCTAGCGCACTACTACTGATCGAATTGCAAAAAAGAATGCGATCATCGATCGAGCTGAAGATTCCTCCCTCCCCCGGCCGGTCAGTATTACTATACGTTTTTCCTTTTCTGTCGCGGTTCATCTGAACAGGGCAACGGTTGTAGAGGGGAGAGGGGCAGCACTAACACTCTGCTCACCAGATAGATAGGGTCAATCAAGAAAATAATTCGAGAACTGGCCATGTCCATACCCATCCCTATCCACGACGGTTGTTCATGGCCAGCACAACGTATCTCTCCCGATCGTGCTGTGCAATCGGGTCGTATCGCCTATGCCGTCGACGCGTACCTACCTGTCTGTCCAAGGAAAGGTCTCTGTGGTGAATTGTAATTGTACCGCTGGTGGTGATCGTGAGAAAGTTCACACCAGGGGTAAAAAAACTAGGTAGCTTTTTTTTTCATTGAACTTGCGATTTAAAAAAAAAAGGTGGCTGGCGCGGTAGCGGTAGGAGGAGTGTGCGAGCGGGGCGCAAAAGTGCGAGATTCCGGGTGGTGGAAACGGACAAGAGCTGAACACTCCGTAAAAAGTGTTGTTCAGTTATCCTGATTGCAGCAGCAGCAGCTGTACTGACCGAGACGGAAAGGTTTCCACATAAAAATGATGGCACCAAGAATACTAAATTAAGGCACGTATACTTGTTGTACTTGTCAGCTAAAGAAGAGGAATTAGCACCGCGCATACAACAAGTTGTCCGGGATGTGCAAGTTCATACAACTACTCGTGAGCTGTGATTAAATCATCCGTAAACTAAACAGACGGTGCAAAAACGACGAAAAGAGTCCAAATTGGTCAGTTGGATGCCACGGTGGAGCGGGCCGGTGCTGAAGTTTAGCAAAAACAACCCTGGCAAGGACGTAAATAGCCGGAAAGGACCTCCGCAACCCTGCCGCTGGGAAATAGACAAGAAGGTTCAAGTTATATTCGATATTTCTGTTCTTTTGGTCACCACCTCGAGCATTCCGAACCTGTACTTGTCTCGCGGAGCTCTCGACGCCGCGGACGTCGCCGGCGGTTTGGTCGACATGCCCCCGGATCCTCACCTTCGTCCGTTCGAGGAGGAGAACCCACCGGTGTACGGTATGCACTCCCGCTTTTCTTCCCCCTTTTCGTTGCTTTTTCTCGTCGTTAGGCTTGGGTTCACGTAGGGTTTAGGGGGCGGAGAGGGGGTGGACGATCTGAACTGTCTCTGAACGCCATGGTGATTGAATCGGCCTTGTTTCGACTCCGTAGGTTAGGGATAACTGATTTAGGCGTTAATATTTGATGACTTCATGGTCTATTTGTACCCCAGTTTCTTCCGAGAACGGCGGGCATATTTCGGAAGAAAAGTTCATAATTTTTGGTTTGTTAGTTGAATTTGTGCAGTTAGAACCTGTATTAGGTTATGTTAGAAGGAATGTACTAGAAAGGAGTGAACTTTTTCCATAAAATTTCTGGAATTGTTGATGCCCTGTTTTCTTTGTACTGTAGTGCAGCAAATTAGACAGTTAGTGTATATCTAAATTCAGAGACGCAACTGCACATTATTAATCCATATTTTTTTGTGCAATGCAGATGATGACAACCTTTTTACTGTTATAATTGAGCACAATGGCTTGTTCTGTGGTTTGGGAGAGAACATGTGCTACATTGATTCTACTCCAGCATTTGTGGATTAGTGCCACACTGATACGTGGTCGCTGTTGTGGGTTGAAGAATTTTTGAAGCAGGTGGGATATGAGAAGGATGACAAAATGCATGTGTATTGGCAGCTGCCTGGCAAAAATATTTGTGATGGTCTTGTGTGCATGCAATCAGATGCAGATATTGTGGAGATGATCAAATCTGTCAGTTCTCACAAGACCCTTTGCCTAATGGTTGATCATACTAATTTCATCAAAGAACTGAGGGATGATGTGATTATAAATGGAGGTCCACCTTTACCACCAGTAATCAGTCCCAAGAAAATTCCAAAGAAAGCAGTCAAGATGTCTGTTGTTCTGCATGATAGTGAACTGCAGTCAGGTTCAGTTGGAGCAAGGGATTCTCCTCTTCAGAGAGTTGATCCTGAGCAAGTGCAGTGTGAAGAAGAAGAAGATGATGCTGATCCAGACTTCCATGACAGCGATTATGAAGCTGCAGAAGGTGATGATGACTTATTTGCAGAAAACATTGATAAAGATGTGAATGACCACAATGAGCAAGTAATTGATGAAGACCTGGAAGATGATGCTGTGCTTGATGATCAGGACCTGAATATTGGGGGAGAAGAACAGGATAAGCTACTGAAGAAATTTAAAGCATTTAATTCAGCTGTTGACATGACAAAGCCAGAATTTAAAGTGGGGATGGTATTTGCTGATGTGAAGGAATTGAGGCTTGCTTTGTCAGCATACAGCATTTCCAACAGAGTAAAAGTGGATAAGATAAGGAATGAGACCAGTAGGCTAGATGCAATTTGCAAGCCTGGATGCACCTGGAGTTTGAAATCTTCAACAGACAGCAGAAGTGGTGGCTTCATAATAAGGTCTTATGAAGGAAAGCACACTTGTCAGAAAACCTGGGAGGTCAAGGCACTGACTGCAAAATACCTGACCAAGACTTTTATAGATGAATTTAGAGACAACCAGAAGTTGGATTTGAAGGGATTTGCAGCCAAAGTTCAGAGAAAGTTGAATTTGTCTGTCAGCAGATTTAAACTTGGCAGGGCAAGAAAGGCAGCTTTGAGGGAAATTCATGGAGATGAAACCAAGCAATTCAGTCTATTGTGGGACTATGGGCAGGAACTAAGGAGGGCAAATCCTGGTTCAAGTTTCTTCTTGTCCACCAATCAAGCAAAGGATAATGCAGAGGTCCATCCAAAACAGCACTTGGCCACCTTGTATTGGTCATATGATGCCTTGAAAAGGGGATTTTTAACAGGATGCAGGCCTTTGATTTCTGTAGATGGGTGCCATGTGAAGACCAAGTTCAAAGGTGTGTTGCTAACTGCAGTTGGAATTGATCCAAATGACTGCATATATCCAATTGCTATGGGCCTAGTAGAAGTTGAATGCACAAGTTCCTGGGAGTGGTTTCTGACAACCCTAAAAGATGATCTACAGATTACAAACACATCCCCATTTACAATTATGAGTGACAAACAAAAGGTGAGTTCCTGCATTCAGTATGCTCTAGCATTTAAGTTCAATATGCTCTAGCATATTTAAGTTCAATTGATCGTCGCCGATAAATATTTATCGTCGCCGATAAATATTTATCGGCGACGATCAATATGCTCTAGCATTTAAGTTCAATTGATCGTCGCCGATAAATATTTATCGGCGACGATCAATATGCTCTAGCATTTAAGTTCAATTGATCGTCGCCGATAAATATTTATCGGCGACGATCAATATGCTCTAGCATTTAAGTTGCAATTGATCGTCGCCGATAAATATTTATCGGCGACGATCAATATGCTCTAGCATTTAAGTTGCAATTGATCGTCGCCGATAAATATTTATCGGCGACGATCAATATGCTCTAGCATTTAAGTTCAATTGATCGTCGCCGATAAATATTTATCGGCGACGATCAATATGCTCTAGCATTTAAGTTCAATTGATCGTCGCCGATAAATATTTATCGGCGACGATCAATATGCTCTAGCATTTAAGTTCAATTTATTTTGAGAAGTGTAACTGACATTTGGACATACAATTCTGTAGGGCCTCATTAAAGCTGTGCAAAAAATCTTCCCAGATGCAGAGCATCGATTCTGTGTTAGACACTTGCTTCAAAACTATCAGAAGGCAGGCCACAGGGGGGAAATCTTGAAAGATGATCTCTGGGCCATAGCAAGATCTACTTGCATTCCTAAGTACAATGAAAACATGGCTAAACTCCAAGCTGACAGTGCTACTGCATTCCAGTGGGTTGAAGAACTTGCACCCAATACTTGGATCAAAGCTTTTTTCAGTGAATTCCCTAAGTGTGACATGCTACTTAATAACCATTCTGAAGTTTTCAACAGGTAACATCTGTCATTTTTTGCATTAATTACTCCCAGGCTTACCCTGTTAATTGTTGTAATGCTTACCCTGTTAATTACTGCAAATTCAGCTACATTTTAGATGCAAGAGAAATGCCCATATTATCCATGTTGGAGACCATCTTCTACAAGTTACTGCAAAGGATACAAGCAAAACAGAAGGAGGCAGACACTTGGCCAGGCCCTATTTGTCCCAAAATCCAAAAAAAGCTTGATAAAATGACTGAGTGGAGCAAGAACTATTTTGTCATTCATGCTGGTGGAGGAGTATACAAAGTATCATATGGAGATATGGACAAGGGTTATGTTGTTGACATGAAAGGTAAAACCTGTGACTGTAGAAGGTGGCAGTTGTCAGGTATACCCTGTCCTCATGCTCTGGCTTGTTGTAGAGAGGATAGGATACAGCCAGAATCTCTTGTACACAGCTGTTACAACATTGCAACATTTAGACAAGCTTATGCTTTTAGTTTGAGCCCTCTCAGAGGAAGAGATTTTTGGGAAAAAATGAATGGTGTGGAAGTGCATCCACCATTGTTCACTAAAGTAATGGGCAGGCCCAAAAAGAACAGAAAGAAAGCTCCAGAAGAGAAGCTGAAGAATGGTGCACCCACTCTTACTAGAGGAGGTTTGACTATGCATTGCTCTGTTTGTCGGAAACCAGATCATAATAGAAGAGGACATGAAAAATACATGCAAAGTCAGCAGGGTCACGCAGAGCAGGGTCACGCAGAGCATGTGTTAGAAGAAGAGGATGATCCCAGTATACTTGAGCATATATTTAGGCAAATCCCAAACCCTCAACAAGATCCAACTCATCAAGCTGAAAGCATGATCTACAGATTGGGACAGGAGGTATATGATTTTCTCTTATTTTCCATGATATATATTATCCCTGCAGTTACATGATTTTCTCTGATTTTCCCTGAATTTATATGAATATATGTGCATTCATGTGATTTTTGTAGGATAGAACTCATGCAAGAATAATCAAGACACCACAACCTTTGCCAGAGAGTTCTTTTGTAGCTGCTGCTAGAGATGAAATTCCTGGTACAAGAACAAGAGTGACAACATCAAGTTCAAGAGGCAATTTGAGGACTGCACGTTCTAGGGGAAGAGGAAGAGGGGGGAACAACTCTGATGCAGCTCAAACTGGTACTGCCAATGATACAACAGCTCAAACTGCCAATGCTACAAGTACTGCCAGAGGTACTGGGAGAGGAAGAAGGTCCAGCAAAAGGAGTGCTGAAGCAAGCACATCTACAACTCATGATGTGCCAAACAATGGCAGAAGCAACACAAGAAGAAGGGCAACATACAATACTGGGCCTGGAAGTGCTCATTACCTTCTGTTTGGTGATGAAAATGTAGGCCAACAACAAAATCCAGTCCCTGACCTGAATGCCACAGTTCTCCCTGACCTAAATGAAGAAGAAATCCAGGTCACACAGAATGCACCTGGAGAGTAGGCTATGTAGTTGTCCGTAGTTGTCCTGTAGATGATCAAGACCTCCTTTCCATCTAGATGTAATATGTGTGATACCTGAATGTTCTTTTGAAATGCAGCAACAAAACTACTCAGTTTATGTGTTATCGTGCACAAGTTGACTTCTAAAATATTTTTGTGTCTCTGTTTGGCCTCACTTTATGTGTTATCGATCAATATTCGTCGACGATAAATATTTATCGTCGACGTTTCATATATATCACTGCCAGACAAGAAACATATTCAAATTTCAGTTATTAACACATATGCAACACAAGATTGAAACTGCAAGTGCATAGGATTCATATTCAAATACATATTCAAAGCACTACATTGCCATACACAAGATTGACTCACACAAATCCCCTTATCAGCAATGCACATACTACATAAACAATTGCAAGTGCAGCTACTACAATTGCCAATCCTATTTCTTTCTGATCCCTCCATCTCAACTCTCTCAGGTGTGCCTGCATCATCCACCTATTCTCTGCCTTCATTTTCTTCACCACAGATTGAAGCTCCATGACTTGATTTTCCAACTTCATATTCTCTTCTCCCACCTTCCTGAGTAATCCTGAACATTTGCATTGCTGCTGCCAGAAACATGTATCAGGTTCATCTTTCAACATTGACGCAATCAAGCTACAACACTCGAGAGAAAGCTTCAAAATTTCTCACCTTAATTTCAGCAGTAGAGAAACAAGCGCCAGTTTCAGCACTGCCATTCCAGTGCACCACCGTTGTCTCCCTTGCCCAAACCTTGCCGTTGCCGTCCATCACTCCGGTACCTTCGCCGCTCCAGCCTGCGTCCCTGCCTGCGCCACTGCCTGCTCGCCTGCGACCAGCCGCATCCGCACTCGATTCCAGCTGCACCACCGCTGTCTCCCTTGCCCAGACCTTGCCGTCGCCGCCCATCACTCCGGCACCTGCGCCACTCCAGCCTGCGTCTGCGCCCCTGCCTGCTCCTGCGCCCTTGCCTGGGCTCCTGCGACCGTCCGCATCCGCAGTCGATTCCATCTGCATGCCGCCTCCTACTCTCGGCCGCCACACTCGTATTTCACCGTCGTCGACCGGCCGCCGCACCCAACGCCTCACCGTCGCCTAATTTGGGAACTAGGTTCGAGCCGATTGGGGAAAAATCAAACATTCGGACGGAATCGGTGAGGATATATACCATTCAGGGGGGTTTTCATAAAAATACATACGTCTGACTCTCTCCCTTGACAGCGTGTCAACTCCCTTGACAGCGTGTCAAGCCACTTGTCCTCACCACATGACTTCTGGACCTACGTGAACCCGCCTGTTTAGTTTACGGATGATTTAATCACAACTCGCGAGTAGTTGTATGAACTTGCACATCCCGGACAACTTGTTGTATGCGCGGTGCTAATTCCTCCTAAAAGAAGCAAGAGGCCATCGTGTATCATAACAAGGACGAAGTGTATGTGAGGAAAGAGTTGCTGCTCCCTATAAAAAAGGATCGTAACTTTCTAAACAAGTGTATGTGAGGAAAAAATGAGGGACGACGGTGGTTAAATCTGCAGGTCAAGGGGCTCAGCTTGATCCAAGCAGTCAGTGCTTAATAACTGGAGCCTTTGGGGTGGTTTCCCAGCAATACTAAACCGACAGTATTTTGCCGTCCCGGCGCCCTCGTCCCCAGAGACTTTGCGGAGGGATCGGTTTCCACGATCCGTTGATCTGATCATCTCTCCCCCGCATCCCGTGGTGCATTAATCCCCGCGCTCCGTCACATGAGATCGTGATCTGCCTGCCGCTTACAGCCTGATTAATCAGCATCACCGTCACACTTGTGGAGATATGTAGTGCCCCTGCATTAGCTTTTTGACCTACGGAGAGCAAGGACGAAGGCGAGCGAGTGGTTTCTGCAAAGGCAACATGGGATGATGTACATTTTCTGCGATGGATTTACATCGGATGTGGATCTGAAGCTGCAATCGGAGCATAACATGCGACCTTCCATCAATGGTGGACCAGAACATGCGGCCTTCGCTCAAAATATTCGGCTACCTCAGTTGCCCTTTCCCTGTTCTAGCCATTAGGATAGCTCCATGCCGGCGACCCAAAACGGACATATTTTTGTGCCCGGTTGGGGTCCGTTTAGATTTGCGTCGCGGATAATAGGTGTTCATCTCTTATCCGTCGGTCCTTCTATACATCCAACGCGGCGGCGACTCATTATGTTTTTTTATTTAAATCGCATTACAAACACACAGGCATTATAAAAACTAGATTTAGAAATTTAAATAAAAGCTTGCGATTTAAAAAAATAACAAGGTCGGAGGGGGTGGGGACTCCACCCCGGCATTATCATTAAGGTAGAGGTGAGGATTTGAACCTAGGTGTTGGCGCTTGGCGCTCATTGCACCACGAGCGTTGTCGTCGTCATCATCCTCTTCCTCGTCCTTAGAGGAGATGCCGGTCGCCCGACATAAAGTATCTTGACGACACGGTTCGCCATTCTCAGAGGTGGGGAAGAAGCCATGGAGGCGGTACTCGTAATCTGCCTTGACGTTGGCGTCCCAAATGGGTGACGGCATCGCGTACTTAGGAATCACGCCGTTTCACCTACGGCAAGGCCCCCACGCCCTTTTGATTAAGTCGAGGCGAGACTGTCCGATGAGCGGCGGCGCCACCGGTACGTGGACTAAGTTGGTTACGCAGTTGTTCGAGAGACGGTAACGGGCCGACAAAGGCCGGTCGTTGCGGATATGATCGTGCGCCTCCTCCACCATCAACAGATGGCGTGTGTCAGGCGCGTCGGAAGGCGGGGGTAGCGGCGGCGGGCAGGACGTACGAGCTCAACTCGGCGTTGCATCTCGCGGTGACCTGCCCGAGACGCACTCTCTCATTGCAGCTGGACACACCGTGGGGTGGGGAGATTTCTTAGGCTCGCCGACGGAGGGAGTGTATTGGGCTAGGGTTCGTGTTGACGATGCTGGGTGTAGTGGTGATAGAATGGAAATGGATGAGCCTCTCCGGGGCCATTAAAAAAGACTGGGTGGGAGGCTGACGAGCAGGACCTAGGCGGACGCGTATTTAGTCCGTCCTTATCCGTTGGGACGCATACTCAATTCAAATTTGGGCTGAAAATAAATCTATTGCGTTGACACGAAAATAGATAGAAACGCAAATACGTCGCCACATTGGGCATTGCACTTAGTAAGTGCGGACAGAAACAGGCGTAGAGGAATTACATGTGGAAGTTGCCCCTACACCTAGCGTGTCAAAAAAAACCCAAGCGCTAAGTCACTACAGGAAAACGGCGATACGCCGACGGCTTTTTGTCGGGACCGTCGGCATAGGGACCGAGTTGCACTACTCAGATTAACCGTCGGCGTACAGGGCTACGCCGAGGGCAAAGCCATCCGCATATGTATAGAAGGCTACGCCGACGGCAAAGCCGTTGGCATAGCTATGTTTTTTCTTTCTATTTTTCATTTAATATGGAAAAAATCATATCTTTAAATCCGTAAATCGAAATTTAACAAATAAATATCTAAATCGATTAAAAAAATGAGAGGAATTCAAATATGACAATTATATAATCTTTTGCATCACAAAAACTCATTTAACTAGGCAAAATTACTTTCAAAAAATCGGCATAAACTCATTTAACTAGGCGAAATTAGGTAGAAATCAAGAAAATTCCTAATACGTGGGGATTATCCATCAAATGTGGACTACTCTTTGTGAGAATTAGATGGGTGCCATTTTGCACCATCAAATGTGGACTTCCTCTCATTTTCTAAAACTATCGATGCAAAAGATGATACGAATGTCATATTTGACTTCCTCTCATTTTTCTAATCGACTGTGTCAAATTTTGATTTATTCCATATTAGATGTAAATAGGAAAATATAGTAAAATTCATTTTATTGTTATTTATTAAAAAAATATTATTACATAATCATTGTTATTTATTCAAATAATTTTTAAAAATTTATAAACGATAATAAAAAGTGTAACATCATGACTCAGGGGTTAATACGATTGACAGGATACTAATATCAGTATGTTCTCACTTATCATTTGAAAGCTAATTTGGAAGGAACTCAAAAGTTAAGCATGTTTGGGCTGGAGCGATTTGAAGATGGCTGACCGAATGGGAAGTTTGACCAGTGTAAGTACTTTGACTGAGATTAAGTGTGTGGCTAAGTGAGAAATTTCGGAATAGAATTAAAAATAGAAATAAAAATATTTAAAAAGTTCAAAAATAAAAAAGTTTAATTTTAAAAAAAAAATTGGAAAAAATATGCGATGACAAAGCTGTCGGTGTAGGGAGAGCTATGCCGACGACAAACGTTACCTACGTCGACTACAATTTAGCCTACGTCGATGCCCTGTTCCTACGACCATATGCCGATGGCAGCCGTCAGCATAGCCCTATGCCGACGGTTAAAAGCCAGTCGGCGTATGCACAGTTTCCTGTAGTGAGTATTCCAAGTGTTAAGGCCCGCTTGCAGTTCGAGCAATATTCGTTTCCTCCTTATGATTCCTCGTGGAAGCTAGCTAGTGGTGCGGTCGTTGGAGCATTGGACCACTAACAAAAGGACATCTCAAGAGACAAACAAACTTCTTTTTCCGCAGGAACGACAACTACAGCCAGTACTAGCTAGAACAGTACAGCGCTTTGGCTTTGGAGGTTCGATGTATAGTTCCCTTCCCTTGGTAGTTTGCACCGAAATTTTTATAGTTCTTTCCCTTTTGGATACTTGCACAGTTGCCTTAGGTTAGGTCCACAGTGCACCGAACAACCACGCATGCATGTGCTGATGTGATTCCCGGGTCGCTTCAACGGCTAAGCAAGAGATTGGCTGTCGATCTCGGTACGTGACGCATAATAACTAGTCGCTCCTGCCCACTCCACACATCACACGGCCGAGGAGTGGGCTCTGCTGCCAGTTTGTTGGTTTCGGCCGTTTTGGTGCACCGTGCAGCTGGTGCTGTCACTCAGATGAGCACTACTACTATCAGTTCGAAAAAAAATAAGACTCGGCAACTGCCTCTTAAATACGCATCTGGAAGTGTATGGCTACACGCCATGCATCCGTACGAAAAGGTTTGGCAAATTTTCTCATATGTAGAGTATCAAAATTGTTCGCTGAATTAAAACCTTGATCTACTACTCATACGACGGTCTGACAGCTTTGCTGGTGTTTATAGAATTAAACCTTGATATTTTTGTACGACCCCTGCACTGATAATGCTGGATCGCTTCAATCCGATTCGTGGTGGATTGCTTGCAGGGAGGGAGAAGATCAAGGCCGATTCAATAAAACCGCATGCCGTATCTCCTGCCTTGCGAATCGGAAGTGGTTCCATCTTCCTCTGGCCGGCCATGGAGGCGAGGGGAGGAAGTGGTGCTTCGGGTTGGCGAGGTGGTTCTTGCTGCATCTTTGTGCTCCACACGCGGTGGTCTTGCGTACTGCCGTGATCTATGGCCAAGAAGGTGGCCGAAGTTCAACCTCCATCGGAGGCCTTCTCGATCCAGCGCCAGTGCTCGGCGACGAGATGCAGCCAAGTGGTTCGTCCCCGGCGGTGTCTTGTCTGCTGGCGTTGGTGGTTGCTCGCCGGAAGGGAGAGTCCGAGCGTCTGTGCTCTGATGGTCTCGGCGCTTCTGCCTGGAGATCGCCGGCGAGGAGTGGCGGAGGCACTCTTGGGCCTGATTGCTTTCTATTTCTTAGCTCTAGGGTGTGTTCTGTAAAAGTGAAGGCCCTTTTTTCGAATTCTAGGTCTGTTAGGGCAAGAGTTGAAAAGGGTCTTTCTGTAATTTGTACCTGCCACGTGGCTCTTTATTAATGCAGCTCCCTTTGTACAAAAAAAAATCCGCTCAAATTTGGCGAATCTCTCTTTAGCTGGTACGGTGGTGGTGGGACTAGTATCGTCTCGGGTTTTTGCTTGTACACTGAATAACTGAAAGTATAGCTAGCTTGGGGTCAAGTTCTTGTATAGCTCATGATGATGCTTTTGGCGGTGGCAGTGAACCTCTATAAACTGAAAGGGAAAGGCTAAGCAAATGATTTTTTTTTTGATAAAGTGTGCTTTATTAAATACTCAAAAGCATCAAGCTGATACATTCTAAAATGGCTCATACCCGGTCTCTACACAGTTATAACAAAAAAAAAAGTTGGCACGATACAAGTATATGAAAACTTGCAAAACACCTAAGACGATGGTGGACCTATCCGTAGTCTACACTGTCATCCATGTGGGATACACCGCTAAATAACCTACAAAGGAGAAAAATTCTTACCACCAAAACCCAAATTAATACTACATAGCCAAAACGACTATATCATGACAATCCTCCCACCCTAATGAGATTATATACTTGATCTATTTCACACAACTATTTTCTAAAATATTTGCAACATTACCATGGATGATTCCCCATGTTGGATGACCGCAATACAGAACAGACGGGCTTGCAATCGGAAAATAAGGCTTGATGGTCTCGACGTGATGACAAAAGTAAGTTTTCATGTTATTTACGCTTTATAAGGTTGTTCTTGATAAGAATTACACCTTAATTTGGGAAGAAACCACATGACTTCTTTAGGGGCACCTTCATTCTTTAAATTATTATTTTTTATCAACTAGCACATCACAATAAATAAGTTCTCCGTACATTGAATCCATCGAAAATGTTCAATTATCATGTAGAATTTTGCGGAATTCGTCATTCCTTGCATCTATTGGACAATTGCCAACCGAACAGAATTATTTCTCTGGTAGCTTGGAACACCATAGAATTTTCTATGTGTCGGATGACACGTTCAACACATACACACGATTGATCACACATTGTATCGTTGACCCCTTTTTTTGCCGATTCCTACCTTTACTTTGCGTGTTCCATTGGGTAAGGTTTATACATTTAGTAAAAAGTCATTGACAACTAAGTTCGACCAATGTCTCATACAGAAATGTGAACATTTATGATACCAAATCAATATCAATAGATTCACCATAAATATATTTTCATAGAGTATATAATATTGTAGATTTTTTTCGAAAAGATATAATATTGTAGATGTTGGTATTTTCTTTTCTTACTTAATAAGATTTGATTTTTGACTAAATCCATACTCCTCTTTATTCATTGGAACGAGATAGTACTAAGCAACTAATATGCGTACAGTATCTATAATCGGTCAATCAATGCAAAACATTATGTGGCAATTCATATAGTCTTTCGTGTATCAGAACCGGCAATTCATCTACTCGTAACTCCTTGGGCAGCTCGTAGAAAAACAATAGTTCCTTGGTGTCTCCTCGACAGATTCAATGCAGATATATTTATCATTTCGAAGCCTATCCAAGTTGTATAGTACCCAATTAATCATTTTACCTTGTTGCTTAGTCGATCATTTTCCCTTTATTATCTCTCGCCGCTCCATTTTCAATTCATAGCCACCAGTCACACACCATCATCAACGGAGCAATTGGTGGGCGTGGTGTGGTGCATGATATGAGACTCTCAATAAAATTGTTGGAATTACTCATGAATGAATGGATTTGGACGTGCAGTGCAATCAAGTGCACCCGTTGGCCGTTCCTAAAGCAGGCCAAAAATGCGCTTTCAAAGAAGGTAGGTGTAACGTCCGCTCGCCCGGCCCATGATTCTTCGTTTTCCGCCGAAGCAACTGAGCTACATACATGCTGTAGTAGTAGTACAGTAGCAGTACACCACCCCCACGAGCTGCATGGGATGGAGGAATACGTAGCCGAAACGGCTTCTCTCGCAACAACCGGTCTATTCAATGGGAATTGAAGGCTACCATGCGCATGTGCGGGAGAAAGCTCCAAAGACGAAATCATGTCGAGAATCCTTGTGTTAGTGTCAAGCTGAATACCCGTTTTGTAGCTAGCCACCCAACGTACGTGCACGTCCTGTTCAACCACCGGGTGGTGCCAAGACCACTCGAGGAAACAAAATCCCGCGTGTATGTATACGGTTCAACTGCAACTCTGACTATGATTTGTAGGGACTCGATGGCGATTGCAATTTTTGGAGGTTTTTCTTTATCAGAATTATTATAGTATGTTTTTGCAGGGTATGTACTCGTCTACATATTGGTTTCGTACTTGGTCCCATATGCAGCGACCCGAGAACAATTTTTTTTTCATGGCGGCACGTATTTAAAATGGAGCGGCCAGTTATGGAGATGTTTACTCGGCATGGATGGCAGTGTAGTCTGTTGTTTGAGCATCCGACACCTAAGACTGTTTCTCCAATTTTCGCATGAAACGAGTTTTGTTTGAACTTTAATTTTGTTTTTTTAGTTGTGCATCTTTGTTATGTAGAGGTCAGACATAAAAACTTGTATCGGCTTTATTACTTTCGAAGCAATTAAAAAACTCCCTTTGCCAAAAAATACATCTTAAAAAAAAATTGGTCCATCACCCGGGCGTAGCAAAAAAAATGTATTTGAGGGGGGAGGGGGCGCAGCGGTTTGGTTCTCCTGTAAAATCCCGTTGGTCTGCCTCCTCCCCGCGGCGGCGGCGACGGCTGAGCCCTCCAGTTGGGCTAGCAGGGTGGCGTTGGTGGCGGTAGACTGCTTGGGCGAGATTTGGTGGGGATCGAGCGGTTGGTAGCAGATATCTACTGCTACGCGTAAAATTCCGGCTCGGCAACCAGATTTATTCGTCATTGGGGGCGCATCTCGGAGGCGGCGGCAGGCGTTGATAGAAAAACAACGTGTGGACGTCGTGTGACGAAGTGGTCATGGAGAAGGTGCGGATGGATCTCACCGAGCTCAAGCAACAAGGCACTGCAACTGCTGATTCCATCAAGCAGTTGAACGAAACCCTGAAGAGCCTGAGTGGATGGATGCCTCAAGTCGATGAGACCATCAAAACTCTGCAGAAGAATGTGGATCTGATGGGTGCACGTGTGGAAGCGCTGGAAACAACTCCTAATTTACCACGGGTGCACACCCCACGACCTGAATGGCACGGCGACGATCATCAAACCCAGGGACATGTTGCTGGTGCATCTCGTGCATCAGCGCTTGCCCTGGACAAGGGTACGCGCACCTCTTCCCAACCACCAGTCCGTTTTGATCTAGGAGATAGCTCTCATTTCACTGAGACACCTTATGTTGGATCTAGACGTGGAACTTATAGAACTAGGCCACCTAAAACTGATTTTCCTCGCTTTGATGGGGAAAACCCAAGGTGGTGGAAGCAAGTGTGTGAGAAGTACTTTAACCTCTATGATGTAGATCATGATACCTGGGCTAGCTTTGCCACTATGCATTTCACTGGAAATGCGGCGCTCTGGCTGCAGACCTATGAGGCAGAGCACGAGGTGGATAACTGGGAGGAACTATGTGTAGCAATCAACGTAAAATTTGGAAAAACAAACACCATAGATACTTGGAGGCTTTAGAACGTTGTAGACAAACTGAAAGTGTCGAGAAATACCACCACAAATTTGAGGCTATTAGACACAAAATTTTGGTTTACAACAAACATTATGATGAGGCATTCTTTGTTACTAAGTTCATTTGTGGATTGAAGAAAGATATACAGAGAGCTATTCGTTTACATAATCCTCGAACAGTTGATGCTGCGATAGTTCTTGCTGAAAAACAGGAGGAAATGATGGAAGATCTGAAGCCATATTCAAACAATCGGTACAAGAATGACTACCTATGCAAAATCTGGGTACTCTGGCAAAGGATTGTTCTCCACTCCTGGAGAATCCACTCGAGGCAATGAAGACAAGGCAAAGCAAAAAGGGCCCTGGGATGATCGAATCAATAACCTTCGAGATCAGCGCAGAGCGTGTGGTGAATGCTTTACTTGTGGTGACAAGTACCAGCCGGGACACAAATGTAACAAGACAATTCCTCTGAATGTAATGGCAGAACTGCTACAAGTACTGCAAATTGATTCATCAGATGAAGAGGAGGACAAGGAGAACTCTAGCGAGGAGGAACCACTCACGCACATCTCCATGTGTGCCGTGGCAGGCGTGAAATTGAAGAGAAGTATTCGGTTACAAGGAGAATGCAATGGCAAGCAGATACTGTTGCTCATTGATTCAGGCAGTGCTGGCAGTTTTGTGAGTGCAGAAGCGGTAGAACAACTGGGATTACACACCAAAGATATTCCTACAGTTCATGTTGCTGTGGCAGATGGAAGGAAAACTGCAATCAATCTGGCTACTCCTGATGTGCAGTGGTCTTGTCAAGGACACGAATTCTCCACTTCATTCCGAGTCTTCAGTGTACCGGGTTATGACATGGTGTTAGTAATGGATTGGTTGGAGAGTCTACCACCAATGTGGGTGGATTGGGCACGCAAGACTTTACGATATAAACTAAATGGCAAAAGGGTGGAGCTGAAGGGAGTCAAGAACAATATACAGAAATGTGAGCCGATATCCCTAGCTGAAATTCAGGTGTTAGCCAGGGACAGGGCTGTGGAGCATATTGTGCAGCTCAACAATCTGGATGCAAACAACATTGATGTAGTGCCAGTGGAAATTGAAGAGGTGCTGCAAGAATTCAGCCAGTGTTTCCAAACACCATCTGGGCTTCCCCCTCATCGAGAATATGATCATCACATCACACTTCTGCCAGGGGTGCAACCAGTGAGTGTGAAACCATATCGGTATTCACCTCAACAGAAAAATAAAATTGAAAGGCAGATTAAGGACATGTTGCAACAAGGCATAATTCGTGCCAGTCATAGTCCTTTTGCCTCGCCAGTGTTGCTGGTTAAGAAAAAAGATGGGACATGGAGGTTTTGTGTTGACTACCGCCATCTAAATGCAGTTACAGTGAAGGACAAATACCCCATGCCTGTAGTGGATGAGCTACTGGACGAGTTAGCTGGGTCTAAATTCTTCACAAAACTTGATCTACGCTCTGGTTATCATCAAATCAGATTGGTAGAGTCGGACGAATGCAAGACAACTTTTCGCACACACAGTGGCCATTACGAATTCTTGGTTATGCCATTCGGGCTAACATCAGCTCCAGCGACATTTCAGTCGGCTATGAACACAGTTTTTGCTTCATTGATCCGCAAGTTTGTGCTTGTTTTTGTGGATGACAAATTGATCTACATCAAAACATTGGAAGATCATCAACAACACCTGCGAGCTGTGTTTCAGTTACTTCAGAAGAACAACTTATATGTCAAGAAGTCTAAGTGTTCCTTTGCACAGAGTTCGCTGGAATATTTGGGTTACATAATCAGTGCTCAAGGTGTATCTACTGATCCCAGCAAAATTGCTGCTGTTCAAAACTGGCCACAACCTATGACACTCAAAGAATTGAGGGGATTCTTGGGACTCGCAGGGTATTACAGGAAATTCATAGCATTGTTTGGACTGTTGTGTCGACCCCTGACGAATCTACTCAAGAAGAACATTCCTTTCATATGGACTCCGGAGGTGAATGCTGCATTTTTAGCTGTCAAACAAGCATTGGTGCAAGCCCCTGTCTTGGCCTTACCTGACTTCACTAAAGAATTCGTGTTGGAGACCGATGCATGTGAGAAGGGGGTTGGGGCTGTGCTAATGCAGCAAGGCCATCCCATTGCATTTCTTAGCAGAGCACTTGGCATCAAGAATCAGTGTCTGTCCATCTACGATAAAGAATGTCTAGCAATTTTGATGGCGATTGAAAAATGGAAAATGTACTTGCAAAATAAGCCATTCACCATCTATACTGATCATCGCAGTCTGGTACACTTGGGAGACCACAAGTTTAACAAAAATACAACAGAAGGCCTTCTTTCGATTGATGGGGCTGCAGTACCGCATCGTCTATAAAAAAGGAGTGTCCAATGCAGCAGTAGATGCCCTATCGAGGAGACCAAATCAGTATGCTCTGAATGCAATTTCTGTGGTGAGACCCAGGTGGATTGAAACTGTCATTGAAGGCTACCAGAAAGACACCAAAGCTAAAGAATTGCTCACTGAACTGAGTGTGAATGGGCACAATGACCAAGGATTTTCATTACAAGATGGAATCATTCGTCACAAAGGGCGTGTGTGGCTTGGGAGCAACAGTGAGGCGCACACAGCTGTGTTGATGGCACTGCACAGCAGCGAGTTAGGTGGACATTCGGGCACCTTGGCAACCTATCACAAAGTCAAACAACTGTTTGCAGGACTGAAACAAACAGTACTGCAGTATGTGGCTCAGTGTACAATATGCAAACAAGCCAAGTCAGAGCATGTGAGACTGCCTGGAAAGTTGCATCCACATAAAATTCCTCCCTCTGCTTGGCACACGGTCAGCCTGGACTTTATTGAAGGACTGCCCACATCAAGCAGGTATAATGCGATTTTAGTGGTGATTGACAAGTTCACTAAATTCGGACATTTCATTCCTGTCAAGCATCCTTTTACTGCATCCACTATTGCACAGTTGTTCATGGACAATGTGTACAAGAATCATGGGATGCCACAGGTGATCATTTCAGACAGGGACAAAATTTTCATCAACAGCTTCTGGCAGAATCTCTTTCGATTGGCAGACACTACCCTCAACCTGAGCTCCTCTTACCATCCGCAAACAGATGGCCAAACCGAAAGACTGAACCAGTGCTTAGAAACCTATCTGAGATGCTTGGTACACTCCAAACCAGAGCAGTGGGCTAAGTGGTTGCCGCAGGCTGAGTATTGGTACAACTCAAATTTTCATTCGGCGTTGGGGCGTTCTCCGTTTGAAGTGTTGTATGGAAGACAGCCAAGGAATTTTGCCATCGAAAATGCATCATTGCCTGGCCACACCGATGTGGAAATGTGGTTACAAGAGAGGGCAGCCATGGAGCCACTCATCAGGCAACACTTGGAGCGAGCGCAACAAAGAATGAAGCACCAAGCTGATAAAAATCGCAGTGAGCGCCAATTTGCTGTCGGAGATTATGTGTACTTGCGACTCCAACCATATGTGCAGTCGTCAGTGGAGAAACGAGCATCGCAAAAACTGGGCTTCAAGTTCTTTGGTCCCTATCTGATTCTGCAACGAATCGGACCAGTGGCGTACAAATTGCAGTTGACGTCGTCATCGCGCATTCACCCCGTCGTACATGTGTCCCAGCTTAAGAAGGGGTTGAAACCTGACGAAGAGGCAAGCACTGCGCTGCCCATTTCCCTGCTGCAGGTATCAGTGCACCCTGAAGCTGTACTGGAGGAACGTCTGATCCGCCGAGGAAGCAAGATGATGCCGCAAGTGAAGGTGCATTGGAGTGGACTACCTCCTTCTTGTGCCACCTGGGAACACGTCTACACCATCGTCGATGCCTATCCTGCTACATCGGCTTGGGGACAAGCCGTCACTGAAGGGAAGGGTAATGTAACGACACTGTTTGGTTAGGCTTTTTTCTTGGCTTTTGGCTTTGGCTTATAAGCCATAAAAGCACCTAATTAGGTGCTTTTGGCTTTTGACTTTTGGCTTATACCATAGTAAAACATAAGTCAAAAGCCAAAAGTCAAAAGCACCTATTTAGGTGCTTTTTGGGCTTATAAGCCAAAACCAAAAGCCAAGTAAAAAGCCTAACCAAACACCCTCCCCGCGCACGGGCAAAACCACCTCGTCGACGTCTCTCTCCTTTTTGCCCGCGACGGCAGCCAAACAAAACCCGCGCACGGGGGCAAACCCTAGCCCAATCCCCGCTCGCGTCCTTCCTCCCCCACTCTCCTCCCTCCCAGCCGCGTCTCTCGTCATTGCTCCTACTCGGCTGCTCCGCACGGAAGGAGGAGCAAGGGCGATGTAACGACACTGCACCTGCCTCTGGCAATCAAGGCGAAGAGAAGAACGGCACAGCGCCAAGTCATCCGCAAGGCCCACCTGGAGGCAAGGCCCATGGCCCAGGAGACACGGGCGACGCCACATACTTAGGTCAGAAGGAGAGATCGAGATCGTCATTGAGAAGATAACTAGCAAAATGCCCGTGCGTTGCAACGGGTCATCGAAAGCTTGGCGGGTATTAAGGCCCCGTTTGGGAACTCCGTATTTTTAAAGTATTTCAAGAATACTTCTGTCTCAGAAATATTGAAGTATTAAATACTTTGAGGTGTTTGGCTTTAGCCAAAACTGTAGTTTATATACTTCAATATGTAGGAATTGCACTATTTTTGAACTATATAAAAAAGAGGGCTATACCTCTTTTTCCAAAACTGAAGTATTGCTTCGCTTTAGCCAAAACTGTAGTTTTCATACTTTGGTTTTCGAATCCTTTGTTTTCAAGAATACTTCGCTGCAAAACTAAGCCTAATTATTGTGTAGACGATGCAAGACACATGAAATTTGTGTACGGAAAGAACAAATGAGGCTACTGGATTGAATCAACAAACTCCCCTTCAAACCTCAGCAGTGTACATTGCATGATCGTACGTTGCTAATTTACACTACAGCGGAATGGCCAACGGGATCGAGAAGTTGATGGAATATTACCGGGAAAAGCAGAAACAGCCATCGGCCTTGCAACTTGCAGGTTGCCTATCACTTGTTCCTCTTTGATGACCTACTTTGTTTCAAGTAAAAAACAATCTTTCAGAAATTTCAGAAAAATGAGGAGTAAAGTATAGAAGGGAAACTGACCATACTATTTTCGTCATCCTATATTAGTTTGCCTTGCTCTTCCTCATACTCCAAATGTGAGAATCCACATCCAACAGCAACATGTACTCAAAAAACTTTCTTATTGATAGCTGGCTCGGCACAGCTTAATCTTATCCAAATCATCTGAGTAGCCTATAGCATCAGACTGTCAAGGTGTGTTACAACTGACAAGCAACTGAGAATACTGTTGCATCATGTTTACAAGCGAGAAGCATGTTATGTGCACAGATAACTGCATTTCACCCATCTTCTTCACACCCGTAGAAAGCAAATACACCAAACACTACAGGGATTATACACATCCCAATTGTATTGCATGGCTGCATCCTCGCCAGCTTGAGATCTGCTTGTCCTAGGCTGCTACAGAAGATGGGATGGGCGGGGCCGCCGCCGGCCGCGCGGGATGCAGCGGATGGGCGTGCCGCCGGACACTCAAGATGAAGGTCTTGGGGCCATCGGTGGCCGCACGGGATGTAGGGTATGGGGGAGGCGCTTGCGGCCTTGTGAGATGCAGGCGATGCGGTCGCCGGCGACCGCGGGGAGGCGCCGTTGGCCGTGCAGATTGCAGGCGATAGGGCCGGCGGTGGGCGCACATGATGCTTGGCAGGATTTGGGGAAGGAGAAGGAGGTCGGGAGCTCCATAGGTGGGCTGGGGGTTGAATTGTCAATTTTTGAAGGACTAAAGTAGCAAACGCAGATGGATGTCGATTTGTGGACTGCGGGTTTGATTTCCTACTTTCCGAAGGGCGGGCATCAGTGCTGCTTTGGCAAAGGCGACGTCGTCATGATGTCGAGCTTCTCCACATCTGCTTCAACTTGCCTAGATCGAACCTGTCCACATCCACCAGAAGGTGTTGGGTCACGGCCAACTTCAATATCTAATCAAAGCAAATAGAAGAGCATATCTGAAAGAACAAGCTATGCCCGGATGTCGCCTAGAGGGGGGTGGTGAATAGGCGATTAAAACTTTTTCTATTTAGGGGGTTGATAATTGCGGAATAAAACTAGGTGTTTAAATTAACAAGCCAACAACCTAAAATTCTAGGTTTACCTAAGTGCACCAACAACCTATGCTAAACAAGGCAAGTAACAAGGTGATAGCTAGATATAAACTTCAAGCACGAAGGCTATCACAATGTAAAGTGCATAAGTAAAAGCTCGGGTATAGAAATAACCGAGGCACGCGGAGACGATGATTTATTCCCGAGTTCCTCCTTGTTAAGGGAGTACGTCTCGTTGGAGGGGTATGAACTCGCCACAAAAGGCCTACTCAAGATGCCACAAAGGCCTCACCCTATTCTCCGATGAATCTCACCCAAGGGATTGGTTCACCTTCCACTATCGGAATCCTTCGGGGTGGATTCCGGAGCCCTTTACAACTTCTCTTGGGGCACACACCCATAACTCAATTAGGGGCTCCCAAATCCGTGCCGAAGCTTCACAACTCGAAGTCTTCGCGGCACCTCCAACCGTCTAGGGTACACGATGCACCCAAGAGGCAACAAGCTCTTGGGAACACAATGCACCCAAGAGTAACAAGCTTCTCAACCTTCAACTTCACGTATCACCGTGGAGAGAGCAACCCGATGCAACAAATGCAAAAAGGCAAGAGCACACAAAGTGCTCAAATCCTTCACTCCCAAATTCCAACCAAGCAACAAATGATTTGGGGGGAATAAGAGAGGAAGAACAAAGAGGAGAAACACCAAGAACTCCAAGATTTAGATCCAAAGAGTTCCCCTCACTTAGAGGAGAAATTGATCGGTGGAAATGTGGATCTAAACCTCCTCTCTCTTTTCCCTCAAAAAGTAGCAAGAAGTATTGGAGGGATTGAGAGATCTCAAGCTCAAGAAGATGTCAACAATGGGGAAAAATGAGCTCAAAGAATGGACAAAAGTTGGAGACCAAATGGGGAAGAAGACCACTTAAAAGGGAGGCCAAAATATGGCCGTTGGGGCAAATTTCGCGAGGCTGCGCAGGGGAGGCCGGCCTGGCCGGCCTGGCCCGGCCATCATGGCCGGCTGGGCAACAGAGGAGCCCCGGCCATGCCCCCGGCCATGAGGCCGGCCTGGCTGGGCAGATGGCTGGGGAGGGCTGCTTCCCTTTTTTCGATTTTTCTGTTTTGAAAATTCGAACGAACCGAAAACGCAATAACTTTCGCATACGAACTCCGTTTTCGATAATCTTAGACTCGTTGGAATTGTCACAACGAGAACAACAAGAATATGCAGAGAAACATCATAGTCCAAGAATATATTATAAAAATAAATGGGGAAAGGTAAAAGCTCCCATTTGCAAATCGGAAATGCAATAACTTTCACCCACGAACTCCGTTTTCGATAATCTTGGACTCGTTGGAATCGCCATAAGGAGCACAACAAGATTATGAAGAGAAACATCATAGTCCAAGAAAATATTATAAAACCAAATGGGGAAAGTTAAAAACTCATTTTCGCAAACCGGAAAATCCGAAACTTTTGCAATTGACGTCCGAATGAAGTAAAACCAATTTTGTTGGAAAGAGGACAACAAAAGCAACCTTTGAAAATGGCAAACAAGCAATGGAGATTTTGAAAATAAATGGAAGAGGTAAATCTTCCGCATGGATGAACCGGCAAAATCTCCAATACCGAAGCCGCAAAAGAAGACGCATAAGAATATCGTTTTCGGTGACCTTGGCCTTGTCATGACAAGCACGACAAGCACCAAGACCACACCACGATAAGAGACAAATAAGAACCAATAAAGATGATAGCATGGATGCAAAGGTTTGTGCTCTCTACGATGATACGTTCACGATATTCGGTCGAGAGCCCCTCTTGATAGTACGGTTAACTATCCTATAACCCGGTCTCTCACTAAACAACATGAGACCGGTAAAATAGAAAACCTATCAAAATCATACATTTGCCTTGCGCAAAAACCCACTTGAGGTCGATGAAGACGATCTTCAACTCCTCAAGACGCACCACCTTTCTTCATTGCGCTTTGCTCGGTGAAGTTTCACTTGTTGCTCCTCCATAAACCAAGATGGGAGAAGCACCACTTCGGCATATCTTCACTTGGCCTTGAGTGATGATCAACCCGCACAAAGCCTTGATCAACACAAACTTTTCTTCTTCCCTTAACCTTGACTCCAACAAATGGAGAACAAGCAAGCTAATGGACAACCTACAAATATAGCTCAATACAAATATTAGTCCATACAGATTGTCATTAATTACCAAAACCATGTATGGGGGCCAAAACCATGCATGGGGGAAACCATGCACTTTCAATATCCATGTCATTTTTTGCAAAACAACATTCAGCTAATGATGTATCAATATGTAAGCAGTAAGAATAAGTACTATAAAATCTTTAAGTGTACACTACACATGCATTATCATCATGGCTGTCTATTTAATTAAGAAATGCGGTAATTCTGCTAAAATATCAACAACATCTATCTAGCGAGACAAAACCGTTCATACCTTAACCTTCCAAAGTAGTAGCTAGCTAGTACAAATATGTAGTCAGGTCCATGCACATAAGATAGATGATTTTAGTTCAGGTTCTCGTAATCATTCATTTGGTTCAGGTTCTTACACAGATAACACATCATAACATTTAGCTTCTATCTACTCTATATATTAAAGACGAATGTTTTCGCGAGCGGAGAGGCCTCCTGCGACTGTTCCCAGCTACAGTAGCTACAGTAGCGTCGATCCCGGCCGTCCGCCGGCGATCCGACGGCTCCTAGCACGCGTCGATGATGCTTTTGCAAAAAGACCCTCCAAATTCCAGAAATAGAACCCGTAGTCCACGTTCTACCGCAGCGACGGACCTGTTCGCCATTTTGCAAAAACTCGAGGGCTTCTCTGCAAAATGACCACAGACCGTCCCCTCCCTCCCTCTCTCTCCCCGCGCGGCGGCGATGCCGCCGCGGCCGCCGACGCGCGCCGTCACCTCTCCGCCGCTCCCCGCCCGAATCGAAGCAAAGAGCCAGCTTCGCCGCCGCCGCCTCTCCCTCCACGCCGCAGATCCGCCGTCGAGACGCAGCGCACGCGCAGGAATCGCCGCCGCCGCACCCGCTGCCCTCCGCCGCGTCTGCGTGCCACCGGAGACGTTCCGGCGACCCAGAAGCGGCGGCACCGCCACCTACGGGCTCCCCGCGTCCGGGCGCGTCGGCCGCGCGCACGCGCGCGTCCCGGAACGCCGTGGCGCGCCGCCGGCGAGCTCAGCGCCGCCGCGGCTTGCTATGCCACTGTGACGTCAGCACGATGTCACAGTGGGCCCCACGCGTCCGTTTGTTTTTTTTGCTGTTAAAATGCTGCAAAATTTAATAGATTTAAGAGAATAAACGCTTCTTCTAAATATTATTAACCAACAAAAAAAATTCTAATTATAGATTTCATTTAAATTAATCTTGAAAATAACACTCATGCCGCATAATAAAGATTCAAATTTGAAAAAATTTGTCCACTTCATCGAGCGGGAGAAAAAAGAAAAGATATGCTTCTTCTAAACATTGTTTAAAAAAAAACCTTCTAAATACGGATTTGATTTACATTAAACTTTAAAAAAACCGTATCTCCTAAAAACTTATAAATACGGATTTGATTTACATTAAAATTTAAAAAATCGTATCTCCTAAATGTGGATTCAATTTAAATTAAACTTTGCAAATTAGAATTTTCTTTGAAAGGAAATTAGAATTCAAAAAAAAAAACCACGCACAATTCCATAATTTAGTTATTTACACTACGATACTCACAAAAATGACGAAAGAATACCTGCAACAAAAAAAAGGAAAAAAACTTATGGCATATCATATCCATTTAAATTTCACAGTATTGCAAAACAAAAAAAACAAAAAATTAGTCACTCCATTTAATTTAAATTAATCTTAAAAAATAATACTCATGCCGCATAATAAAGATTCAAATTTGAATATTTCAACGATACTCACAAAAATGCCGAAATGATACCTGCAAGAAAAAAAATATGGCATATGATACCCATTCAAATTTCACAGTATTGTAAAACAAAAAAAACAAAAAAAAGTCACCCCATTTAAGAACCAAATACATAAATATTTCGAGAAAACAAAAAAACCATAAATTTGCAGGAAAAGCAATATAGAAATAATCTTAAAAATAATATTCATGCCCCATAATAAAAATTGAAATTTGAATATTTCAACGATACTCACAAAAATGCCGAAATAATACCTGCAAAAAAAAATTATGGCATATGATATCCATGCAAATTTCACAGTATTGTAAAACAAAAAACAAAAAATAGTCACTCCATTTAAAAACCAAATACATAAATATTTCAAGAAAACAAAAATCCATAAAATTGCAGGAAAAGCAATATAGACATTGCATTAAAAAAATGTGTACAAAAATATTTCAAGAAAAATGCAAATTCATTTTCTCTAATTGTGTAATTGTGGCTTCCTTTCAAATTGAATTCAATAAGTATTAATACCTTCAAGAATTCAACATATTAGAAACCAAAAAACTTTTAAAAATGCATATTTCCAGAATTTAATTATTTACACCATGATACTCAAGAAAAAATAACTAATTGAATACCTGAATATTTCGACAGAAAATGCAAATTCATTTGCCCTAATTGTGTTATTGTGGCTTCCTTTCAAACTGAATTTGCTCTAATTGTCTAATTGTGGCTTTCTTTCAAATTGAATTCAATAAGTATAATTACCTTCAATAATTCAACAAATTAGAAACCAAAAAACTTTAAAAAATGCACATTTCCAGAATTTGATTATTTACAGCACGATACTAAAAAAAATGACCATTTGAATACATAAATATTTCGAGAAAAAAATGCAAATTCATTTGCTCTAGTTGTGTAATTGTGGCTTCCTTTCAAATTGAATACAATACGTATAAGTACCTTCACAAATTAAACATATTAGAAACCAAAAACCTTTTAAATATGCACATTTCCAGAATTTAATTTTTTACACCACGATACACACACAAATGACAATTATTCACACCACGATACTCACAAAAATGACGCAACAATACCTGCAACAAAAAAAATACTTATGCCATGTGATATCCATTCAAATTTCACAAAATTGTTAAACAAAAAAACTAAATAGTAACTACATTTGGTGGGTCCCACTTATTCAGAATAAAAGGTTCAACTTTGGGACACGATATAAGAAAGAAAGACAAATCTGAAAACGGAAAATTCGTGTCCCAACCCATGCAAATCCCACAAGCTAAAGACTATGCTAACACTTCTCCCCCTTTGGCGTCAAGACACCAAAAAGGGAGGAGCGAAACTAAGCGTCCCAAGATGGATCACTCCTCATTCTCCTCCTCCTCCTCTTCCTCATCTCCATCGGACCAAGCCACACGACCACGAGCAGTCCAAGTCTCCTTGGGGGTGATTTCTTCCTCAGAGCCATCTGAAACTGGAATCTCAAGCTTGCGCATAATCTGTTTTTGACGGGAGCGGTTCTTCTTTTCTTGCACATGGGCCTCATACATGCGGTTATCCATCAAACAAAAGGACTCACGGATCTTGAGCTTGACCTTCTGAAACCATCCCGGTTCCTCAACTGGAGCAGCAGCAGCCTTCGTGCCCTTGGAAATAGTGCGGTCCTTAGGAAGGATATGATTCTTCTTGCGGAGTTTCTTCTCAAGATGGGCAACCACAGGCACCGAATGGTCAAGGCGCTCATGATTGTGAGTATAGGCCCACTTACCAACAATAAGCTTCATGATGTAGGGAGCAAAGATGGGAACCCTCTTGTCAATAATAGCAAACCACAGCTCTTCAAAGATCACATTCATCACATCAAGCTTTTCACCGGACCCCTTCCTCAAGTGACACTGAAGAAGCAAATCAATCAAGTAACCATGCACTTGATCCCAGTTACCCACCCGAGGTGTAAGAGTCTCCCTGAAGATACAGAACATGATCTCATAGGTGGGGAGGAGATCCTCTGACTGACCGGGAGTACCACCTTCCATAGTGATGGGAAGGAGTACCTCCCTGCCACTAGCTCGGCCTTCATGATGGACGGTCCATCCATTTGACCCTTGGACACGAGGGTACTCCAACAAAGCACAGAAATCTGACCACCGACACTCCACATGTTCATCCTTGATCATCCAGTGCAGCTTGGCATTGCTCTCATTCCCCACATGGACGGTGGCATAAAACTGTGAAATCAGCTCTTCATTGTAGTCTTGGTGCTGTGTCATGATCATGAGCAGTCTAAACTCTTCACACATTCTATAAGCTTCAGCAAAGTACGCTTGATACTTGGGGGAGGTCATGTGAGGGATGTTGAGGCGATGTTAGAGAACCACCGCATTCCTTTGCCCCGTGTAAATCTGATTGAAGACGGTCTCTTGCTCATTTGTGTAAAATCGGGGATCCACAACATTGGGTTGGCGAGGGATAAGATAGGGATTCTTCTCCCGGTACTCACGATACTCTTTGTCAGGCATCTTGGCAAAGGACACAACTTTGGGCATCTTTACAACTGTCTTTTTGGTTGTCCCACTAGTGCCGGCTGCAGCTTTCTTCTTCTCAAGGTTGATTTGCCGGGTTGACTTGGTTTGCGGCATCACTTCGGACTCTTCTTCAATATCCTCTTCAACCGTGCGCTGTTTCTTGCGGGCGGAAGCTGAGGAGGAACAACCTGAGAGGTAAGCACAAAGGTAGGGAGGGAACTAGAAGAGACAATGAATTCACAATAAAACAACGTAGTTATCAAGAGTAGTTAGGCCATGTGAATCTTGAGAACACCAATAGTACCGAGGGAAACCCCGGTGACAACCCACAACACACCCAAGCACAAGAGCCCAAGAGTGGTGAGGAGCTAGGGTTTCACTAGGTACTAGAGATTCCTCCAAGATTTACATGAAAAACCTACTCTAGACAACTAACAACATCTAGTACCGGTCCAAAACATACTCTAAACGAGATTGAACTTAAGCAATCGTGCATCTAGGGCTTGTCCTACATCACATCTAGATTCAAATTAATGAAGCCTAGAATGAGCGTGAGAGAGGACAAATACCGGATGCCATGGAGGAGGATGTCGAGGGGAACGATTCCCTCGGACCAGATCTGACGGAGGATCACCGGACGGGCTACACGGAAGCCCTTGGGTGGCCAGTGGCTGGGAGGAGAGAGAGAGGAGAGTTGGGGCGCAGGGGGAAGAAGAAGGAGTTAGGGTTCCTTCTCCCCTGGCCCGATCCCTTAAGTCACTCAACCCCGCCGCACCGGAAGTACCGGCGATCGGGCCGGTACTTCCGTCCGCGCGGGATTTTCAGACGGGAAAACCGCTGAAATTTCCGCGCGGCCGGAAGTACCGGTACTCCGGCCGGTAGTTTCGCTCTAGACAGAAAGAACTAGATATTTTGTTTTAGAGGGAATTTAGAGTTTTAGATATGGAATGGCTTTTAGGGAAGAGATGGGGCTTAGGATGAGACCTCAAACTGTCATAGTATGGTACTACACTCACGTTTGCAAGATGCGACAACGAAAAGCCAAACATGAGTGTTTTTCCATCGCACACACATAGTGACACATATAGGTCTAGAAAAGCCAAATAAACACCAAATAAGAGGCAACTCCTCACCGAGGAGGTCGGTGGCCTAGGCCACCATATATGAGTAAGAAGAGTGAGACACCACGAAGATATATCTTGGGTTCTCACTCAAAACTCATCATTTAAGCTCACAATTCATGAAATTTAATATAGAGTAGACAAATGAAATCATTAATATAGGCATCATGGGGGGAGGGAGAGCCCAATAGTTGGGACAACACTCCCCCTAAATTCATGCCTACACCTAAACCAAGATAGAAGTTGAAACCATAGGTGTGTATGCAAGATGGTCAAGCCAAACTCCTTGAATCCACGATATTTAGCTCATTCCTCAAATAAGTGAATCTTGCTTCATCAAGTGGCTTCGTGAAAATGTCGGCAAGTTGGTCCTTGGTTGGCACATATGCTAGCTCAATGTCTCCATGGGCAACATGATCTTGAATGAAATGATGACGAATCTCAATATGCTTGGTCCTTGAGTGTTGCACCGGGTTGTAGGCGATCTTGATAGCACTCTCATTGTCACACAAAAGAGGCACTTTGTCACAATTGACACCATATTCCTTTAAAGTTTGCCTCATCCATAACAATTGAGTGCAAGCACTAGCGGCGGCCACATACTCGGCTTCGGCGGTGGAGAGAGAAATACAATTTTGCTTCTTAGAAGACCAACTCACCAAGGACCTACCAAGAAATTGGCAAGCCCCGGAAGTTGATTTCCTATCATCTTGGTCACCGGCCCAATCCGAATCCGTGAACCCACGAAGAGTGAAAGAAGAATCCCTTGGGTACCACCAACCAAACCTTGGGGTATGAACTAAATATCGTAGGATTCTCTTGATCTCCAACATGTGGCTTTCTTTAGGAGCCGCTTGATACCTTGCACACACACCTACACTCAACACAATATCGGGTCTAGATGCACAAAGGTAAAGCAACGAACCTATCATGGAGCGGTAGAGCTTTTGATCCACATCTATACACTTTGGGTTAAGTTGTAGCTGGTGTTGGGAATATGCCCTAGAGGCAATAATAAAATGGTTTATTAAGCATATTCACGTTTATGATAATAGTTTATTATCCATGCTATAATTGTATTAAATGGAAACATAATACATGTGTGGAATATAAACACCCGGAGTCCCTAGTGAGCCTCTACAGGACTAGTTCGTTGATCAAGAGATAGTTAGAGTTTCCTAACTATGGACTTGTTATAGTCACATGATAACGGAGTCATATCATTAGGAGTAATGGTGTGATGGACATGACCCAAATAAAGAAGTTGCAATTAATCGTGTCACAAAAGTTTTGTTGTCAAAACTTTTTAATATGCCAAATATAGTTTCCTTAGACCATGAGATTATATCACTCCCGTTCGCCGGAGGAATACTTTGTGGACATCAAACGTCACTTCGTAACTGGGTGATTATAAAGGTGGCTTTCAGGTATCTCCGATGGTGGGTTGTTGGGTGATATGAATCAAGAGTGGGATTTGTCCCTCCATGTGACGGAGAAGATATCTCCAGGCCTTCTGGGTAATATAGCATCAAAAGTCTGCAGACAGGTGATTAGGTGGTAATCACGAGGATCCTATATTATGGACAAGTAAAGAGAACTTGCCGGTAACAAGATTAAACTGGACATGGGGATGTCAACGATTATATCTCAGGCAAGTAAAATATCGTGAGACAAAGGGAATCGTATATGAGATTAATTGAATCTCCGGCATCGTGGTTCAATCGAGAAAAGGTTTTCGTTGAGTGTATAGGAATTAATATGGGCATCCCAGTCCCGCTATTAATTATTGATATGCTCATGTCTATGCATTCTCGAACCCGTAGGGTCACACACTTAACGTTCCGATGAAATTAGGTTTTGCGATGAATTAAATGATGAAGTGAACGAATGGTGATTCGGAGTCTCGGATGGGATCCCGGACGTCACGAGAGGTTCCGGAGGAGTCCGGAGAATAAGATTCATATATGGAAAGTAGTTTTCGGAGGTTTCGGAAAAGTTCCGAAAATATTTGCAGGGTACCGGAAAGGTTCCGGAAGGTTCTAGAAGTGTCTAGGTGGACCCACATGGACCGAAGGGGTGCAGCCAGCCCTTGGGCCAGCCGCACCACCTAGGCCCACATGGTCCCATGCGGCAAAGGAAGAAGGGGGGTCGGCCAAGTCCTAGTTGGACTAGGGGCCGACTCCACCCCTTTAGGAAAGGGGCCCAAGGAGGAGTCCTAGATGGACTCCAACTTGGGGGGGCAAGCAAGGGGGCCGGCCGGCCCCTGCCCTAACCCTAGCCCGGCCACCTATAAAAGGGGGGTGGGGAGGGGTGTGGCACACCAAGAAGGCTGCTTCCCAAGCAACCCTAGCCGCACCCTCTCTCCCACCTAAACCCTAGCCGCGCCACCCCTTGCCCGAAGGGCTGCCGCCGCCTCACCTCCACACCAAGAGCTGCCGCACCACCTCTCCCCGTAGGGCTGCTGTGCCACCTCCACCTCCCCCCTCTCCTCTTGCTTGGCTTGGCGAAGCCCTGCTCGTGGAAATCGTCATCGACACCGGCACAACCGTCGTGCTGCTGAGATCATCAAGACCACGTCCTCTCGCTTGCGGGATCAAGGAGTTGACGTCTTCATCGAGCCGTACGTGTGGATGCCGCGGAGGTGCTGCCCGTTGCTGCACTTCACCGGATTGGATCTCGAGGATAATACATCTCCTCGCGACTAGACGAGTCTAGTTGCGGGGATCGACTAGCCAACCCCTGCACCGACAAAACGCGTTTGTTGATCTTCAAGGGTAAGAGATTGGATCTCACCTTCGCTATCTTCATCTCGTAGATCTAGATCCTTGGGATTTATTCCGCTTGCCGCGTAGGAATTTTTTTGTTTTCTATGCTGCGACCCCATCAGCTGGCACTTGGTATCCATATGTGTCTTCTTCTCCTTAGCATCGGCCATATTAAACCGCTTGAGCATGTCTTGAATGTACTTTTCTTGGCTAATGAATGTTCCTCCTCTCAATTGCTTGATCTCAAATCCAAGGAAGAACTTCAACTCGCCCATCATAGACATCTCAAACCTATCGGTCATAAGCTTTGAAAATTCATCATTAAAAGCTTTGTTAGACGAGCCAAAAATAATATCATCAACATATAGTTGGCATACGAAAAGCTCCCCTTTAACCCTCTTAGTAAAAAGAGTGGGATCAATTTGCCCAACTTAAAATCCACGGTCTAACAATAACTCTCTAAGGTGCTCATACCACGCACGTGGTTCTTGTTTAAGTCCATAGAGCGCCTTATCAAGCTTGTAGACGTGGTTAGGGAAGATGGGGTTCTCGAACCCCGGGGGTTGCTTAACGAACACCAACTCCTTTAAGGGACCATTAAGAAAGGCACTTTTAACATCCATTTGTTGCAATTTAAAGTTAAAACGGGATGCATAAGCAAGAAGGATACTGATGGACTCAAGGCGAGCCACGGGAGCATAGGTCTCTCCAAAATCAATGCCTTTAACTTGAGAGTACCCTTGAGCCACCAATCTAGCCTTGTTCCTCACAACCATGCCATGCTCATCTTGCTTGTTCTTGAAAATCCACTTAGTGCCAATAACATTGCGGCACTCTTTAGGCTTCTCAACTAGCTTCCAAACTTTATTGCGCTCGCAATTGTTGAGTTCTTCATGCATAGCTTGCAACCAATCCGGATCTTCAAGAGCTTCGGATACTTTCTTCGGTTCCACCATGGCAATATGAGCTTGATGATCACTAAAGTTTGCCAATTGCCTCCGGGTGGACACTTTGCCTCTCACATCACCAATAACCTTCTCAAGAGTATGTTCACGAAGTTCCATGGTTCTTGCAACTCTAGCTTGACGACGGTCTTCGATATCCTCATTGCATCTTGGAGGTATCACTTGATCATCTTGATCATTCGAGTCCCCGTCTTGACCGGTAGGTTGACCTTGATCATCACTAGGTGAGGCTTCAATATTTGAAGAAGAAGATGAATGAGCAAGGTCTTGATCATGGCTAGCATCACGGATAGGAGAGTTGGGCTCTTGCATAGCAACTTGATCAAGGGATTGAGGGTCTTCAACTTGTTCTTGGGTTGGTGCAATAGGCTCTTCATTGGCAAGATTTTCTTGAGTAGATGAAGGCTCCACTTGAGTAGAGCATTGTCCTTCTCGATCTGCCACAAGGGGTTCCTCAATGGGGCGGAAAAATCCCACACCCATTCTTCTTATGGCTTCTTGAGGAATTACATCATCTACATCGGAAACATGAAATTGCGCCACTTGGGAGCCGTTATTTTCCTCGAACACCACACTACAAGATTCTATGATACGCCGTGTGGCTTTATCATAGATTCTATAAGTGTGGGATTCGGCACCGTAACCAACAAATATACCCTCTAGAGATTTAGATTCGAATTTAGTTAAGCGGCAACCTTTGATCAAATAGAAACACTTACAACCGAAGACACGGAAGTAGGAGATGTTAGGTTTGTTGCCGGTGAGGATCTCATAAGGGGTCTTGTTCAACCCTTTGCGGAAGTAGAGCCGGTTGGAGGAGTGACAAGCCGTGGAAATAGCCTCCACCCAAAAAGTCAACGGAGTCTTAAACTCCGCCAACATGGACCTTGCTATATCCATAAGAGTCCGGTTCTTCCTCTCGGCTACACCATTTTGTTGAGGGGTATAAGTTGCGGAATATTGATGACGAATGCCCTCTTCACTAAGAAACTCATTGAGTGTGTAGTTCTTGAACTCGGAGCCATTATCACTTCTAATTGCCAATATGGGGACATTATGTTGACGTTGCATTTCAATGGAGAAGTCGATGAAGGTTTGTTGGGTCTCACTCTTCGACTTGAAGAAATAAATCCAAGTAAATCTTGAATAATCATCAACAATCACCAAGCAATACTTCTTCCCACCAAGACTAGCTTTGGGAACGGCACCAAAAAGATCCACATGGAGGAGCTCCAAGATCCTCTTGGATGAAATAATAGTCTTGGACGGATAGGGAGAATCATGCATCTTTCCTTCAACACAAGCCCTACAAACACGATCTTTGGCAAAAGAGACATCTTCTTTTAGTCCAAGAATGTGGCCACCCTTGTGAAGACTTTGTAAAGTTCTCATATTGACATGGGCTAGGCGGCGATGCCACAACCAACCCTTGTCGGCCTTTCTGAATAGACACATCGAATTTGAAGTGGTTTCCCTCAAAAAGTCAACCACAAGCAAATCATCCTCGACGTACCCAACGAAAGCGACCTTTAGAGTCTTTCTCCACAAGATTACCACAACATCAATATCAAAGAAGACGGCGTAACCCATCTTATTAAGTGCATGAACGGAAAGTAAATTAAAACCAAGGTCTTTGACAAGCATGACATTCGCTAAGGTGATATCCTTAGCGACTACCACCTTGCCAAAGCCCAATACCTCGGATTTTGAACGATCTCCATAAGTGACGGTTGCTTGATTTAGATTTGGTCTCAACTCCGTCATCAACTCCTTGCTTCCGGTCATATGTTTTGTGCATCCACTATCAAGCACCCATTTTGACCCACCGGAAGCATAGTCCTACAAGAAATCATTGCTTGGATTTAGGTCCCCATTTTTCAATGGGTCCTCTTTGTTAGCAACAAGGGTCTTAGGAACCCAAATAGAACGAGCAATGGGTACATTTCTAGGACCAACAAACTTAGCATAAACATCCCCATAATAATCAACAAATATGATATAGTGAGGGTTAGTCTTTCCCGCAAAGTCATCACTCATGGTTTTGCCCCTTGTGGCACCACCACTAGCAATGTTGACCTTCTTCTTTGCTTGAGGGATCCTCTTTGCTTGAGGAGCACTAGTAACGTTGGCCTTCTTAATTTGAGGAGCTCTAGCATCCTTCATGAAGCTCTCTTTCTCCTTTTCTTCCTCAACGAAACCAAGACCAACTCTCCCTTTTTGTGAAGTGACAAACAGTTTCTTACCTAGGGAGATGGCCTTAGCAAGATTGATCTTCAACCTAGCATTTTCCTCAATGATATTTGCATGATCACAAGTAATAGGAGTGGAGGAACTAGGCATATCATTTTTAGGCGGTTGAGCTTGAAGTTGTTCATACGACTTGGTGAGGGTAGAGTGTTCACTCTCCAATGCTTTGTAGGCCTTGGAGAGCTTCTCTAGCTCCTCGGTTAGTCTAGAATGACCAACACCAAGCTCGACCTTTTCCTTCTTATATGCTTTGTATTTAGCAATTGCATGGTCACGTTCTTTAATGAGTTTAGCAACAATTACATCATTTGATTCTTCTATAGATTCTAGTTGTTGCTCTAGAGAAACTCTAAGCTCATGCTCTTCTTCAAGATTGTCTTTTAAGGATGCAATTTCCATAGCATCCTCTCTTTCAATCTTACCCTTTATCTCAAGCATTTCTTGAGCCTCACCATATTGACTCATAAGAGTCTCAACATGCTTCTTTGTTTCACCTTGCATGTTAGTGATAAAATGATCGAAAGCAACTATTTCCTATTTGATTTTAAGACTAGTAGCATCATCCATATTACTCATTGCCTTAGGAGATGAGGGTGATGTTACCTCGGTGGTCTTAGCCATGAAGCATCTTGCGGAGGAGGTAGAGACATTCTCATTGGGGGATTCAAATAGGGAAGGAGATGATGAAGAAGCAATAGCAATGACGGCAACTTCATTTGTGGGTGCTTCTTCTTCTTCTTCTTCCCCGGATGAATACTCTTCTTGAGCAAGCAACACAATTCTTGGAGGTTTCTTGTTGATAGCATTCTTCTTGAAGAAGGGTTTCTTATGGGTGTCCTTTGACTTGTCCTTCCTAATGAGCTTTCCTCCATGAAGTTCTCTATTCTCAAACGGACACTCGGCCACAAAGTGATATTTGTCTTGGCAATTGTAGCAAGAACGAACTCTTTGGCCACCCTCCTTCCTTCCACTTGCCTTGTTGACGAATTCCTTGCCTTGGATGGACTCTTCCAAAAGACTTTAGATGTGAGAGCCGCGTAGTCCTTGAGGGTATCTTGAAGCTCTTTGGGATCCCAATGTGACACATCTTCTTGCTCCACAACCTTGGCCTTCAAAGCAAGTGAGGTTCCTCTATGCATTCCAATGGCTCGGGCTCGAGCATCTTCGGCGTTCTTGGCGGCCACCTTGTATGCCGCCATCTCTTGCATGACTTCATTAGATGACATGAGGTGGTAGTTGTGTCTTCCTTGGAGACTCTTCAAGTCGGTGGATTCAAACGGCCAAAGGGCGCTCACATACTTCCTCTTGATCCTAGCATCATCCACGTAGGTTGCACCAAGAGCACGAAATTGTGTGGCAAGGATCTTGAGCCTTCGATACATTTCTTCATGATCTTCACCCTCTACCATGAAAAAGCCCTCGGCTTGGTTGCTCAAAGCTTCAAATCTATTCCTTTGCATGCTCTCATTACCGACAAACTCTTGTGTGAGAATATCCCAAGCTTCTTTGGCGGTGGTGGCCATCTCAATGAGAGACATGTGCTTTTCTCCCACGGCGGTGTGAATTATGTTGAGAGCCAAGTCATTGAGTTAACCATCCACAACTTCTCTTCTTGTCATGTTGTTCGGATCAACGGCCTTGAACCCAACTTGAATGATTCTCCATAGCTCGCTCGAAGCGCTCTTGATATGAGATTTCATCATAAATTGCCAATTAGTAAAACAAGATGGATTAAACTTAGGTGGATCACCCCTATTATTTATATGATAATGCGGGATAGGTGGGTCGACCGAGTACGTGAATGGAACCCCATGGTACTCCGGTTTCTTCCCACCATCAATTTTAGGAGGGGATTCATCAGTGAGTTGTTCGCCCTCCCCACTATGCGCGGCGGAAGCATTAGACTCTAGGAATGGTGCGGCGGGTGGCTTATTGCCATTCAAGAGTTGCCTCATCATGGCACGCAACTCCTCCATTTGAGTGTCCATAGTTGATTTCAAGCTTGTTTCCAATTTCTTGAGATCATCCATGGACACCGGAGGGGTGCTACCACCCGTCACCTCATCACCGTCACCCATACTCTCTTAGGCGGTGAAGCCTAACTTAAGAGCCAAGGCTCTGATACCAATTGAAAGGATCGTATGGACACCTAGAGGGGGGGGGGTGAATAGGTGCTACACCAATTTTTAATCTTTTTCAATTTAAGGCTTAACACAAAGGTAAATTATCTAGATATGCAACTACGGTGAATTTACCTATATGAGAAGCAAGCTAAACAACTAGGCAATTAACGATACAAGTAAAGGGTACAAAGGGAAAGAGGTAACCGAAAGGGGAAGCACGCAGAGACAAGGGTGTATTCCCGAGTTCCTCCTTGTTAAGGGAGTACGTCTCGTTGGAGGGGTGTGAGTTCGCCACAAAGGCCTACTCAACGTCACGAAGGTCTCACCCTATTCTCCGATGAACTCCGCCACAAAGGCTTGGTTCACCTTCCACTATCGGAGTCCTTCAAGGCGGAATCCGGAGCCCTTACACGGTTCTTGGGGCACACACCCACAACTGAATTGGGGGCTCCCAAATCAACAACACTGTCACAAATACAACAACAAATGAGCACAAGCATCTAGGGTAACACAAAGCTAACCCTAGAAACAAGATCCCTCAAGAGAATGAGGGGGGAAAAGAAAACTGCTCGGTGAAGATGTAGATCGGGGCTTTCTCCTTCAATCCTTCAAGAATCAGCGAGTTTGGGTGGAGGGATTGGGAGATCTATGAAATTTGAGCTTGATCTTGCTAGGGCATTAAAGGAGGTGAGAGAAATGAACAAGCTATCTTTTCCAAGGTAGGTGAAGGAGCTTTTATACTCCTTCCCAAAAACTGGCCGTTGGAAGGCATCTTCTGG
Source organism: Puccinellia tenuiflora (assembly GCA_012064385.1). Lineage (NCBI taxonomy): Eukaryota > Viridiplantae > Streptophyta > Magnoliopsida > Poales > Poaceae > Puccinellia > Puccinellia tenuiflora. The sequence goes on along the minus strand of QRDG01002472.1, from coordinate 459,673 downwards.
CCGTTGGAGGGCAACTTCATCCCGCATCGCCGGAAGTACCGCCAGGAGGGCCGGTACTTCCGGTCCTTCAGTCAACGGTCTTCTCAGCCGTCGTCCAGTTCCCGCAGGGGTGGAAGTACCGTCGGGAGGGCTGGTACTTCCGGTTTGGCGGAAGTATCGGGCTCACTTCCGGTGCCACTTCCGGAAAGTAACAGGAGCGCAGCGGCACTGGTTCCGGAAGTGGGCACCGGAAGTAGCCAGCGGTAGTACCGCTGAGCACGCCGGTACTTCCGGTTTAGCAGAAGTTCCGGTGCTACTTCCGGGGCATTCCAGAAGCTGATTTTCATAAGCGGAAATGCCACCAGAAGTGCTACCGGAAGTTTCCAGCGGTAGTACCGGTGACTTTACCGGTACTTCCGGTAAACACTGAAAATACCTCTTTGAACATCTTTTCGCGACGACTCTTTTGAAATTCCTGCACAACTGAGATTCAACATTAGAGCACTTAATTGTATTGTTGTCAACATCAAAACCAATGGGTGTCGCACATGTTCTTTCAACAACCTTAACCAAAAATGCTATATTGCCATGTGCTAGCCCTAGTAGTTCATCCACTAAAAATGTTGGCACATCATGTGATGAATTACTTGCTTTGCCTTGTTGCTCTAACAATGATGCATCTACCTCCTCTAGTTCTTGTGTTACCACTAACCATGTAGAGAAAAGAGGAGAGCTCAAGGCCAATCCACTTCTATGAAGAAAGGATTGGAAAAGCGTCATGAGGGGAAGAGGGCACTTGACAACATGTTGAGTGTGCAACAATCCCCAAATGACAAGAGTGGACTTGGATTCAACTCCAACATCAAGAACAAATCCAAGGTTGAGAAGAAGAAGGGCCAACTACAAGTCAAGAATCCGGCCAACATCATTTGCTTCAAGTGCAAGGTTGAAGGGCACCATGTTCGGGATTGCCCAATGAAGAAGAAGCCTCTTAGTGAGAATCAACTAGGGAAGCGGCCTCTTGTTCAATCTCGTGCTCAACCATGGGTTGAACAACGGCCACCTCCTAAGAAGACTCAAGCCAATGCTCCTCAAGTTGAGGAGCCTATTAAGAAGAAGAAGAGTCGGTGTTGCTACCTTTGCCGTGGCAAAGGTCATTTTGCTTCTTCATGCACTAACGGTACCTCTTCCTCTCCTATCATAATTGATGATGCATATTGTTTGCTTTGTGTTCTAGATCTACCATTCCACCAATCAAAATCTCCTCTAAGTGAGGGGAACCTAGTGGATCTAGATTTGGGGGTTTGCTTTGTGTTCATCCCCTTTGTTCTTCCTCTCTTATTCCCCACAAAATATTTGTTGCTTGGTTGGAATTTGGGAGTTGACGAGTAGTGGACTCGGCAAATCCCAAGGTTGTGTACCCCGGGTTGATTGAGGGGGAGAGAGTATGAACGTTGGTGGCTATGACGGCTAACAGGGGGCGAATTTACCCAGGTTCGGCCCCTCGAGGTGAGGTAAAGACCTACTCCTGCTTGTCTGGTATTATCGAGGTGGCTACAATGGCGAGATGCAATCTCGCTAGGGTTTGCTTGCTGCTTGCTTGACCTAGATGGCGCACCCTCCTGGCCTTTATATCACAGGCCAGGTCTCGGGTGGACGGTGCGGATTGCACGTTACAGAATAAGGAAGATCATCACCGGCCTAACCAGCTACTTGGGCCACATGGTACACTTCATGGGCCTCTCTTGGCGTGACCCAGGTACTACCACCGTGGGGTACCCGAAAGGTAGCCCCACGACAGTAGCCCCCGAGTGCTTAGTCGAATCGCAGAGTCGAGTAAAGGACTCCTTCCTCCGGGCACGCCACCTGACTCCTTCACGAGCCAATCTTCGGCTGCTACTGTCTTGAATAATCGAATGCGCTTCATGATCTTCTTGACTCGCCAGCTTTCGACTGTCGTTGTCCTTAGTCATCGGGTGCGCGAACAGCGCTCCCGATGGGAGTAGCCCCCGAGATTAAGCTAAATTGCTTGCAATTGAGGTTAAACTCAATTTTTCTTCAGTCGAAAAGCCCGCTCCCGATGGGAGTAAAAAGATGACTCGAAATGCCCAAGTCAAAACTGGCTTTGCTCGACTTACTTTGTACTCAGCCTTGATGGCCTACGGAATCGACTTAAACTCAGCTCTGAAAGCTTACTGGTTGGAGTCCACTCGAATGATGAATTCGGGTGTCATCAGCTTTGTAAAGCTTACTATGTACTTGTCTCACTCAAATGGATTATAGAGTCGACTCAGCTCTCAGAGCTTACTGTTCCTTGTTGCACTCGAAAAAAACTGTCCGGGTGCTCCATCAGCCCGTTAGCTTACTTGACACGCCTCCGTTGATGACGTCAGGGCTGACGTTTTCGGCGTGCTCTGCATCCGATGGGACGTAACAGAGTGGTCCCGCTGTCAGTATTGACTGTTCTGACCGTTGGGCGCAAAATTTTCGTGGTATAATGATGGCGCCTCGATTCCCGCGCGTAGTGGGCGGCGTGGCCGGCGACGGTTGCTATCTCCGCGCGACACGTGGACAGCCGGATGTTGCCTCGAATTGCCGCATCGTGGAGGACGGCCAGGATGAACTGACCCCGCGGTACATAATTTTCACCGCGGTGGGGAATAGTTCACGCCTTCCTCATTTCGCCGCCATCTCCTCTGCTTTTTGCTTTCTCCTCCAGTGCTGTTCCTCCATTGCTGCCCTTCAGGATCGAAGGGCTTACGTGAGCCTTCCTCCGCTGATGGAGAATGGACCTCACGACGAGGCCACAGTCATCGAGCAGGACGACGATGAAGACGAACTCCCTTCTGCTCACTCGCCGAATGAGGAAGTGGAAGAGGATGATGAAGACGAAGAGCCGCTGCACAAGCGGCAAAGGCGAAGGATTGGCGAGTCTGCTTCGGCTTCGTCACCCGCAAAGCAGGTGGAGGTGGAGGGCGTGGACGAGGCGAGCGAGTCATCTTCGGGTGCCAGGTACACGAGCGACCCGACAGAGCCTATGTTCGTGCCTCCGCTTAGCTCTGCGCCACCGACTAGGTTCGCGAGACTGCCCTCCGTCTCCGTGGAGAGCGATGATGATCAGGACGTCACCAGGTTAGTCTTTCAGGCGTCATCTTGTTTTGTCGAGTGCCCTTTTTGCCTTTGCGAGTATTTGAATTTGAATTATCCTGTCCCAGCAACCGCACTGGTGCTGCCGGTTCTTCGCCTCCAGAGACAGAGCATACCTCTGCTCCCGTGCTCGAGCGCACCGCGAAGGCGCCCGAAGAAGAGCCGCAGGCGGGTGGCGCGTCAACCTTGAAGGCGTCGACCTCCTCCGTGCCAGAGAAGACCGCTGATGCGACTTCGGTGGACGCTGGGTTGCTTGAGCATGTAAGTTTCTCTTGACTCAGTCTACAAGATCTGTATCGGGTGCGCGAACAGCGCTCCCGATGGGAGTAGCCCCCGAAGATGTGCGTGACTACAATAGTCGGGCACAGATTGACATCTTTTTCTGTGCACAGCTGTTTTGCCGCCAACTGCTGGAGGGAGCCAAGGCCTTTTTGGGGATGGAGAAGGAGAAGAACCGACTCCACGCTGCTTTGGAGCAAGCTAACAGTAAGTACTAACCCTTGTATTCGAGTGGTGCTGCGACTGTCTTCCTTATTGACTGCTCCGGTGATCCACAGGCGAGAAGGAGAGCCTAGCGAAGCGGGTCGCGGAGCTGGAGAGATCCCTGGGTGCGGCTCAAAAGCGTGAGCAAACCCGGGGTGATCAAGAGAAGACCCAGGTTGAGCGATTGCTCACACTCGCCAAAGCAATTGGAGGTAAATATCTCGGCTCATTGCCTACTTTGTCTTGTGTCGCTTTCTGATTTCTTACAAGTTTGGTCCTCTTTTCGTTGTTCAGAGCCGTGCGGAGGCGCTCCTCCGGAAGATACCTCCAGTGAGAATCTTGACCTGGAGAAAGCTGTTGGCTTTGTTGACCGCGCCTACGCGTATGCTTCGGCTGCGCTGCAGCAATCGTCAGCGGCGCTGCAGAAGTCGAAGGATGCCCTGGCGAGTGTGCACCGGAGCATCTTCCCCGAGCAGCCGTCACCGGTCGGTGTCGATGCGCTTGCGGCTCCGTTTGAAGGCGAAGCGACCACCCTGGTGGACTTCACGCGTGCTCAGACGGTACGCGGCTCAGAGCTCACTTTCCAGCTCCTACTTGGTCACCAAGTCGCAGGTGACTTTGAGAAGGTTGTCAGCGACTTCCCTCGGAGGCCTGACGGCAAGACCGCGTCCCTCAGCGGTGTGAAGGTGCAGGCGAGTCAGCTGGCTGAGAAGTTGATAGCCACCTTCGAGAGGAAGATCGCCAAGGCCAAGGAGTTGGCTGCTAGGAAGAAACGCTCCCAGTCAGAGTCTGCCATGTAGTTTCCTTTGTCTTAGGGTTCTTCTTTTGGTCATAGCCTGTAATGAACCATACAGTTTGCGGGTCTTCTGGCCGCGGACAAACTGATTCTGAAATGTGAATATGTGCCTTCGAGTCTGTTGTCATACTTTCTTCTAGGATGTGATCTTTTCCTTGCTTGACACTGTCGAACTTGGCAGCCTGAGATGGGTGAGACTCCCGAGGTTGCTGGGGCCGCTGTTGTGGGTGAGGACGAGGATACTTCTTCGGCTGCACCCACTCGCCCTCGTCGTCAAGCTCCTCCAGCCCACGCGCGGAGCGTCAATGACCAACGAGTGTTCACCTATATGAGGAACAAGATTGTTGCTCTTGAGTCGAAGGTGAGGACTGCCGAGTTGGAGTTGGAGCGCTTGAAGTCACGGCCTGCTGCGCCGTTCTCACAGCGTGAGGAATTCCTTCTTGGCCAGATAGACCTGATCAGTCGACAACTGCAAGGTTGGACTTCTGACGCTTTGCTCTTGTTTCTTTATGCTTGCACTGTTCTAAGTGCTGGGTCTTCATGCAGACGTGAATGCTGACCGGACGGCCGAGCAGGGTCGAGTGGACGAGCGAGTGGATAGAGAAGCCGCCGGTGACTCACTCGAAGCTCGTCAATTTTGGTCGGACAAGTCCAAGGGCAGTATACTTGCAAGAATGCTGGATCGCACCTGGCGGGCTGCTTTGCTCTTGGAAGGTTGCAGAAACACTCTATTGCAGGTCAACAAGGTGTTCTTTCCGCACAACGAGCAACCTAGCGGACTGGCTGCGCTGCTGGAGAGGTACCATGAGGGTAAAGTCAAGGCGTTGAAGGAAGTCGTGCACACCCAGCTTGTTGCCGGGGCGAATGTGGCGCTGGCGTACGTTCGAATGCATCGGCCCCATCTTCCCTTGGAAAAGGTGCTTGACGGCTTGCCTGGAGCAGGTGACTACGCCGATACTCTTGCGGCTGCGCGTCAGATGATTCAGCAAGTCCAGGCCTTCAGCGAGCAGCTTGTGGGGCCGCTTGATGCGCCAAAGGAGGAACCTGTAGAGTAAGAATAGCAGTCTGTTGTTGTATGATGTTAGCTTGTAACGTAAATATGCATGTATGTATGCCCATGTGATGTTATTCGCTTAATGTATAATGTGTGATTTTGCACTCGTAGACCTGTATGGCGCGAGCCCCTGAGTGGCTCGAGTGGCGGCCTAGGATTTTCGAGTTATGCCTGTGCGGCGCAGCCCCCGAGTGATTCGAGTGGCAGCCTAGGCTGGACTTAGACCTGTGTGGTGCGAGCCCCCGAGTGGTTCGAGTGGCGGCCTAGGATTTGCGAGTTATGCCTGTGCGGCGCAGCCCCCGAGTGGTTCGAGTGGCGGCCTAGGCTGGACTTAGACCTGTATGGCGCGAGCCCCCGAGTGGTTCGAGTGGCGGCCTAGGATTTTTGAGTTATGCCTGTGCGGCGCAGCCCCCGAGTGGTTCGAGTGGCGGCCTAGGCTGGACTTAGACCTGTATGGCGCGAGCCCCCGAGTGGTTCGAGTGGCGGCCTAGGATTTTTGAGTTATGCCTGTGTGGGGCAGCCCCCGAGTGATTCGAGTGGCGGCCTAGGCTGGACTTAGACCTGTATGGCGCGAGCCCCCGAGTGGTTCGAGTGGCGGCCTAGGATTTTCGAGTTATGCCTGTGTGGCGCAGCCCCCGAGTGGTTCGAGTGGCGGCCTAGGCTGGACTTAGACCTGTATGGCGCGAGCCCCCGAGTGGTTCGAGTGGCGGCCTAGGATTTTTGAGTTATGCCTGTGCGGCGCAGCCCCCGAGTGATTCGAGTGGCGGCCTAGGCTGGACTTAGACCTGTATGGCGCGAGCCCCCGAGTGGTTCGAGTGGCGGCCTAGGATTTTCGAGTTATGCCTGTGTGGCGCAGCCCCCGAGTGGTTCGAGTGGCGGCCTAGGCTGGACTTAGACCTGTATGGCGCGAGCCCCCGAGTGGTTCGAGTGGTGGCCTAGGATTTTTGAGTTATGCCTGTGCGGCGTAGCCCCCGAGTGATTCGAGTGGCGGCCTAGGCTGGACTTAGACCTGTATGGCGCGAGCCCCCGAGTGGTTCGAGTGGCGGCCTAGGATTTTCGAGTTATGCCTGTGTGGCGCAGCCCCCGAGTGGTTCGAGTGGCGGCCTAGGCTGGACTTAGACCTGTATGGCGCGAGCCCCCGAGTGTTTCGAGTGGCGGCCTAGGATTTAGGTAGATTGCTCGGAAAGGAAGAAATGACAAGTCTTTTCCTTCAAACATCTTTATTGATTCTCGCAAACAGGCCGCCTCGTTAAAACCCTTCCAGTCCCCTTAGGTACCCTGGCGAGGGAAAGAGTGCGTAAGAAACCTGCTGCTACTTAACAAGGTGAAGCTTACAAGCTGGGGTCGATCAGGCGTAGAAGCGGCGTAACTGTGCCACGTTCCACGGATTGCTGCAGACTGTCCCTGTCTTCGAGTCCTTCAGGCGGTAAGCTCCGTTGCCGATTGCCTCTGTCACAATGTATGGCCCCTCCCATGGGGAGGCGAGTTTGTGCACTTTCTTCTGCTTGAGCCGGAGAACCAGGTCCCCTGGGACGAATGCTCTAGGCCACAGTCGCCGACCGTGGTAGTTGCGCAGGTCTTGCTGGTAGACAGCTGTGCGGCTGAGGGCGATGTCGCGTGCTTCATCTAAGACATCCACATCATCTTCAAGTGCTTCTTCCGCATCAGACTCGTCGTATGCCACCACTCGTGGAGCGTCAAATTTGATGTCGCAGGGTAGGACTGCTTCCGCACCGTACACCATGAAGAATGGTGTATACTGGGTAGATCTGTTTGGCGTGGTGCGTAAGCTCCACAGCACACTTGGTAACTCCTCCACCCAGGCTCCTGCGGCTCGCTTCAATGGTACTCGCAGACGCTTCTTGATGCCTTTGCTGACTAGGCCGTTGGCCTTCTCGACTTGCCCATTGGACTGCGGGTGCGAGACGGATGCATAACTGAGCTTGACACCTTGTTCAGAGCAGAAATCTCTGAATTCTTCGGCTGTGAAGTTCGTCCCGTTGTCGGTGATGATGCCGTGCGGCACACCGAACCTGAAGATGATTGACCTGATGAAGTTGACCGCTGAAGTTGCGGTTGAGCTTGTGATTGGGACCGCCTCGATCCACTTCGTGAATTTGTCGACTGCCACCAGGAGGTGAGTGTGCCCGCCTGGGGAGGATTTCTTGAAGGGACCTACCATGTCGAGTCCCCATTGCGCGAAGGGCCACGCGAGTGGTATTGTTTTCAGTGCCGACGCTGGTGCATGCGGCTTGTTGGCGAACTCCTGACAGCCAACGCACTTTTTGACCAGTTCCTCTGCGTCTTGCATTGCGGTGGGCCAGTAGAACCCTGCTCGCAAGGCCTTGGCCACCAGTGCTCGACTGCTTGCGTGGTGCCCGCATATGCCGGCGTGGATGTCGAGTAAGATTGCTTGGCCGTCGGCTGGATCGATGCACCTTTGGAGGACTCCTGAGATGCTTCTCTTGTAGAGCTCGCCATTGATGATGGTGAAGCCTTTGGAACGGCGGACGATGCGCTTGGCTTCGACTGGGTTCTCCGGCAGCCGCTGGTGCAGCATGTAGGCCAGATACGGGCTTGTCCACGTGGGCTCGACTAGCATTATCTCCATGACCTCCTTCTCCGTGCTTGGCGGGTTGGCAGGTGCTTGTTGTCGATGTAGAGGGTCCTGGCTGGGGCCGGACCTTAATTGAGCGCTGTGTGATGCACTCGAGGAAGACTCCGGGTGGCACCGGAGCTCGATCCGAACCTAGGTTGGCCAGGACGTCAGCTTCTTCGTTGCTTTCGCGGCCGATGTGCCGCAGTTCGCAGCCGTCGAAGAGGCCTTCCAGTTGATTGTACAGCTCCCTGTAGGCTATCATGTTGTCAGCGATGGCATCGCACTGCTTCATGGTTTGCTGCACAACCAGGTAGGAGTCGCCGTAGATCATGAGGCGAGTGGCGCCGCAGTTCTGGGCCATCCGCATGCCGTGGATCAGGGCTTCGTACTCTGCTTCGTTGTTGGAAGGAGTTGAGAACTTCATCTGCAGCACGTACTTCAGCTTGTCGCCTTTAGGTGAAATGAGCACGACTCCTGCTCCGGCTGAGTTGAATTTTTTGGATCCATCAAAATACATTGTCCATGCATTGGACAAGTCGGGCTCGTCGGGCAGTTGTGCTTCTATCCACTCTGTGGTGAACTCTGGGAGGACCTGGGCCTTGATTGCCTTCGGGTGTGCGTACTTCAGCCCCCATGGCCCTAACTCGACAACCCACTTGGCGACTCTTCCTGTCGCGGCTGGGTTAGTGAGGATGTCGGATAGGGCAGAGGAGCTTACCTACCGTGATCGGGTGCTCGAAGAAATAGTGGACCACCTTCCTGGACGTCATGAAGACTCCGTATGCCAGCTTCTGGTAGTGCGGGTATCGCTGCTTGGAATCAGTTAGCACCTTGCTGAGGTAATACACAGGTCGCTGAATAGGGTGACTCTTTCCTTCTTCCTCCCGCTCGACTACGAGTACGGTACTGACCACCCTGTTCGTGGCTGCCACATATAGGTACAGTGGCTCGTTCTCATGTGGTGCCACCAGCACTGGAGGGGTTGTGAGGGTCTGCTTCAGTTTGTCGAATGCATCTTGTGCCTCCTCTGTCCACTCGAATTTGTCTGCCTTTTTCATCAGTTGGTAGAAGGGCAGGGCCTTTTCTCCCAACTTACTAATAAACCGACTGAGCGCTGCGACTCTGCCGGCTAGGCGTTGTACTTCGTGAAGCTTGGTCGGTGCAGGCATGTCGAGTATGTTCTGCACCTTCTCAGGGTTGGCTTCGATTCCTCTCGCAGAGACAAGATACCCCAGTAATTCTCCGGCTGGGACGCCGAAGACGCACTTCTCTGGGTTTAACTTGATCTGGTACTTGTTGAGTGCATCGAAGACCTTGCGGAGGTCGTCGATTAGGCTGTCCTCTGTGCGGGTGGTGACGACTATGTCATCGACGTAGACCTGGACGATCTGTCCTATGAGCTCCTTCAAGCAGGCCTGCATCGTGCGCTGGTATGTGGCTCCAGCGTTATTCAACCCGAAGGGCATCATCTGGTAACAGAATACACCGTGTGGTGTGATGAACGCCGTCTTCTCCTGATCCTCGACTTTCATCCTGATCTGCTGGTACCCAGAGTAGGCATCCAGGAAGGATAAGCGTGCACAGCCTGCAGTCGAATCGACGATCTGATCAATCCGCGGGAGCGGAAAGTGATCCTTGGGGCAGCATTTGTTGATGGCGGTGAAGTCGACGCACATGCGGAGTTTCTTCGTCTTCTTCTTTTCCACCAGTACCGGGTTTGCTACCCACTCTGATTCTTTTATCTCTCGAATAAATCCGGCGTGAAGCAGCCGGTCAATCTCCTTGCTGATGGCATCTCTCTTGGGACCCGCGAAGCGCCTCATGGTCTGCTTGACTGGTCTGGCATCTTTGCGGACGCGTAAGGAGTGCTCGGCGAGTTCCCTTCGTATGCCTGGCATGTCAGAGGGTTGCCAGGCGAATATCCTCCAATTCTCGCGCAGGAACTCGACGAGCGCGCTTTCCTATGCGCTAGTCAGGCTTGATGACACCCTGACTGTCTTATCGGCGTCCGTCGGGTGCACCTGATGGGCCCTTGTGTCGTCGCTTGGGTTGAATGCCGCGTCCTTGGATGATTTCTTCCGTGGTGGAAACAGGGTCTTGTCGTTGTCGACTGCCATCATCTCGAGGTGCTCGTCCATCCCGAAGAACTCAGAAATCCTACTGAACTCGCGGTCGCAGCTATCAGACCGGTCGAAGTCGTCTTTCACTGTGATAACACCCTTTGGTCCCGGCATCTTAAGGAGGAGGTAGGCGTAGTGGGGCACTGCCATGAATCTGGCAAGGCCGGACGACCCAATATGACGTGATATTGTGATTTCCAGTCGACTACCTCAAAGTCGATCGCCTCTCGCTGGAAGTTTTCGGGTGTGCCGAATATAACATCGAGTGTAATGGTTCCCATGGGCGTGACTGCTTGCCCTGGTACTATACCGTGGAAGGTATTTGCTGATGGCGTTAGGTTGGATGTTGACCTGTTCATCCTTCTCAGGGTGTCGGCGAAGATGATATTGATACCGCTGCCTCCATCCATGAACACCTTCTTCAAGGTGTACTCCCCGATCTAAGCTTCGACTACCAGAGCAGCGTGCCCGGGTCGTGGTATCGCCGGCGGGTGGTCCGCTCTGGAGAAAGTGATCGCTGTTTCTGAGCCTCTCAGGTAATCGTGTACTGCGGGTGGATTGGTGAGTGCTTGGTAGACCTGGCGGGTGATGATTTTCTGGGTCCTGTTGGAAGGACGTCCCTTCTGTATCATGTTGATCTGCCCACGTGCTGCCGGGAACACGTTAGCAGGATCCTGCGGCTGTGGCTGTGGTTGTTGTTGCTGTTGCGGGTAGAAGGCCAGCGCTGCTTGCGCTGGGTTGGCGACTGGAGGAGGAGGTGGCGCCTGGAGGGCCAGCTGTGCGGCTGGCTGTGCCACGGGTGCCGCTTGATTATCACGCTGTCCGTTCTGAGGGACTATCCGCGCAAACGCCCTGTATATCTTACGCGCCTTTCTGCAATCCTTCAATAGGTGGCGGGATCCCCACTTGCCTGTTTCTGGGTCCCTAAACATATGATGCTTGCAGGGTTGTTCTAACTCTTCTTCTTCGGTCAGTGGGCGTCTCCGCCACTCGCGCTTGCGACTTCCGTCTCCATGGTAGCCGCTGCCACCGTCCTGGTTGTACTGCCTTTCACTCTCACGGGGGGTTTCGAATCCCGCCGCTACTAACTCGATCGAGTCGTTGCCGACGTAACGCGGCTTCTTCTTCAGGCGCCCTTCTCGCCAGTTGCTAGGTCCTGCTTCTTGCCTCGGAGACCGCGGTGCATCATGAACAGAGTCTTCTCCATCTGCCCACTGGTTGGCTATCTGCATGAGCTCGATCATGTTCCTCGGCCTAAGCCTACCAAACTCCTCACGGAGGTCGCGGCGGTAAACGCCGTGCATGAATGCATCCATTACCCTGTCCTCTGAGGTGGCTCCATCCATGGTGTTGCGAAGTAAGGTCCACCTCTGGATGTACGAACGGAGTGGCTCGTCTCGACCTTGCTTGCACGCCTGGAGCTCAATGAGGGTTGTTGGCCTTGCGTATGTCCCCAGAAAGCTCTTCACGAAGGCGTTCCTGAACTCGTCCCAGGTGCTGAAAGCGTCCCTGGGCTGAGTGTTGAGCCACCCGCGAGCAGATCCCGTGAGCATCAACTGGATGTACTGCATGGCAGTAGTCGAAGTACCACCTTGACAGCTGCACGCGATGAGGTAGTCTTCCAGCCAGTCCCTTGGGTCTTGCTTCCCGTCATACTTGGGTGTCTCCACTGTTAGCTTGAAGCCTTTGGGCATCTTCGTGTCACGGATGTTGAAGCTGAAGCATGCGGCTCCGCGTGGCTCGAAGTCGTCGTCGTCGTAGTCGTTGGCTTGTGCATTCGCCGCTCGCATCCGTCGACTGCGGTCCACCCTTCTCTGTGCGACGACGTTACGGACATCTTCGCCTGGCTGCGGCTGTCGCAGTCGAATTGGGGCTGGGTCTGCAAGTGGTGCGGGTTCACGATCGCGGCGGCCTCGATTTTCGTGCACCCTTTCTGCTGGTGCTGACTTTGCCAGGACTTCCTCGACTTCCCTGAGGGATTGAATTTGTCGCCTATGAAGGCGGGCGTGGGCGTCACCCTCCGGCGGCTGTGTTAGTCGCAGGTAGGTTTCGACCGCCATGAGGGCCGAAGCGGGTGTCTTGGGGACGGGGATTCCGTCCGCATCCTCTGTCATGAATGACGACTCCAGATTGCGAGTGAGGTGGACGCGATCAGCTTCTGGCACCCGTGGCATGCGAGCCCTGTGACGTCCTCCTTGCGAGACTTCCTCCGATCCGGCCAAGAACGAGTGTGCTGCCCTCCTGGCACTCGACGCGTCGGCTAATTCTTTGCGCCGAATCAGATCGGCCTTCTCTTGGCGGACTCGCTCGGACTCCTTCCAAAGCAAGTATTGGACCGCCAGTTGGTCTTCTCGGGGTTCATCTGGTGAAGGGAACGTGCCTTCGTCCACATGCTTCATGGCCTGGATCGCCATCTCCCGAGTGATGGTGAGTCTTGTCACCCTGTCCGGCATGGTCACCTCCAGCGGGTATACGGGTTCCCCGCCATTGGATCTTGCTGGGCTGGCCATATAGACTTGCGCGGGGTAAACCCGTCGGGTGGGGCTGATGCTCCCAGTCCTGCTTCCTTCGTCCGAGCTATGCTCAGAGTCGAAGATCACAGCGACGTGGCGGGTGCCACGGCCACTGCTACTGGCGACTCCGCGATGCGGAGGCGCGATTGGCGTAGATTTTGGCTTCATCCGGGGCGCGGACAAGAAGGTCGGGGTAGACTTGTTTCGCGCCGGGGTTGCAGTAGATGCGATTTTTCTGGTGACCGCGGGTGCGGTCACCGCAGTCACCGTTGATGCGGTCGTAGATGGTGCTGACGCAGTCGAAGTGGATGCGATCTTTGCGGTAGTCGATGACGCGATCGCCGTGGCCGCAGTAGATGCGATCTTCGCGGCGGGTGAAGCCGCAGTCGGCGCAGTCGATGTAGATGCTGGCGCGTCCGTCGCGCGCAACGTGGCCAGCGTGGGCTGGAGCGTTCCGCGACTGTCCACCAGATAGCGCAGACTACCGAAGGTAATCCACGTGCTCTGCTGCACCTCAGCGTACGCCGGGAGATCCGCCGGCGAGTGGTGGACGAACTCGAGGAAGCCGGTGTAGATCGACTCCCTGGCGCTGATGCTGTTCTTCATTGCAGATGAGGCCGGCGCAACCATGATTCCAACGATCTGTTCTTCCCACAGACGGCGCCAATTGACGAGCAGTGGACTCGGCAAATCCCAAGGTTGTGTACCCCGGGTTGATTGAGGGGGAGAGAGTATGAACGTTGGCGGCTGTGACGGCTAACAGGGGGCGAGTTTACCCAGGTTCGGCCCCTCGAGGTGAGGTAAAGACCTACTCCTGCTTGTCTGGTATTATCGAGGTGGCTACAATGGAGAGATGGAAATCTCGCTAGGGTTTGCTTGCTGCTTGGTTCCCCCAGATGGCGCACCCTCCTGGCCTTTATATCACAGGCCAGGTCTCGGGTGGACGGTGCGGATCGCACATTACAAGATAAGGAAAGTCATCACCGGCCTAACCAGCTACTTGGGCCACACGGTACACTTCATGGGCTTCAATGGGCTTCCCTTGGCGTGACCCAGGTACCACCACCGTGGGGTACCCGGAAGGTATCCCCACGACACACCCCATCTCCGCCGGCTCGTGATCTCCTTCCCTCTCATCTTCCATCGCCGCCCGCTCGCGATCTCCACCATGAACAACAACGATCCAAACCACATCCCCGCTCGGGGCGCCACCCTGCACATCCCGAAGGCGAAGATCTTCCACCATTACGGGCTCCTCTGCCCGCCGGACTGCCGCCTCCCCAAGGATTGGGCCATTTCTGCCGGGGGCCTCGCCGTGCCGCCGCTCCCTACCAGCGATCAAGGCCTCCGCCTCGCCATCCTCGAGCGGTGGGATAGGATGATGGAGGCGGAGCGGAACCAACCGGAGAACGCCGCCGACAACATGGGCGCCTGGCGGCGCCGCATCCATCGGGAGCGCGACGAGGAGGTGGCGGCGTACGACCGCACGCGCTGGGGGAAGCCGGCATAGTGCAACACGGCCGGGCGCGACAAGTGGTGGGGTGCCACCCAGCACACCGTGGCCAGCGCCATCGAGGCCGCCCGCCGCCACTCCGCAACGGGGAGCCAAATCCCGTTGAGGCTGGTGCCGGTTCCCCCGCGGCGAGCACCCTCGCCGCCACCGAAGCGGCTTCGGCGCGGCTGGCTATCCCTCTGCGCTCGCGGCGGCGGGAGCTGCAGCGGACGTGGGAGCAGGAGTCGCCGCGACGACACGCGGACACGGTGTGTCAAGGAGAAGCCGGAGGACGTCAAGCCCGTGGTGGCTCCGCCGGGCTTCGAGGTGCCACCGGAGCTGCAGGACGACGTCCACGACGGCGACATCCCCGGGCTTTCCTGGGTCTTGACGTCGTCATCCGTTGAGCTCGAGAGGGACACCCCCGGGCTAATGCAGGCTCTCGAGACGTCGGCGGCAATGGCGGCCTCGGCCTCCACCTCGGTCGGCGCCTCTACCTCCCGCGCCGACGCCTCCTATACGCAGCACAACGGCGCCTCTACCTCCCGCGCCGGCTCGTCGTCACCAAACATCATCGTCCTCGACACCGACGAGGAGGAGAGCGACGGCTTCGACTGGGACAATCTGTCCCAGTAGATTTAGGTTAAATTTTGTTCAAATATTGTAATATATAACGAATTTTGAATGAAATTTAAATCATTTTTCAAATTTGATTGTTTGATTTGTGTTTGGTGTCCGACCGTTTAGGGGGTGCCGGTGTGGGAGGCACAAAAAAAAACGCCGGACATGTGTCCGGCACCCCGCAATTGGGCCTCCAAATGGGTGGTGCCGGACACAATTAAGACACCCCCGGTGGAGATGCTATGAGATTCAAAGCCTGGACGACCAGCCAACAAGAATCGGCAAATGGCTATGGTTCATGTGATGCTATACCAAAATTACTTTTTTGAGAACCCAAGACACGGCCATGTTCCGTTTCAGCGACGCTAGGATGACAAATGATGTGTTCATCCGTATTGTTCACCATGCTTGAGTAAATTCGTGACGATGAAGCTCACAAAAAAAAATCAAAAAAAGAAGCTCACAAAATAAAACTGGAATATGATATAGCTGAGCACTTGCATGTGGACGCTAAGAGGAAACAAATAGTTTGAATAGCATGTTGTTTTATTAGAACTTGCCAAATTTAAATTTTAATGTGAATTGTTATACTGGCCATCTTCTACTTTTAAATTATTGCTGAAGTAGATTATGTATTAAAAATCACTATGCAATCTAGTTGTATCTTATTTACTCCGATATATACATATTAATCAGAAATAGCTAACAATAACGTGCTAATGTGAATTGTTTAGGACTGTGTCAATGCACCGTCTCTTAGCACGTTATCATTGGATTAATAAAAATTTAAGATACAATTAGTTCAATGCATTGTTTCTTATGCCTATGTCAATGCATTGTCTCTTAGCACGTTATCATAGAAATAATATATTGTTAAGAAACAACCAGTCCAATGCATTGTTTCTTATGAGTTGCATCTGCATTTATTGATTTGTGGCTCATGCATGCATATAAGGCCTGTACCAATGCATCGGTTCTTATCACGTTATCATAGGCGTAATAAATATTTAAGAGACAACTAGTCCAATGTATTATTTCTTATGTGTTATATCTAAATTTAATGATTTGAGGCTCATGCATGTATATGATTGGTCTAATAACACTTTTTGCCTATGCCCACGTGTAAAGATTGTATGTTAGCTAAGCTACAAGCTCAATCTCTTTCTTCATTAACTAGTATGCCATATAAGCAAAATGTTTATGAAACCGTGCTAAGAAACCTCCATTGACATAGACCTAATTGGGAAAAACATTTTTTTACCTATGCTAAGTTACAAACTCAATCGTTTTTCATTAACTAGCATGTCGCATGGCAAAACACTTATAAATCGTGCTAGCCTATAAAATCGTGGTAAGAAACCTCCATTAACATATGCCTTAGAGCCAGACGATAAGGAACAACATTTTAAGAATGGCGTACAAGTTCACAGGGCCGCTGTTTCAATACGCGGTGCAAACCAGATCACACCCGAGCGCCGGAGGCCGACACCAAACAGCGGACGTGTCCACACCATCGGGTCGTGTATATACTCCCTCCGTTCTATAATATAAGATGTTTTAGGTCTTTTCCACATGCACATTTGTACCACATGTATCTAGACATGTTTTAGTGTATATGTTCACCCACTTTTCATTCTTTTAGTCTGAATCTAGACAACATGTAAAACATCTAAAACATCTTATATTGTTGAAGGGAGGGAGTAGTCAACAAAATAGACTCTGAGAAAAAACAAACGTCCACTCCGCTGCGCAAAGCGACATTTATCCTTTCTCCCAGCGGCCACCGCCACCGCCAGCTCGAGGAGCACCGCCGCTGCCAACCGAAACATCCCCACAAGAATTAGTATCTCATTAAATGCCTAGCCCATCTAATCGCACAATAATCACTCTACTCTTAAACTTACTTTAATCAAATCTCCTGGTGATGGTGATGACTCGCCCACTATCCCCTTCTTATACCACCGCTGCGCCTCCGCTCCACTTCACTCTTCACACCCCCCTCACATGCTCATGGCGCCTCCGCCCTTGCTCTCCCTCTCCGCGCTCCTCCTCCTGCTCGCCGCCGCCGCCTCCAATGCCGCCGCCAAGCCCGTCCAGACCCAGTCCCTCCTCGTCACCCCTCTCTCGCCCGACCGTTCGTCCGCCCCGTCGGAACTAGCCCGCGACGACGATAATGACCTCTTCACCGGGAACCTCGCTGCTGCCGAGGAGGGCGCCGCCGCCGCCACGACCGTCCGTTTCAGCGTCGTCCACCGTGACGACTTCGCGAGGAACTACACCGCGGCCGAGCTGCTCGCGCACCGGCTGCAGCGGGACGGGAAGAGGGCGGCGCGGATCTCGGCGGCGGCGGGCGCGGCCAACGTGACGCGTCGTGGCGGCCGCGGGGCGGCGGCGGGTCGTGGCCCCGGTGGTGTCCGGGCTGGCCCAGGGGAGCGGGGAGTACTTCACCAAGATCGGCGTGGGGACGCCCGCGACGCCGGCGCTCATGGTGCTCGACACCGGCAGCGACGTCGTGTGGATGCAGTGCGCCCCCTGCAGGCGCTGCTACGAGCAGTCCGGCCCGGTGTTCGACCCGCGCCGCTCGGGCTCCTACGGCGCCGTCGACTGCGCCTCGCCGCTCTGCCGCAGGCTCGACTCCGGCGGCTGCGACCTGCGCCGCAGGGCGTGCCTCTACCAGGTCGCCTACGGCGACGGCTCCGTCACCGCCGGGGACTTCGCCACCGAGACCCTCACCTTCGCCGGCGGCGCCCGCGTGGCGCGCGTCGCTCTGGGATGCGGCCACGACAACGAGGGCCTGTTCGTTGCCGCCGCGGGGCTCCTCGGGCTCGGCCGCGGCAGCCTGTCCTTCCCCGCCCAGATCTCCCACCGCTACGGGCGGAGCTTCTCGTACTGCCTCGTGGACCGCACCTCGTCGGCCAGCCCCGCCTCCTCCCGCTCCTCCACCGTGACCTTCGGCTCCGGCGCGCTGGGCTCCACGGTGGCCTCCTCCTTCACCCCGATGGTGGTGAACCCTCGGATGGAGACGTTCTACTACGTGCAGCTCATCGGCATCAGCGTGGGCGGCGCGCGCGTCCCGGGGGTGGCGAACTCCGCCCTCCGCCTGGACCCGATCTCCGGCCGCGGCGGCGTCATCGTGGACTCCGGCACCTCGGTGACCCGCCTCGCCCGGCCGGCCTACTCCGCCCTGCGCGACGCGTTCCGGGCCGCCGCCGCGGGCCTCCGGCTGTCCCCGGGCGGGTTCTCCCTGTTCGACACGTGCTACGACCTGAGCGGGCGCAAGGTGGTGAAGGTGCCGACGGTGTCGATGCACTTCGCGGGCGGCGCGGAGGCGGCCCTGCCCCCGGAGAACTACCTGATCCCCGTGGACTCCAGGGGCACGTTCTGCTTCGCGTTCGCGGGGACCGACGGCGGCGTGTCCATCATCGGGAACATACAGCAGCAGGGCTTCCGGGTGGTGTTCGACGGCGACCACAACCGCGTCGGCTTCGTGCCCAAGGGATGTTGATTAGCAGTACGGAGTTGTTGTACGGGTAAGAGCGCCTTAATTAATTAGCGGATAAAATGTGCGCCGATGTTAGTCGTAATTTAATTATGAGGGGTTTGGTTAAGGTGAGCTTTGGATGCTGCTGTAAAGCCCTGGCGGTGCGCAGAGTTGTCGGGTGTGCACCCTTTGAGACAGAAGAGGAGGATAATTTAAGGAAAGTGATGGTTAAAAAACAGGCTAGAATCTCCTACCTTTTTTTTCAGGCAATCTTTTTTACTACTTCTACCTTTTTTACGCGCTAGCTGCTGTATTAAACTTGTTGTCATCACAATTGCTCTTAGTTTAATTTAATCACACTGATGAGTTTGGCTGCTGGAGTATACAACGTGTAAAAAGGAGGAGGCGAAAGAAACTTCACCGCTGCCTTCATACTAGCTCATCACCAATACAACCACCATGGACCCAAGAACATGTGTGAGACGCGATACATTGCACTCTACTCCGGCGTCACTTGGAAGGTCTCTAACTCTTAACGGTCGCAAGAGGTAAAAGAGACGTTGTCAGTGGTGTTACGCTGCCTGCATGTGGTCCCGTTGGTCGTCTCTCAGGGCAGATTATCCCGGCCGAAAGAAAAACCATCGACCGAGGAAACGTAGGTGCTTTCCCCTTTGCTTTGTTTTTGCCGTTTTTGCGTGGGGCCCTCTGCATAGAGCACTGTGCCCTTTTTGTTTTCGGCTTTGTTCGTCGCTGTCTGCGAGTGCCAGCCACCTACCCCATGCAGTCCCGAATTTCTTTAAAGCACTCGTACTGCGACGCGCGTCAGTTACTGCTGGTGATGGCAACCCTCCTGCAGTTCATGGGATGAGAGGTGGTGGCCGACCGGTTTCGCGAGAGGTGTAAAGGTCGGCACATGCATGGGAGCAGAGCACAGAGTACACGGGGAAGGGAAGCAAAGCCGTTCAGCATAGTGCAGTGAGCCCCGGACATGAATGAAAATGAACTACGCCTCCAAAACCGAGATGGTGTTCATCAGCACCACGAATCCTGCCTGCGTGCATTTCGCTCCTCCTGTCCCCGTCGCCGCGCGGCTTTATTATTATACGAGGGGAAAAGAGCACCGATGATGGTGCGTGACCCGCCCGCCATATATCTATGTACTCATACTCAGTACACATAGCAGCCATTCCAGAAAATGGTGAAGCTACTGCGATTTGGTGAAGAAAATGTTAAGAAAATTCAAATAAAAATTTGCCGTAGCATGCGCGCTCATCAAATTTGACGAGATTTTTTGTTGCCACTGAAAGAATCAAAAAATATATCTCATGTGAAGTCTTTCTAGCACAAATTTTATATTTTTGCAAACGGCATAAAAACATGTCGGCTTTTCGGAAAATGACTTTGTGAGTACATAAAATATCGCGATGTATGCGGGGAAAAGCAAGCAATAGATTGTGTAACCAGCGCGAAAGCCGTCGCGCCTTAGCACGGGTTTTCTTAACATTTCAAAACACATTAAAAATCCTATCAAAAACCAAGAACATATGCTGCCGGGTGTGGAAACATCCTTCCCCCAACTCTATACCGAGATTTAAGCATGCACTCCGCCACCAACACTAACTCATTGTTGCATACATAGGGTTATTTCTCATGGTATTTTTCGAACAATGTGGTGATTTTCGGATCAACCATTCGCTCCACGGCGAAACGGGGGACTCTCATCGGAAAGTCGCTTTGGTGCCTGTCTACATGGTGCTCTTTATTTCAATTTTTAAAATCGACATGTTTAAGTTTCAAAAAATTCCTGAAAAACATCCCTGAGGTTGACAATTCCAAACTCTACATTTTTGTAAAATTAAACGAAAACTAAGAAGAGCCGTGCGGCCATTTTTCCCACTCGTTTTCCTCCGTGTGCGAGATGAGTTCGTCCCGCTCTTCATTTTATTTTTCTGGTTTTTTGGGCTAGCCTCGTCTTGCTTTCCGTTCATTGTACGGACTAGCCGTGCAGTGCTGACATTGAAACTCGGAGCGCTCACACTGAACAAAGAGCAAAAAATATATATCTTCACCAACCTTTCTTCCTGTCGAGGTGGAGGTTTGCAAACTGCAAATTTCGAACCCGTGACCTCTTCGTGCTGGGGACATGTCACGACGCGCAAAAGTCCAACCATACCCCGTCTGGATTCCATCGACCTACGCGCATGTCACGACGGATGTCGCGCGGCGGGGTCAACTATGAGTCCACACGACGAACAGGACGATGTGTGTCGTGTCGCGGAAAACATCGATCCTGATCGACCACGTGGAGCAACGCATCTTTCTGTACTAGTAAATGTGCACGTGCACGTATCTATCTATCTATATAGTCATACATATTACAAACCCTAAAATTCAAATTGCGAATATCGTGCTCTTGTGTCTAATTACAAAAAAAAATCAACTCGCGGCATTTCACTGAAGTTGTAGAGGTCATAACTCATAAAGATCTTCCTTGGTCAGAACCGACATGTACAACAAATTCTTCAAGTCGTGACATTTTTATCGAGCTGCAAAAGCTGTGAAGATGATCATTAGTCAGAAGGCCCCTTCAAAGCTTCAATCATAATTTGTCGTAGTTTTCTCTTTTAATATGATTAATGCTGGTAATTTCTCTTGTAAATTTTTTTAGGAAACACTATAACCTTGAACACCTCTTTCATTTTATTATACCAGGACAATCAAAAGTGCAGATGAGCGAGGAAAAATAAAAGTGCACATTGACATAACCTTAGTCTCATTCAAAAATTTGCACTATCTGAACAGAAATTCATGGGAGTTTCAGATTTCCTTCAAAGCATCAAATAGGAACATACCATACAACATTGTTTTAGCATCGTCAAGCAGTCATCAATGGTGTTAACAAATTTCAACCACTTCAGCATGGATAATATAACTCGCAAAACATATGTATAATGTAGTATCACCCTGGTCACACGGTGAGGCCACTCTCCTCATAGTAAACAGGGCACTCCTGCCCGGCAACCTCGACGATGATTGATCTTACTTCACTTTGCCGGCCGCTCCCAGTCCCATGTCGCTGCCATATATGTGCAACCCCTTGTCGCACCAAACATATACATCTGAAAAACTCAACCCATTGTTACACAAATAAAAAAATAATAACGTAGAAACTTTTGAGCTTGTATACAATGCACAAAATGTTACTTTAGAGCTCTCATGTACATGTACACCATAAATTAAAAGGTTTAACTGATCGAACAACAGGGATGAGCAAATCAGTAAAGAAAGTAGATGATGTCCAATACTAATAACGATCAAGTTCAAAGTTCCAACCTTATTTAACAAACTTCCGTCTAAAGGGTGATGCAAATAAGAGAGCATGTTAAAAAAAACACAGAAGCAAAAAGGGACAACAGCAGCCAAAAGATTTAACTTGTTGAAAGCATCATTCAGGCGATCATTTGAAGATCATATCTCAGAAATACAACAAACAAAATCAAGACTTGATGAGAATAAAGACTGCACCAATTGCTACTTGGATCCATCAGCGCATTCAGCAGCATTACAATTCCAAATCATTATTCTTCTTTGCATAAAAATGGTCTTTTACCACAACTCACAGTACTTTGTAACTCTACGGTAATTATTCTGTACCAAAACATAGCATGTTTACACTGTAACCTGTAAGAAATGGACAATGTGAGCTCAGTGTCATCCTTGAAGTTCCCATAACTGAATTTGCAGCTAATTAGTTACCAGAATACAAACAGGAAAACACATCAAATGGACCGAGGTGCATATATAGAGGAAAACACATAAATAGTGCTGTTAAAAACAAGTCATTTCATAAACACCAGTGTGTTCAAGTTTGGTTCGTAGATTAGCCTGATTCATTTGTCTTGATAAATGGCTATTTGAAAGAGTATCTTCTGTCTAGTGTGTTCAAGTTTGTAAGATATGGCAACTAAAGTGTACTGCTTCAGAAACACCACAATAGCCTTGCATGCCATAAATATGTATACTACTCTAAAGATAGAAAATAGAAGCATGAGAATTACCTATATCGTCATCAATTAGCCGGTAAGACTTTAGGAAAAGTGAAGTACATATTTTTCAAACAAGTAGCCGGCAATTAGGTTCAGAAAAAAATCTAAAAACAAACCTTGATTTCCCGGCGATGCAGCCTGCCCCAGGATAAACTGTGTTCGATCCAGCAATGTTGGGGGCTGGCGTGGGTGGCTGCCGTCGGTCGCTCAGCGGGTATTAGGCAGCAAAAAACTACAGAGACTTGCATAGCCTTCCCAGACATTCAGTATCTCCTGCAAAAAATGTCAAATCCTTCAGGCAAAATACATACAAAATGACAGGAAGTACATACTTCAGCCAAGCAAGACATGCCGCATCTGCCAAGACAAAACTCTCTCTGTGTACAAGCAGTCTAGAACCAGCAAATACGGAGCAAGTAATTTAATTTCCAAATAAACTGCCTTGTGATGGACATGAAGACAGGACGCAGGCTGTTGGATGCACAGGCCTCCGCCTGTTCGAGCACTATAATCTCAAAACTGATTTACTTCTTAAATCTTATAGCTCGCAGATTGAACAACATACTCCAAAGCAAGCCTAATGAATCTATAGTTGCACAAAAATCAAAGAGTGTTGATAAGTAAAGTTATATTTCCACTTACCCATAATCATACCTGCTCTGGGGAGAAAGCAACAACAGGTTTGGATGCACAGTGCATGCGGAAATAGGTACCAAAACATTCATGATTTGGATTTATCACCCTCAACCGCAACTTCATGAGCTAGAACCACGCCATAAAAATCATCCTCATTCCTGCACAATAATATCCATTATCCACTATCGAATATTGTCAAGGAGCAAACATAACAACAAAATATAACGAAAGATTATTTGATTTCTTTCCACATAAAGTGATACTGTACTAATCAAAAGCAACACCAACTTATTTCCTCATGATTGAACAACAGGGATGTTGCCCCTGGAGGTAGAGACAAAAATATCACCAACAATTCTATAAATTAACCTCTCTTAAACATTTACTGAGGAAGTAATAGTGAGATAATCCCAACATTCAGAAAACAAGAGTTAAGGTTTGCCGCCACTGCCTGATTTGACCTGGGATGAGAAACAAAAGAGAGCAGACAACATCGTCACCAGAAGATGGCGAACCAGTTGTTGCGTTGCAGCTAGCAAATCAAAGTCAGATTCCTCTACACGCCAAAAGTTCCAAGAAACAGAAAAAATCTAATGCGGTGTTTAATTGTAAGCATATGATAGAAGAAAGTACCATTGTAGAATTTAGCGTTTAACAATCCTCAAAACAGCAAATCTCAACATTCAGAAATAACAACCCTCCGTTCCTCCTGCTAGCATCAATATAACTACCAGGTTCTGCAAATCTAGTACATTGTAATCTAAGTGAAAGCAGCACTACAATTACCCCCCGTTTTCACTACTCTGTTGTTGAGACCACTGAACAAGTTTGTACATCACCGTTTTTGACAATCAGGTCACCTTTAATCCTAGTCTCAACAGTTATTTCCCACAAAGGACAATATATTTATTAGGTTTTAAAGTTGTACTAATATTCTAGCTGAAGTGAAAACTTCAATATACTGTTGATGATGCAACCTTAATTATCTATGTTTTTTGGTCTACATTTCTTTATGCAGCATTCCATTCTAGCTTAAGTGAAAACTTCAATATACAGTGTATGAGGCAACCTTAATTACCTACGTTTTTTGGGGTCTAAATTTTTTATGCAGCGTTCCAATGATGTTGTTAAGATCTTTACTAAGCTTTTGGATCCCCTAGCAATCACACAATGTTTTATTAATTTATAGTGTACCGAATCATATTGGAGGCAGAACTGCTGAAAACATTTTCTAGCATGATCACTCCAATTAAACCAGGTAATCTTGCAATTTTCCTATAAGCAAATATTAATGGTATAAAAAAGGATGCAATATTTGTTTAATACCTACTGCATGGATCTGATGATTGGAGGAGTTGAATGGTAAAGAATCCATGGGTTCTATAAATCATCACTGTGCACGTGGTCGGCTCTATGTAAATCTGCAAAATCAAATATACGAACACCATCACACAAGACACAACACACATATGTTTTGTCCATAGATTCAAAACTAATATAGTATGCACACACAAGGCTCCTAAAAAAGAAGCAAGGTCTAGTCATAATAAAGGTTTCAGCATTGAGAAGAATAGGGGAAGAGGAGAATACGCTAGCCACCAGCAAACCGTGAAGAGCGAGCGCAGGGTAGCTGTCCGATCTGCTGCTTGGTCCAGCCAAGCACCGCGACAACGGTTGCCGGAGATGTCAGGAGGTTGCGGGAGAGATGAGGTCTGTCGCTGGGTACCTGGAGGCTAGAGCGGGCGGTCCCAGGGGCATCCGACAGCCGGGGTAGTGGAGGGGTAGATGGCCGCACGCGAACCCCGTCAGGACAAGGCCGGCGCTAGGCTCGACCTGCAACCTCCACGGCGCTAACTTCATACGGTCGGTTCAGATCGAGGCGGAGCCGAGATGAGGTCGGGGAGACGCCGCGGCGACGGCTCGCTGGAAGACGCCAGCAACAGCAGGAGAGCGCTAGGCAGCCGCCGCCCGCGACGATGAGGAGGCACCATCGGAGAGGATTGAGGCGACGCTAGGCGTGTGGTGGCGGAGAGCCGTCAGGGCCAAGGCGGTATGGCGACGACGGCGGGCAGGCTGCGTCGGCTTTGGAGGCGGTAGGGTGAGGACGACAGGAGGGTTGCGGATGCGGCGGCTTCGGGGGCGGTAGGGCAGCAAAGAATCGTGGGCGACGGTTGCCGGAGCTGCGGATCGAGAGGGCTTCTTTGCTGCGGGCGTGCGGCTGCTGCGGACGTGCGGCTCGTTTTTTTTTTTTTTTTTTTGCGTGGGAGTGAATATGATGAGCACCTCATTATTGAGAAGCCCTGAATCGTTGGATGCATGTTAGATGGTTCAGATGTGTTGTGTCATACCCCCCTCTCTCTCTTTTATATTGGTAGAGATGATGCACCGATGCAAAGTACAGCACTACAGTAGCTAGAGCAATGCTCTAATCCCAGGTAAAGGGCCAAAGCACGGCAGTTTAAACAACAAATAAGAAACCGAGAACCAGTGGTTGTATAAACAAACGGACAGATGGCTTTTCCATGTCGGCATCGTGGTAAAGTTCGGCGCCACTCGCAAAACATGCATGTGCATCCTATCGTACGGCGGTACGGTACGGGCGTACGTTTTTCCTCCCTTGACGGTTGACTCGCATCTCCTTATTAGCTGTACCAGCTCCGTGTAAGAAGACAAAGTGACAAACCTAACATGTTTTCATTTTGCCACCATTTTCGTTCTCTCCATCCGCGCCTTGCTCTAGCATCCTCTTCATTTCAAAAAGAGTAAAACGCTTGGGGGTCACGAAGTTGCCACGGATGAGCGCATTGGTTACGAACTCAAAAAATGCTAAATTTTGGTCACGTAGTTGTGTGTATGAGCTCCGTTCGTCACTCCGTCAAAACAGACGTTAAGTCGCTGACGTGGCAGTTTTTTTTTTTTGCAAAATACACCCTAGTTTTTCTTTTCTTCTCATCTATTCGTCCCTAAGTTGAAATTCTGGACAGACATTTTATCAAACAGGTTACATGCGTCTGAACCTCCTCCTCCTCCACTCTGCCCATCCAAAGCTCGCCGCCGGGGTGGACGACGGAGGGCACGGCGGTGTGTGTGCATCTTGTGCTCCGCGTAGGGGGGCGAGATAGATGATAGCAGCGTCGGAGAGGCGCGCGACGAGGGAGGCGCCCCCGCGGCGGCCCCACTCGTAGTGATACACACCGCCCACGCCTCGAAGCCGGTGCGGAGGAGGACGTCGCAGTCGGTGCCAGCGGGTCTTTGGTCCTTGAGCCGATGGCGGCGTGCTCCGAATGCCGCTCGTCCTCGAACTGGTCTTGCTCCTTGAGGGCGGCGAACTTGGAGTGGTCCGACTGGAGCTGCTCGGTGATCGCCATGGCGCGGCGAGCATGGAGTGGTTCACTTCTTCATCTCCATCTTCCCCCTGGCGAACTTGCCATGGTCGCCCGTGCACAACGCCGCCCTCAGCGTCCCCCGCACACAGGTTTCCTCGCTGGCTAGTCCGATTCATGCCAGTCGTTGCACGTGACCGCCACGTCCAGCACAACCGCGTCGCCGAGCAGCACGGCGACCAGCACGTCCGCCGCCATGGCCGTGCATGTAGTGATGTGCGTGTTGTTCTGCTTGTTGCTACCATGCCTTATGCTCCGCCTCCGGTGCTCCATGCTTCTGGACGAGCCCATCGATGTGCTGGTGTTATTGCACAAGATGGTCCGCGTGGACGGCGCCGGGAGGAGCTCGGCGGGGAGCGCCGCAAGAGGCGCGGCGGAAGCAGGTGCCCGGAGGAGCGTGGCGAGGCGCGGGGACGCGCAGGACGCCCGCGCCCAGTCGCCGCGACCGCAGCAAGGTCCTCCCTGCGCCTCGGCCGCCGTCGCGTCGCCGTGTTCCGTCCGCTCCCGCGAGTACTCCCTCCTCGACGGCCGCCGCACCTCGAGCTCGCGTTCGAGCGCCGCCGCCCTGGACGGAGCAGCTCGTGGCCGAGGACGATGCGTGCATGTTCCTGCTGACCGTGGGCGCGCTCGCCGGTGCTCCGCGCTCGCACCCCTGCTCCGGCATGCGTCCATCACCTGTTTGATGAAATGCCTGAACTAATTTTTTTAGTAGGACAAATATATGTGAAGAAAAAACAATATAGGGTGTATTCTGTAAAACGGCATACTGCCACGTCAGCGACTTAACGCCCATTTTGACGGAGTGACGAACAGAGCTCGTACACACAACTACGTGACCAAAATTTAGTATTTTTTGAGTTCGTGACCAATGCACTCATCCGTGGCAACTTCGTGACCCCCTAAGCGTTTTACTCTTTCAAAAAAAATCTACTCCATCGCAGTAGCTCTCATTGCGGTCAATTCATACATGAGAGCGTTCTTCAAAAAAATCGCAAGAAAATCGTGACAGAGTTCGAGAAAGTTCTTCAAGCTTTTCTTCAAAAAAATCTACTACATCGCAGTAGCTCTCATTTTTAAAAATCTACTTCAATTCATACATGATGAGGAGGCATCATGACGCTCTCATTGCGGTCAAGAAAGTTCTTCAAGCTTTTCTTTATCGTGATAAGGACATCCATGAGTCTTCCTCTGTTGATTCTAGGTAGCTAGGGAACTGTCATGGTTATTATGGTGATCTCTGGATGTTGTAGAAATGCCTGAACAATATGGAAAAGGACGCTACTAGCAAGCGGCCGGCTGCTTATTAGATTTTTTATTGGTGCTCTCGAAATGTTTTTGGAATACCTAGCTGGTCGACGATTCTAAATTGCAGGGTCCGGTGAAGCATGAAGGACGAAGAAACATGGGGTTCCCTTTTGACATGTACGTTAGAATACATGTTTTCTCTTGTAGTGGAATTATTTAAAATATATACATTAGGTTAAGTGCAATTTTGGTCCCTCGAGTATTGCAGAAGTCTAACTGTGATCCCTCAACTCTATCCTGGTCTAAACCCGGTCCTGTCCTCAAACACTTAATTAAGTCTAATTATCATCCCGGTAGTGGTTAAATGTTAGTTGACAGATTTTTTAACTACACCATCTATTTATTTCTCTCATGCTCCCTCGTCTAGACTCCTCGACCTCCAAAGCAAGTGCCGGTGAGCACCAGCAGGCTTGAGAAGGGTCCGCGTCGCCGCACACC
This sequence comes from Puccinellia tenuiflora, assembly GCA_012064385.1. NCBI lineage: Eukaryota > Viridiplantae > Streptophyta > Magnoliopsida > Poales > Poaceae > Puccinellia > Puccinellia tenuiflora. Next base: position 431,580 of record QRDG01002472.1, on the reverse strand, counting down.
TCAGGCGTGTTGAACATCAACTGCACCTCGTTTCAGTGGAGGTGATCGATACAGTTGAGGGGCTTGCGGCTTGTGATGCTGATAAGCAGAGATCTGTGGAGGAACGACTAAATGGCAAATATAGGAAGACTGGAATAATGACGATTTTGTTTTGATCTGTATTTGAACCGGCTAACGGCTAGCAGCCAAACAAAACATGTTTTCTTTCCAAGATTTCAGCTATAGGGACAAGAATAAGATCAACAGAAGTTTGACTACCACTCAGTTCGTTTGAGATTCATTAAACTATTGTTAAAGGACGATAACTAGACCTAATTAAGTATTTGAGGACCAAAATTAGACCAGAATAGAGTTGAGGGATCAAAGATGGACTTCACCAACACTCGAGGGACCAAAAGTGCACTTAACCCAAACATACATAATGATGCATTGGGTGCCCCTGTCACTACCAGATGTTTCTGGAGCTCCTGCCATCACTAACACTCATTCTTTGTAAGTTCATATTCTATAGTTTGTAGATTTATTCCGCTCATGTATATTCGGAACAATGGGAGGCATTGCAAAATATTTGAATTAATGTTGAGAAATCACTGAATTGTGTTCCACTTGCGATTTTATATTTCAAGTAGAAGAACCACTAAATGATCTCAATGTTTACAATGTTGTCCTGCAAGATTTTGTGTGTCAGTACTCTTGTGTGATAACTATGTCAAACTTAGATTAAGCTTCATCAGTTCAAGGTAGAGATAATTACAAAATATGCCTTATACGTACACACTGACATCCGCAATGGTGCCTCTATGTATAACGGTTATTAGAATTAATATCACATGTTTCCAATTGCAGCTTTTTATCAAGCCCACGTGTCGTGAAAATGAGTGATTGCCATCATTGGGATTTCACACCTGACAGACAAGCTTACTTAGGTGTGGTGAGGTGATTTGTTGTGCAGCGGAGGAGGAGAGGGTTGTTTAGGCTACCATTTGCACATGTACTTGAAGCTGTGGTTTTTCAAGTATGACACAGGCCGGGGAAGTGAAATTCTCCCCCCAAAAGTTTAGGTGAGGGGATTATGTCCGTCTTTCACGGAGCGCCGCCAGGGGCGATTGGAGGGCGATTCTGGGCGTTCTCCAGCGAGATCGCCAGGAGGGAGCTCTTCGGCGACGACTCCGACACCAGCTGCGAGGTGGACGAAGGGGATGATGACGCGGAAGACACGGTCGCCGGAGGGGAAGACCTTCGCTACTTATTCCGGACGCCGTCGCCATGCTCGCAGAGGTCGCTGGAGAAGGGTGGATCACGGGAGAAGAAGAGGATACTCAAGCGAATGGCGCAAAGGTACGCGGCTGCTTCTCTTCTGAGGGCATCGTCGGAAAGATCGATTGGCTGCAGATCGGGCTTTGCGCAGCCATTAGGCCCGCTTCCATTGGGGAGGTCAGCGCAACTCAAACTACCAGTTCTACCTCCGTCGATCATTCACGATGATGATGGATCGGGAGTGTGGAAGTTGGTAGAGCGCCGCCGTCGTCAACCTGGTGATGCGTCGCCAGGGTTGATGACGCCGCAGAGCGGCTCAGGTCAGGTGCGTCTGAACCGTGGAGCTCGAGGCCATGCGGGCCGTCTTGGCTCCATGTGGGTAAAACGACCTGGCGGTGTGGATCGCTTCGGCAAGAGATCGCCGGAGCTGGGGAAGATGACCGTTAATTGCGGATCATACAATTCAAATTCTGAAAAAAATGAAAAAGCCAATGGCCATGCGGGCCGTTTTCCGATACGTGGGCCGACGGCTACGCCCAGGATGATGGGCCAGGAGGCGGACATGCGATCATAGCTACCTAGTCGCATCAAAACTACGCTTAACCCTAGGACTCGATTGATTGCGAATCAATCTGGTCGGTCTCCACGGGGACTGCGCGCCGTCACCATGGCGAACAATGGTGGAGGTCGTGGTTTTGGGGATGGCAGAGGCTTTGCTCCGGGGCGAGGCGGCAATGGAGGAGGGTACCCTGGCCGAGGATACGGAGGTGGTGCCCCTCCTGGTCGCGATGGTGCGGCAGGCCGTAATGGAGGGCAGAACTACGCAGGAGCTGGACCAAGCGGAACATCGGGTCAGGCTGATCATCACCATTAGGACTTTGACGTGGCGAACAACGCCGGATTTGGGAATTTTCATGCGGGGACTGGCTTCGGCATCGGCGGGCAACCGCGGCCGTACAACAGGAACTTCCAAGATCAAAGGGGAGGTAGATTCGATGGTGGGAACAGGAACTATCCTCGCAATCTTCGAGATGGGTATGCGAACCCGAATCACAACACACCCACGGTGAACCTCAATGAGGATATGCTTGCAAAGGTGGTTCGTCAAGTGGCCGAGGCACTGCGGCAGCCGGGCGCCTTGCCGGTGGGGGAGGGTGCTGCGGCACCGGGGACGTCGATCCCTCGCTGTGTTCCGATATCCAAGCCGGTGATTGCGGCCAAAGCTGGGAGCTCGGAGGGGGAGAAGGCGGTCATGCAACCCGTAGCACAAAGTGTGGCACATGGAGCTGAAAACCCTAACATTGTTGCTGGACACGCTGGTGGCGAGGGGGCATCAGCAAAGAAGGCCAAGCGGAATGATAAATCTAGATGCTATAGGTGTGATGAAGCTGGCCACCATGGCCGGGAATGCACGGTGGAGGTCTGCGACATATGCGAAAGCAAGGAGCATCAATCGGAGGTATTCCCGTTGCTAACGGCGCCGAAACCTCAAGTTATTGTCCATGGGTTGCTCAATGACGGTCTGATGTTCTATGAGCAGCCTACAACGGAGACATATAAACCTAAGATAGACAATGTGCGGTTGGCTATGCTTGCGGTGACAAATGGAGATCTCTCTATTCCTCAAGTTGTTTCTCAATTGCAGCGCTTAGTTCCGGTGGATCAATTCCATTGGGAGGTTGATCAAGTCGAACATAATGTGTTCAAGGTCCCTCTTCCATCAAAAAGTGAGCTTGATAGGCTCGCAATCTTTGGGGCATGCAAAGTACCATGTAATAGCCCAGATTTGGTACCCTAAAATATGGGCCAAATTTTCACTTTTTATTTTCATTGCATCATGGCATACATTATTAAATTGCTAAATTTAATCAAAGCAACAAATTGAAAAACACTTAAAGGGAAGCAAAACCCTCCTCAATTTTTCAACCCAAGTGCAATTGCTCAAATTGGCAAAACAAAATATTCTTGAGTTTCCATATTTGTCCAGGAAGTTCCAAGAATGCATTTCATAATTATTTGGCAATGTAAAATTCTTGCCAAACAATTAAATAAATTGGGACTTCAAAATTGAGTTAAACCAATTCTTAATTTGAAACCAAGTTAAACCATTCAAAAATTCAAAATAAAATTATGGGGAGCTTGCTTATCTTATTATGAGTCTCCATGAATAATTTCAATTATTTTGAGGATGTTTAAATACCCCAAGTAAATGGATTTTGGAAATTATTAAATTTTGCCTTAGTTAAAACCCTATGAACAAATGTTATGCAAAACTTTTTATTTTGCAGCACAAATTTTTGTGGAGCTTGGAAATATTATCAGGAGCCTCCCTAAATAATTTCCTAATTTTTGAAAATGTTTAAATGCCTCAATTAAATAGGAAAAGGGTGCTGTTTTCAAATTTAAAAGAAAAACAGAAAAGAAGAAATGGGCCAGGGGTTTTTTGCAAAGGTGTTTCTTCCCTGTGGCGACAGTGCTCTGCACTGGCGCCATGGCCCGGCCGTCGCCGTGTCGTCCCCCCCTGCTCCCTGCTGCCGAGCCCCCCCTGGAGGATAAGTGAAGCCGCAGACGCCGCCCTGCTCTCTCCTCTCTCCTCCCCTGCGCTCTACTCCTCCAAACCCTAACCCTAGAGCTGATTCGAGCTCCTGCCCGACGCTGCCGCCGTCGCGCCCACCGTCAACTGAGGCCGCCCGGAACCAAGCCGAGGCTGCCATCGTCACCGCCTCGAGCTCCTCTACCTCCTCCGCGAGCCGTGCGTGCTAGGGAGCCGCCGGTCGCGCAAATCGAGCGATTTCTCCCGCACCGGCCGCCGCCGTACAAGCACCGCCGCCTCGCCGGCCGGCCTCCCCGTCCCTCGCCGACCATCTCTTCGTGTTCCTGGTGAGCGTGCCGTCCTCGTGGACACCCTCCTGCTCCCCCTCTCCCTCTCACCGCCGCCCCCATCGTGCACCGCCGCCCGCTGCTGCTCCGATGGACACCGGCCGTGCTCCGGTGACCTTATGGTCCCATTCCGCCGCCCCCCCCCCCCCTACTCCCCTCTGTCCCCTCTAGGGCATGGAGCAAGTACCCGCGTTCAATTTCGACCGGAGCCGACGATTTGATGCTCGACACAGCCGCAGCTCCTCTGATGACGTGTGCTGACGTCAGTGTTCTTCTGTTTCTATTTTTCAGAAAATGACAGAGAGTTGGAAATTGCATTTTCTAATAAATGGTAAAACAGAAAAATGCAATTGACCTACCAAATTGTTCACATTTTCATAACCTATTCAAATATGCAACTCACACATGCAAATGAAATTTTGAATTTGAATTTAAAATGTGAAATGCAAATCATCGGTTAATTATTCAAATTTTTGGAAATTCATATCTAGAGTTTTATATTTCAGAAAATTGCAAATAATATGTTAAGATGCTCAGCTAAATAAGCTCTACCTGTTAGTGCCTTTATTTTAATTTTTGGTTAAATTAAATTACCTTTAATTGTTAAATATAAAAGGGGTAGATTTAAAGTCCAACTTTGAAAATTCATAACAATTTGAATTTTGCTCCAAAAATTACAAATAAGGTACCATTTTGTTCAGAGAATTAATATCTACCTGTTAGTTGTAATTGTATGCTAAAATGAATCATTTAATTTGCTGTTATTTAAAATCACTAAAATGGCAGATTATTTGTGGAAATTGAAAATTGCATAACTTGAGTTTTAATTATCCAAAAATTATGAATAAGCTCTCAAAATGTTCAGTAAACAATTATCTACAAGTTTATGTCATTTGAGGGAATTTTAGATGCAATGTTGGTGCTGTTTAATAAAAATAGTTAAAATGGCAGAATTAAATCAATTATCAAAAATTTCATAACTTGTTGAATAATGATTCAAAAATTGCAAATGATATATCAAATTGATCAGCAACTCAAATGCTATCTATACATGTTAATTTCACAGCATGCCAATAACTTTTACTTCGATGTCTTTTTCGAATTGGTTTAAAATGATTTAAATCGCTTAACCGTTTAAATCACCATTTATTCATCGTTAATCGGAAAAATGCAAACGAGGTATCAAAACGATCAGCACGACAATAACTAACTAATAATATCATCTCCATGCATGTTGTCATCTTATTTCAGTACTGGTCTTTTTAGAATAACTCAAAAGCATTAAGTTTAATTATGTGGTTTATCCCGATTAATTGTTATAATTATACTCGGGATCCCATTTAACTTGTGGGACATGCCCAATACCTTTTCAATGCATAATATGACCATATCATCATGATTGTGCATTGCACCTTGTATTCGTGTTATTTATTTCGTTTCCTGTTATTGTTGTGTTTCGTTAGATTCCGGAGTCGAGGTTCCACCACAATACCTCGACGAACAACGCGCCCAGTACTATCAGCAAGGCAAGAGCTAACCTAACCTTCTTGGCATCTAGCATCCTATTGTTTTACAAACTTATTTTATCCACCAGAATATTGCATGCGATTCAACTGTCTCTTTTGATCAAGAATTAGAGTATCCTACAAATGCATGTCTTCCCGAACCATCACATGCTTCCCCTCCTATGAACCATAGGTTTGATGTGTTGGCCGGAGACAAAGATATAATGGTTGTATTTATATGCTTAGCTATGCTTAGCCATGCTTAGTCGTATGCTAGTTATGTCCATTGATTAAATTCCATATTGATGATGTTGATGGAATGATTCGGGCATGGTGGATACATGTGATGCTTAATTAAATTGCTAAGAAGGCTTGGATGAGTTGCCATCGGGGATGGTGGGTTGCCTCATTCTTGCCCCTAGGTGCGAGTTCTTGTCTCTAGAACCAAGACTAGCGTGCTTCCATTGGTGGGGGTATGGGCTCCTTACTAACTGAATAACTTGTGCGGGCGTATCCAAGGGTCCTCTAGTTTGCTATTTCCATTTGCCGTGTGTGTGAGCGGAAAAAGAAATGATGAGGATGGTGGTGTTTAGGACGTGGCGATGGGGCAGGGGCTGAGGCTGGGTAAACTTGCCCTGTGGCCACAGATGACTCTTGGATAGTCTCACGCGAGGTAAAGGTTTAACCGCGCCTGCTTGCTGGCCTTCCCCGGAAGAGGGCCAACTAGGTGAGCCGGACGGTACCAATGGGTAAATTAGTACACCCCTGCAGGGTTTAATCTTTTCGAAAAGCCGTGTCCGCGGTTATGGACGACTTGGGAACGGACTACGAGATCATAGAGAATATTAACCTAAATAAAACTTGGCAGCTAGAGGTTGCATTTCAAAGTGTGATAAAAGGTTCATTTCCTCGAGGGTGATTCGAGGGAGTGCCTTGGTGGAGACGAGTGATGTTTTGGCTACAAGTAGGTTCGATGAGAACCGAAGATGAAAAGTTTACTCTCTTATCCCTTTTCGGAAAACATTCTGAGTAGACGATGCAAAGGGTCCTGATGTCTTTTAAAATGGAAAACTAGCTTTATGCAAAACCAGCTACCTTATACAGCATTAGAGCCTCCGTCAGCATCGGGCCTATATCGCCCTACTAATTCTTGCGAGTACGTCGTACTCAGCCTTGCTTTGTTGATTATTATTTGTTTCAGAGGAGGACGTCACCGAACTGGAAGGTGGGTTCTTTATTGACATCGACGAGTAGTCTGGGGTTCCCAGGTGGCAGCTTGGGACGTCATGGAACAGGCTGGCACGGGATGTTTATCTGTAGGCCTCTTAGGCCATAATTTGGATCTTGTTGTTTAGACAACTTTAATTTGCTTCCGCTGTTGTAATGATGGGTCAGTGACCTCTGATGTGTCATTTGCTATCTTTCTCAATTATATGAGTTGAACTATGATATCTTTGTGTCGTAGAGTCTGTGATGTGCCAGTTGTTCCGCAGTCTTGGTCTCTTTGTTATACGTGAAAGCGATGTCCGAGCTTATGGCATGATCGAGGTGTTGTGTGCCGATGATGTATTCCGAGCACGCCTGCCAATGTTTTTTGGCCTGGGATTGGTAACTCCAGTAACCCTTGATTGTGTAGCATGACCGGTTGCACAACGTTTCACTGTACAGCTCTGGGGTCAGGGCGCTACATACCAAACAGCAAGTGTGAGATCACTGTAGTGCCTTGGGTAACCAACATGGAACCCATGGAATTGCTGCCCAAAAAATGGATTAGGGTGTTGGGTATTCCAAGAAAATGGATATGAGATTTTCTTTCTCTGTGGAGTTTGGGATCCTTGTTTGGCAAAACGATGAAAGTCGACATGAAGTTTACACGCAAACACGGAACTTTGCGCATCCTTGTTGGTTGTGTGGACTACACGCTAATTCCGTCAGGATGGACAATTTTCATCAAGGATGGGTTCTATAGGCTGAGGTTCAAGGTGGAACATCCGGTGGATGCGGGGGACAATGAGGATGATGCGCCACATTCTCCACCACCGGATGATGACATGGATGAGGAAAAGGATGACGAAGGGAATACTGAGAATGAAACAAAGAAGCAAGGTAGTGAGATGGAAACATCGGGGAATAACGAGATGACCGCTGATGAGGCTACAACATCTTTGTGTAATGACACACACACTACAAAAAAAGTCGCCTGATGGAATGCAAGAGATGACTTCGGGGCTGGTATTCTCTCCAAAGGTGTTGAAACAAATCCGTGAAGCTAAGCGAGAGTGGATAGTGTTGGCTAGGGGCACAGCACATGTTCTGGACTCGGAAGTAGATTCAATGGTACTGGTATCTTCACCGGTGCAAGGATATGATGGCAGGGGGACGCAATCTTCAGAGATTGAGCGCAATGCGGCGCCCGGATTAGCTACTGTCAAGCGCTCGGTAGTAAATGTTGATGCTGAAGCGTACACACCTGGTGCTGGCAGCCCCTCGGCGGATCTTGCCGACGGTGGGATGGCGCATGAAGTTCAGTGCGGTGCGGCGTACGAAGGCCAGCGTGTTGCGGCGCAGGTCGAAGGAGTGCTCACGGCTGATTCTGAAGATGATTTTGAGGCGGGACACATCCCTGTCTCCGGCCTTGAGGCACCACGTACTCCAGTGTTCAGGGATATGGAGGTTGTGTTGATGGAAAGTTCAGCCCTCTCGCCCACCACACGGGTGCACCCACGCGGGGTGTGCAAGGATGGGCTCACGAAGGAGCTGGAGACACCGTCGAGGGAGGAGATGAGAGCCTTCGGTGGGCTTTCCGACGTCGAGGTGTGGGCGAGCGCAAGGCTGAAGGCGCAGCCGAACGCCGACATGCCACTCCTGGAGCGTGCGGTGGAGTTGGCAAACAAGAAAAACCTTGTCTACCCGAAAGGTACAAACAGCCTCCCTATCTCTTCTTTTATGTCATTTTCGGATTCAGAAATTAAGAGTAGGGCGGATAGATTAGGCATTTCTTTAGGTAAATCAAAGTATTAGGAATACTGAAACTGAACGAAACATAATTTTCCTTAAGAATAATTTACCTCCACAAGATAATGATTCGAGCCTCGTGATGCGACGAGCGTCTAATCTTTGTGAGGAGTTTGAAGAGGATGGAGAGTTAACAGATGGTCATGCGGACCTTCCAACTCAAGGACTCACCATTAAACGGGGAAGGAAGAAAAAGGTGTCTTCCCAACGTAATCCTAGACGTAGTGCTCGGTTAAAAAAAATAACAAAACAATAAAATGAGAGGAATGATTTGGAATTCCGATGGTTTCGGGGATACGGCGAAACATTTGACAGTGCATGATGCGGTTAGGGAACAAAAATTAGATTTTGTGGCACTAGTGGAAACAGGACGATCTTCGTTTGCTACTCCTTTTTTAAAATATCTAGCTGGAGGTTTTGATTTTACTTGGTACTGTATGCCTCCTCATGGGCAATCGGGAGGGATGCTAGTAGGTTTTAATAGCACATCTTTTTCTGTCCAAAGCGTTGTGTCAGGAGATTTTTGTGTCAAATTTCAAGTAAGATAAAAAAGGGATGGTTTTTTGTGGTCATTAGTTGTGGCCTACGGTGCTGCACAGGATGATAAGAAACCAGATTTTTGGGCCGAGTTAGTCCGGATTTGCGAAGGGGACAATTTGCCAATGTTAGTAGGAGGGGACTTTAATATTATTAGACGAGAGGAGGAAAAAAATAATTCAAATTTCAACCCACGTTGGCCTATCATCTTTAATGCGATTATTGAGAGTTTAGAGCTAAAAGAGTTGGAGCTTTCGGGTAGACAATACACCTGGGCAAGTAGAAGGGATACACCAACTTATGAAAAGCTGGATCGTTTCCTCGCCAGTGTCGAGTGGGAGCAGAAATACCCTTTGGTGTCAGTACATGCGATGACCCGTACAGGGTCTGATCATACACCATTAATTATTGATTCGGGGGAACAAGCTCATGCAGGAAATAAGAATCATTTTTCTTTTGAACTATCTTGGATGCGCCAGGAAGGGTTCAAGGAAATGATCGAACGTGAGTGGATGGCGGTCCAGCACGGTAATTCTCCTATTGAGCGGTGGCAAAATAAAATACGTCATCTTAGACAATTCCTTCGAGGTTGGGCAAAAAATTTGAATGCGGAATTTAGAAAGTTAAAGGAGCAACTACTTCATTTGATCGATCACCTAGATATTAAAGCGGAAACAATTCCTTTAAATGAGGCCGAGCAGGCAACTAAAAAGGAAGCTGAAATAAATCTAGGTAGACTTCTACGGGATGAAGAGTCCAAGTGGGCTCAAAGAGCGAAAGTTAGATATGTACATGAAGGAGGAAACAACACACGTTATTTTCATCTTATGGCTAACGGGAGACATAGGAAGAAGAAAATATTCCAGCTAGAACAAGATGAGGGGACTATTGTAGGAGAGAAAAATCTTAAAGTATTCATTTCGGAATACTATAAGAAACTTTTTGGAGCACCAGAACCGAATTGTTTTGCAATGGATGAGGCGTTTACGAATGACATGCCTCAAATTTCGACAGATGAAAATAATATTCTTACATCGGAGTTTACGGAGAAGGAAGTACATGATGCTATAGCACAAATGGAACACAATAAATCACCAGGCCCGGATGGATTTCCGGCGGAGTTTTACCAAACTTTTTGGCATATTATAAAAAATGATTTAATGGCCATGTTTGCCCAATTGCGTACGGGTGAACTACCATTATATAAGCTGAACTTTGGGATTATAACGTTGTTGCCTAAGAAGGAAGATGCTAGTAGGATTGAGCAATATAGACCTATTTGTTTGCTGAATGTTAGTTTTAAAATTTTCACTAAAGTAGGCACAAATAGAGTAACGTCAATTGCGAGTAGAGTTGTGCGTCCAACTCAAACGGCGTTCATACCAGGCAGAAATATTTTAGAAGGGGTGGTTGTTTTGCATGAAACAATTCATGAGATGCACAAGAAGAAACTAGATGGGGTTTTGTTTAAAATTGATTTTGAAAAGGCATACGATAAGGTGAAGTGGTCTTTTTTACAACAAGTGTTGCGCATGAAGGGGTTTGCTCCGGCGTGGTGCGAGTGGATTGCCAGGTTTGTGCAAGGCGGGAGTGTGGGCATACGGGTCAATGATGATATTGGCCACTATTTCAGTCTCTTAAAGGTTTACGTCAAGGGGATCCGTTGTCACCCTTGTTGTTTAACCTTGTTGCGGATATGTTGGCCATTTTAATTGCACGAGCCAAAGAAGATGGTCAGGTTGGGGGACTAGTACCACACCTAGTCGAGGGTGGCATTTCTATCTTACAATATGCCGATGATACGATATTATTTCTTGAACACGACGTTGCGAAAGCCGTGAACATGAAACTTATATTGGTTTTTTTTGAAGAATTATCGGGGTTGAAAATAAATTTCCATAAGAGTGAGTTATATTGTTTTGGAAAGGCAGTGGAGGAGCAAGATCAATACCGAAGTATTTTTGGGTGTGAGTTGGGTTCTCTACCTTTTAAATATTTGGGTATACCTATACATTATAGAAAACTTCTTAACAAGGAATGGAAACCGATTGAAGATCGCTTCGAGCGGAAGTTAGGGTCTTGGATAGCTAAGATGTTATCATACGGTGATCGTCTTGTCCTTATCAATTCGGTTTTAACCAGTTTGCCGATGTTTTTCTTGTCTTTCTTTGAAATACCTAAGGGGGTACGTAAGAGACTAGACTTTTTCCGGTCAAGATTCTTTTGGCAAAGTAGTCAACAAAAGAAAAAGTATAGACTCACAAAATGGAATATAGTGTGTAGGCCAAAAGACCAGGGGGGGTCTCGGCATTGAGGTCCTTCAAACTAAAAACAAATGCTTACTAAGCAAATGGCTATTTAAACTTCTTTCGGAGGAGGGGGTATGGCAGGAACTATTAACAAATAAATACTTAGGAGGTAAAACGCTATCTCAGGTTCAAGCTCAACCTAATGACTCGCCCTTTTGGAAGGGATTAATGAGAGTTAAGGATGATTTCTTCCGACATGGATCATTTACTGTTGGTAACGGCCAGCGAACATGTTTTTGGGAAGATGTGTGGATGGGCAATACTTCACTTGCGTGTGAATACCCATCCCTGTACAACGTGGCAATGGACAAGCACATCACGGTTGCGGAGGTGTTAGGAATTTCTCCGATCAACTTACGGTTTAGAAGAAATCTTGTTGGTATGACTAGGGAGCGATGGTATCATTTAGTTGAAAGGCTAATGCGTATCCATTTGACTAATGAAGTGGATAGTTTTAATTGGAGGCTAACACCAACGGGTGTTTTTTCGGTTAAAACCTACTACGCTGAATTAATGAACGGCACTACAAGTTACTTGCGAAAATACTTGTGGAAGTTAAAAGTACCACTAAAGATTCGTATCTTTTTGTGGTTCTTACATAGAAAAGAACTCTTAACAAAGGATAATTTAATTAAGCGACGATGGATAGGGTGTAAGAAATGCGTCTTCTGCGATACAGATGAGACTGTAGAGCACCTTTTCATATCGTGTCCTTTTGCTAGAAATATTTGGCGTCTTATCCATTTCACGTTCAATATTAAACCCCCTTCTAGCATACGGAATATGTTTGGGCAATGGTTACACGGCATAGACAAAAGGTCCAAAGAGCTTATTAGGATTGGCACTGCGACTATGTTATGGGCTATTTGGAACTGTCGCAACGACATTATTTTTAACAAGGCAAAATCTATTCATTTTTTGCAGGTTATAAACAAGGCGACCTACTAGATCCACATGTGGTCATTTCTTCTCCCTGCAGAGCGGCGTGGTCTCATGGATACAAAATGTACTCGAATGATGATGGTTGTACGGGCTATCTTCTGCCAGGGTGGGTGGCAACATCATAAGAGATTAGATGGATAGAGCTTGTTTCTTGTGGTTGATTTTTGTATCCACGATGAGTGATCCTTGAATTGTAAACCGAATGATATTTTAATAATTGCGGTGGCTGTGTGCATCATTTTGATGCAGAGGCCGGGGATCCGCACCCTATTTTCTAAAAAAAATGTACTTCAAGGTGTAAAGAATATCCACCTTATAATGCTTCATCACAATGTACAAACCTTGGTAAGCAACATAAACTCATTTTCCATGGAGTTTGAAATTAGATAAAACTTGTTTAACATGTGCATACTGCTCTTATTTAGCAGAACTCTAGAGCTTGTTATTTGTCTAATATGTATATGTATACTAATATACTATTCAAAATGTCCCCAGTAAAATGTTTAATGGGGTACTAATAGGCTACTTGTTGTCGTTTATGATCACATTTTGTTACAGTTAACTAATGCAAGACTTTTTTTACTAAAGACCCTAAATTACTTCAAGATGTAAGAGGCAAACATTACACTCCACAGTTCATGTACTTTTCTTGTATTTTTAGTTTTATTATATTAGGTTTTGCTAAAACAACCAAGTTGAAGTATCATAATCTACTCTCTATGCAACTTGGGCATGATAATTACCAGGATTTTGATTCAGTATACTATATTATTTTCTTGACTTTTTTCGTTTATTTTTATTATTAAAACTTTATGAATATTTTATTTGGAAACATGAATGAGAAAAAAAATGGATTCTCTTTGAACAATTTTTTTACCGTGTCAATATTTTTTCTCCATATGTAATTTTCTTTAACCTTGCAAATAATTATTGTAAATTGTATAATCAATTTTCCCTCGTATGAACTTTTTCTTTGCCTCATAAACAAATTGTTTTTTATACAATTTTCTCAACTTTATTAATATATTTTTCTAAGAAAACTTTTTCGATAGATGATTTTGATATTTATAACAAAACTGATCTTTTTTTTACTGGGAAAAACTGATCATTTTAATGCGGCCATTTTTTTTCGAAAAGGGCAATTACCCGGCCCATTTGGAATACTGCTTCAGGTCACTGGGCTAACTTAGAAAGAAACATAAAATCCAAGGCCCATGACGCAGACACCGTGTGCGTCATCACCACTCGGCCACTCCGCACTCGGTCGCCTCCCCTAAGTTGCCGCTCCATCTCTTGCTCCCAAGCCGTTCGTGACTTCCTGCGCGCCCGGCCCTCCCTCTCCATCTCCATCGTCTCCGGCCCTCGCGCCCGCGTTTCCGATCGACGCCCCGGCCTAGCTGCATGCTCTCACGGCGACAACGAACCGCCGCACCGGACGTGGTCGTGGTGTGTGGGAAGACAAGGACGAACGAGAACGATCGGCCCGTCGCCAATTCGTGATCACCGTGGGCACGCACGTCCTGGGTAGGCGGTGCATGCATGAGCAAGAAGAGAAGAGAAGGAGGCGGCGGAGGAAAAGGCGGAAACCATCAGAAGACGGGAAGCGGCGGGGGGCCGACGGCGGTGACGGATGCGCTGTCCATGGACGGCGGCCTCCGCGAGGTGTCGGTCCCGGTCATCTTCTCCGTCTGGTGCCTCCTTTTCCTCTTCCGCTCTCAGTTCCTGAACAGCCAGACCGACCCTTCAGGTAGGTAACCATAAGTCCGTCACCAACGATTATCATATCATATCTCCTTGTAAGTCGGATCGGGATCATGCGTGTGTTCAATTCATCACCGGTGGATGGATCGGTGGACGCAGATTTGTACGGCGACCGCGACAACTACTGCAAGGTGATGCCACTGGAGGCATACATATTCCCCGCCGACAACGTCTCCTCCCCGACGTGCCAATCCCCCTCCTCCTCGCCGCACCACCACAACCAAGAGGCCGGGCTACCACCGTCCAACAACGCGACCGGCGGGAACTCTTCGGCTGAGGCGGCTTTCGTCGAGCTCGACGAGTTCCGGAGCCGCATTCTGCAGGGCAATGCCGACAACGACACCGGCATGCACCACCAGCGCGCCGTCGCGCACGGCGCCACGCACCGGCTGGAGCCCAGCGGCGCCGAGTACAACTACGCGGCGGCGTCCAAGGGCGCCAAGGTGCTGGACCACAACAAGGAGGCCAAGGGCGCCGCCAACATCCTGGACGGCGACAAAGACCGGTACCTCCGCAACCCCTGCTCGGCGGACGGCAAGTTCGTGGTGGTGGAGCTCTCGGAGGAGACGCTCGTCCACACCGTCGCGCTGGCCAACCTGGAGCACTACTCCTCCAACTTCAAAGACATCGAGCTCCACGGCAGCCTGAGCTACCCGGTCCCGGCGGAGGCGTCGTGGGAGCTGCTGGGCCGGTTCACGGCGGAGAACGCCAAGCACGCGCAGCGGTTCGTGCTGCCGGAGCCCCGGTGGACGCGGTACCTCCGGCTGCGCCTCGTCAGCCACTACGGCTCCGGGTTCTACTGCATCCTCAGCTACCTCGAGGTGTACGGCATCGACGCCGTGGAGCAGATGCTGCAGGAGTTCATCGCCAGCCACATCCCCGACGCCGACGCCGCGAAGGCCGCCGCCGACGCCCGGAAGGACGGCGGCAGCCGCAACGAGACCCAGGCGCGGCCGGTCCACGCCAGCAAGCAGGTGGACGGCGCGGGGCGGAACGAGAGCACCGGCGACGTGGCCAGGAACAACGCCAACGACGCGAAGCCGTCGCAGGCCAAGGAAGCGGTGAAGCAGCCGACGACGGGGCGGATCCACGGCGACGCGGTTCTGAAGATCCTGATGCAGAAGATGAGGTCCCTGGAAGTGGGGCTCTCGACGCTGGAGGAGTACACGAGGGTGCTGAACCAGAGGTACGGCGGCAAGCTGCCGGAGCTGCAGAACGGGATGTCCCAGACGGCCAAGGCGCTGGAGAAGATGAAAGCCGACGTGAAGGAGCTAGTCGACTGGAAGGACGACGTGGTACGTGCCTGTATATCAATCACCACGTCTCAATTCTCAATACATTTCGAAACAACTGAAAAGGGCGGCAAACTGGTTGTATTGTTGATCAGGCAAGTGATCTGGGAGAGCTGAAGGACTGGAAATCAAGCGTGTCGGGGAAACTGGAGGATCTGGTAAGCGAGAACGAGGCGATGAGGCAAGTACTACAGTAGTACAGTACCAATGAATGAAATGATTCGCGTCTGGATGTTAAATTAACACTGGATGATGGATGGGGGTGTACGTGCAGGTGGGACGTGGAGGAGATGAGGAGCATCCAGGAGACGCTGCAGAACAAGGAGCTGGCTGTGCTGTCCATTAGCCTCTTCTTCGCATGCCTGGCTCTCTTCAAGATGGCGTGCGACCGCCTCCTGCTGCTCTTCTCCAGCAAGGACAAGGCGGAGGAGAGGGCCGGGAGAGGGTGGATGCTGGTGCTGGCGGCCAGCAGCCTCACCACCCTCATCGTGCTGCTCTACAGCTGAGCTGAGCTTTTGTTAGGAATAATAATCACTTCGGAGCTAATTCCACCGAGTAGACTTCGCGCTTCCGATGTAAATTTGTTCTGGCTTTAGGTTATTATTAGGTCTACTAATTCTCCCAGAATAGACTGGTCGTCCCCCCTCCGGTACACTTGCTAGTGTTGTTTTAAGAAATAAAATACTGGTACATCATCCATGGGTTTCATATCTGAAGCAAAATATACCGTGCAATAGGTAGGTAACAACGTTCCCTAGGCACAAAAAGATTGCCAGCACGCTATGGAAAATACAACACGGTCAGCAGAGGAATCAAAGAAAAGCTTATCCAATACCATACTCAATTCACTTCCATCTACCACGTGAAATAAGCACATTTCATAGCAGAGAACACAAGGGTGGTGCAGCAGGTGGGAACAAGTTCCACAACACAGAAATGGACAATTGAGCGAGCAAATTATTGAGGCACTGTCTGCAATGGTGTGCTCGTCTTGCTGGCATTCAGCACTAGAAACTTTTCAGAAACAAAATTGTGAAAGAAGACAGGTACCTTTGTCATTTCGACAAGCATCGGCTAAAGGTACATTTTATAAGGCAGTTCTTAGCCACGAGAACTAATTCAGACCTTATAGCCGGTTAAGGAGAATCCTCTGCCAGCAATCTCGCCTACGCAGAACCATGCATAAAGCTCAACCCCAAACAATGTCGCAATTCCAAGGTCTTCCACCTTGAGCTCCTTCCTGTTCTTCCATACCTGCTTCACACAATCAACCTCCTTCCACAATGATTCGTAGCGGCCTGGTAGACTGAAGAAAACAGAAATATACAGAAACCACATCAGACTCCAAAGTAATAAAGCATACCAAAGGAACAACTTAAACACCACAAAAGAAAGTATTAGAAGCATAGAGCCATGGTAGGAAATAACAACAGAAGCTCATTGCACTGATCAGCATAAGATGTGCATAATCAAGTGATGACTCGTGAAAGATACAGTGATGCATCCAATTTAAACATACCAAAGAAGTAAAAATATATCACCGAATAGAAAATACCAGGCCCATGGGGAACTAGACCCTGTGAGATTGTATTGAAGATGAAGACAACCACGAGACCTAATGTGTAGGCCAGGTATTGTACACAGGTGTCTGGCTGTGCGCTCACACCACCAGCCAACTGACGCTTGGTTCAAACCCCTAAAACAATCCTGATTAACCAATAAAATGTCAAACTAAATCGCTGGTTATGTCATCGCTAAAGGAAAAGATTGTCGTGATTTAACTGGTGATGTCAGTTCGCCTGAAACTACAGTCAGCTGGTTAGCTGGTTCAACAAGAATACAAGGTTATGACCAAGTCAAGAGTTCATCCCCTCCTTCAAACAGGGTAATTCTCTAATATTTCCTAGAAAAAACACATGGAATGATCTAGATTATATAACCACCCCGGAAACAACCAAATGTAAAATGAGCCACATAACCGCAATATGGATGCACTAGGTCAAGGTTGAATCAATTTCTTTGCAAAATTCAGACAAAATGGCAACTGCTAAATAGAGAGCTACATATATACTAAGACCCCATGTCTCGGATCATACAATGTATCCTCTCTTTTATATCATGATATATTAACTTCACAAGAGATTATGCCAGACGGGCAAGACATTCATTTCTCAAGCTTTCACATAAACATCATGACTAGATGAATGAACCGTATAAAGGTATTACAGATTTGTGATTTATCCGTTATCACCAAATTTTTGGAAACCACATATCTTGTTAGACTGAAGTGGCGGTTATCATTTCACGCACATTTCCATCCACATACAAGGTTTGGCAATCATAAATAGTGTTCCACATGAGGGCGTTCAGCAAGGAGTATGTGAAAAACTAGCTGAACTATCCTGCCCTCGCAGCTGCCTAGCCTAAGCATCATGTGAAGAACTAGCATAGTCCCCACCTAATCAGAAATTACATGTGCAGGGTGCTGGACTTCTACCCGATTAGCGTCTAGCCTATGAACAATCAGATTTGAGCAACATACAGAGATTTCCAAAGTATGTTACAGCGAGAACTGAAGGCAGGAACCCAGAAAGTAGGCAATTGCGGGAAAAACCTCACATGTTACCCACTCGAACACAAACCCTGACGATCCCCGTTACTACAAGCACTAACAGATCCAATAACAGGCGCCGATTGGAACCACGCGACATGTACAGACGGTTGGTCACATCATCACCTCGCGAGGCGCGTGTAGAAGAGCTGCTTGGAGAGCTCCTGGCACTTCTCCACGGTGGGAGGGTGTACGACGTACTGCTTGTTCTTCTCCATCGCCTCCTTGTAGTAGGCGCCGCCGTGCTTCGACGCGAAGTCCGCCGCCTGCGCCGCCTTGGTCCGCAGCTGCGCGAGCCTCGCCGCCATCGCCGCCGTAACCTGCGATGCACGCGCGGAGATAGGTCAGATCGAAGGCAGCAGATCTGGTTGGGCGGATCTAGTGCTGGATTAGACCGCGTGGTTGGTCTGATGGGAGGGAGGGGGGCTAGGGTTTTGGATTGGGGAGTACCTTGGCGGAACGTCGGGGAAAGGCGAGGAGGCGGTGAGGTGGGTGGAGACCGAGAGAGAGAATGGGGGGGAGGAGGACGGCGGCGAGATGGTGTGGGAGTGCTCGGGTGCGGAAGATTGGGAGGTGGGGGGGGCACGGTGGGTGGGCGAACGGAGGGTAGTATTGTCAGTTCGTTCCTTCTGGATTCTGGACTAGTGCCCATTTGGCTCAGGGTTCTGGCTCCACCTTTTCGGCTCTCGAAGCCAAGCCAGCTCCACGAGACCACGACCACGAGAATCTGCCTGCGCAGCTCCAAAAAAAAATACTTCGAGAGAGAGACGCTCCAAAAACTAATTTCTTTTGTGAGACTTTAGAGAGTGAAATGCATCTCTGGTCCTCGAAGTTACCGGCGACATTCAAAACAGTCCTCAAACTTAGTATTTGCCCCAATACAGTTCCACAAGTTGTTGCGCATGTCCACCTCCGGTCCTAAATACGGACAACTAGCATATAGCTGACGGGGCAACGAAACAAGCCCACTATAATCCTATAAGTTACCGACGATATCCAAAACAGTCCTAAATTTTGTGAATGTAAGGCATTTGGCCTCACGTAGCTTCTTGGAAGAAAGTAATTTGAGTTTAAAACAAAATATAGAAATTTTTCGTAGAACATCTACAGGGAAGATGGATACACAGAAACACATCTTAGCACACTCCTTGGATTGACATGAACGAGGTAGTACGTATGCGCGGCTTACAAGTTTTGTACTAAAGACAGTTACATGTAGATACAATCATTTTTTCGACAAGTTTAAGTAGGACAGAAAAATACGTTTTGCTGCTGCTGTTTTTCTGGACAGATTCTGTCCCATATTGTTTTATGCATAGTTTGAACTATTGAGTTGATCCAATTGAGTTTATGAGTAGTCATATAACATTATACATTCTCTGGCCATTCATATGAATTTTAATCCATGGATTATATGCAGCAAAGAAATTTGTTTATTTATCTATACTAATATCACCCCACAGAAAAGAGATGGGAGAAATTGTGTTTTGAAGCTTTTTCACAGGGATTGGAGGAGATGCACCATGAGTTATCCAAGGATGGCGAAAACCATAAGCTTGGGGATGTGAACATCCCCACTGAACCTACACACTCTCGGTTTGCACACGTCTAATTTCTGTTTTTCTATCAATGCACTTTATCGCATAAACTTTGAGCATTTTTTAGTTTGTTTTGCTTTTATTTGTGAGACCACCACACTATCTTTTATATATGAGAATGCTACTGGAAATTTGGGTTGAAATATCTTGCATGCTTTTATTGTATTGGGAAAAGGGATGTCTAAGTTGATTTTTAATGACACATATAGTTGCATGATTCATGAGTTTCGTTATGAGTAATAATTTGCAAATGCTTTATCGTGAGCTATCTTTTATTCATGTTTTGATGTTGTATGTTATTTCACTTTGTTTGACATGAATTAGTTAGTTCTATGGACACTCATGCATGCATCTAGATGGTCATCTTTCTCCCTTTTGCTAGCCCAAAAATTTCAACAAGTAAAAACTTGTTTCCAACACCTTCAGCCCAAGTTTTTCCAGTGAGTCCACAATATCTACCTATTAGCTTTATGCTATTCCAAGTATGTTTATCATGTTATTTGTGTTATCTATACCTCTAAATGAAAATGAAAATGTTATTTATTGTAATGGTAAAAGTTGGTTAAAAAGCTCTCGCGAACTTGATGCACACTTTACTTTTATTGCATTCAAAAAGATGAACCATTGTGATTAATATTATGAAGATAGTGGCTTGATAAATGTTTAAGGTTGGGAGTTAGCCCATATGTGCTGTCACATGCAAAGCTTTCAACATGTTTCATCATTTCTTTAGT
Organism: Puccinellia tenuiflora; assembly: GCA_012064385.1. Taxonomy (NCBI): domain Eukaryota; kingdom Viridiplantae; phylum Streptophyta; class Magnoliopsida; order Poales; family Poaceae; genus Puccinellia; species Puccinellia tenuiflora. The sequence continues at coordinate 411,139 of QRDG01002472.1, read as the reverse complement.
TGATATCATGTACTTTTGTCTATGGATGCCTATCATGACGAAATAAATATGGAAATAGAGTTAAGTTTAAATGAGTTTGTATAAATGGTTAGAGAGAAACCTGGACCGCTAATCTAAGCCATGCATCATTCATGGTGGAAATTTACTTACATGCTATTTTGAACCCTCTGTGATACACCCTACAACAAAAAGCTATATCAAGTGGTAAATAAAGAGGTTGTTGAGATTGTTCAACATGTTTGTTTGTCTTGTTGTTTTGATATGGGCTTGATCCATATCATGGGACAAGAGGTACCCCAGTTGAGACTCTTGATGATACCGTTATTACTTACAATGATAGATAACTTAAACTTGCTTTGTTTCCCAAGTTGAGTAATCATGGTGTAGGCACTTGTATTCAAGGGACATGAGACATCTAACCTTTACTTTATCAAGGCCACTACTCATATTTGCTTTCACATGTAAACTTTAATCATTCAAGATGCTATGATAGGGGAATGAGAGCTTGACACCAAGTATTACCATTGCATTCAATAACTTAAGTAGAATAGTTTGGAGGATAGATGAAACTTATGCATGCTTTACCTCTACTTATTTATATATCATTTACAAAGTGTCCACCTTTTATATTCAGATTTTCTACACTCTATGGACCACAAGTATGCAAAAGTAAGAATGTCCATAGTACTATCTTTTATGTTGCACTTTGTGAACTATCATTGATCATCTTTTCATTTGAATACTTGATATCACTTTATAAACTGTTTGCATATTGCTACTTCTTTGAAATAATGAATCATTTGACTTTATGTAGCAGTAACAATCGTCTTTTATATCCATGTTGTTATTACATTGCAAAGTTCATGTTAGTTTTATCACTTTCATACTCGAGGACGAGCATGAGTTAAGCTTGGGGATGTTGATGCATCTAAAATGCATACATGAACTTTGCACTATAATAGTCATATTCCAATCATATTTGCATCATATAAGGGGTATATTACTGTTATTTAATGATTTTTGGTAATTTATGATGATATCCCCTTTTTATGGAATTAATCCTGCGCAGGCAGAAAACTCCTATTTCTTTGCTTATTTGTTTCAGGACCTTAACGACGTCATAATGAGCTATAAATTTACGGGGGTCATTATTTTGGAAGGAGAAGATTTAGGAGCGAAAGAAGTCAACGAACGGAGGCCGGAAGACCAAAAGGGGGTCCCACGCGGCCAGGTACTGTAGCTGCATGGGCCTATCCCAATTGGCCCTCGTGGCCCTGTTTGCGTCGATCCTTCGTCCAGAAGCTTCCTCGTGAACAAAAACGCCTATATAAAGAGCCCCCCGACGTTCCCCGAAGGGAGAGCTGCCACACGAGAGAAACAAGAAACAGAGACCAGGAGGCTGCAGATTGGAGGGGGAAAACTCCGGCGGAGCCCTGCCGGAGAGGTCTCCTTCTTCTCCATCGACATCTCCACCGTCTCCATGATGAAGAGGGAGTAGTCCACCTCTGGACTATGGGTTTGTGGCAGTAGCATATGTATCTCTCTCTCTCTTGAGCTTCACTAATTAGCACCGTGTGAGCTGCTGAACATGATTACGGTCATCGTTGTATTACCATTATGGTGGATCTTTTTATGAGTTAATATATGTTGAGATTGCAATGTTATATTTCAGTTATGAAAGTAGATGCATATTATGTACCCCGTTTTTGTATCCTTGTTATAATCAAGCATGTTTATGAGAGTGTGTGTGGGGGAACGTGTGCATTAGTTGGAGTAACGGGGGTGGTGAAGTGATAAGCTGACAACTTAATATCATAATCCATTGGGTGTTTACCTTACTTGGTTACCTCACTAGGGATAAACCAAAATACCATGTTGTAGGGTAGGAGGAGTGACATGCCTCTACCTAAGACTAGATCCATCATGTGTTTATTTTCACTTCATGTCATTAATCTTAAAGCTATACTCTGAGGTTATCTTAATTACTAAGGTGCATGATTTAGTTCACATCTTGGTAGAGTATAAGTGAGACTAATAATCAAAAGGTCTCTATGTTAGGACGTGATGCCCATATAATTAGTAGCATGTCATTAACCTTGTTTGCAATCTCATATGTTAAATCTATGTTTACTCATTTTGCCACACTATATTAAAGAGAGAGTGCATATGTGAAACCATGAACCCCGGTCCATTTTTAATCATAAGAAACACTTTTCCAACCACTTTTAAGCATCTTTTACATTCAGCCATTTTAAAATCAGAAAATACAAAAACACTTTTACTTCTTGCATTCACATATAAAAATCCCAAAAATACCATCCATCGTCGTTACTATCATCCTTGCATACTTATTTACCACCATTGCATATTTATTTACTGTTTTGCATTCATTATCATCTTAATATCATTCTCACACCTTGTGCTTGATAACCACTTGGTGAGGTTGAGGGCACAAAGCAATCTATTTTGTTTGCAGGAAATCTAGAGAAAGACAAGAAGATAAAACCCACACTACTGATTCCCCGAGAGTTCGATATTAAACCCTCGAGTCACCTTTTGGGGAAAAACTACCACTTCTACATACTCTGCACTTGGAGGCTCAACCTATCCCTAATATATTATCTTCCTTTCAGGGTATCAAGAGTACTTGTTGACGTTGTTGAGGGAGAAGAACACTCTCATCAATCCCGTCATCAGCCGCACGAGCAGCACCTCTGCGGTATCCACACGTACGGCTCGATGTAGACTCCGCCTTCTTGATCCCGCAAGTAAGGAGGGAGTGGCTAGATGGATCTCAGCAGCACGACGGTGTGGTGGTGTTGATGGTGAAGATCTCCCACAGACAGGGCTTCGCCAAGCCATGCAAGAGGGAGAGGAGGAGGAGGAGGTGGCGCGGCACTTGAGGTGGTGTGCGGCTAGGGCAGGGGTGGTGCGGCTGGGGCTGGCCTCCTCTAGGCTGTGCCGCACTCCCCCCCCCCCTTTATATAGGTGGAGGGCAAGGGGGAACCCTAGGGCCCGGCCGGCCTAGGGCTTGCTTGGCCCCCAAGCCAGCCGAGTCCCTTAGGGATTCGGCCTCCCCTTGCCTTCTTTGGCCGGTTGGGCCATGGGCTGGTGCGGCCAGCCCATTAAGGCTGCTGCACCACCCATTGGTCCATGTGGGCCCCACTTCTAGACTCTTTTAGAACCTTATAGAAAATTCCAGTGCCCTGCGGAATATTCCGGAACCTTTCTGACACCTTCGGAAACCTCTTTCCTTATATGAATCTTATTCTCCGGACTCTTCCGGATCTCCTCGTGACGTCTAGGATCTCATCCGAGACTCCGAATCACCATTCGTTCATTCCATCAATTATCTCATCGCAAACCCTAGATACATCGGAGCGTTAAGTGTGTGACCATACGGGTTCGAGAACATGCAGACATGATCTGATCAATAATCAATAGCGGGACTGGGATGTCCATATTGACTCCTACACATTCAAAGAAGATCTCTATCAGTTGAACCACGATGCCGAAGATTCAATTAATCTCGTATACGATTCCCTTTGTCTCACGATATTTTAATTGCTCGAGATTTGATCGTCGATATCACCATATCTAGTTTAATCTCGTTACCCGACAAGTTCTCTTTACTTGACCATAATATAGGATCTTCGTGATTACCACTTAATCACACGTTTGCAAACTTTATGATGCTATATTACCAAGAAGGCCTGGAGATATCTTCTCCGTCACATGTAAGGACAAATCCCACTCTTGATACATGTCACCCAACAACTTACCATCGGAGATACCTGAAAGCCATCTTTATAATCACCCAGTCACGAAACGATGTTTGATGTCCACAAAGTATTCCTCCGGTAAACGGGAGTGACATAATCTCATGGTCTAAGGAAACTATACTTGGCATATACTAAAAGCGTTGGCAATGAAACTGTGTGCAACGATCAATTGCAACTCTTTATTATTGGGTCTTGTCCATCACATCATTCTTCCAATGATTGACTCCGTTATCAAGTGACTATAACAAGTCCATGGTCAGGAAACCTTAACCATCTCTTAACTGACGAACTAGTCCAGTAGAGGCTTACTAGGGATACATGGTTGTTTATATTCCACACATGTATTATGTTTTCGGTTAATACAATTATAGCATGGATAATAAACTTTATCATAAACATGAAAATGCCAATAAACCATTTTATTATTGCCTCTAGGGCATATTCCCAACATGCGCTCCCATGCACGCCGATGCCTCTGCGCGTCCCAAGCTCTCCGCCATCCGCCAGGCCTGCTCCGCCATCTGCTCCCTCTCCGCCTCCACCGCCTGCAGCTCCCTCTCCTCCCGCACGTCCTGTGCCGCGGCCTCCCGACTCAGCATCTCTAGCTCCCGCGCTTCGACAGCCCGGGTAATGGCGCCATCCACCAGGCGGCTGTGAGTGAGCGCCCTCGCTGTGTTCAGCTCCTCGTGCGCCTGCCGCTGGGCTTCGACGAAGGAGCGGGCGTACTCGCCCTCGACGAGCGACTGGAGCGACAACTCCTTGGCGCGCTCCTCCGCCGCATCGTTCGCGGCCATGACAAAGTCCTAGAACTGGCAGCGCTCATCCCCCTCGCGCGCTGTGACGAAGGAGGAGTACACCGCATGCTGCTCGGCCAGAGCGGTGGCGCAGACTCCCTCTCGTGCTGCTTGTCGTGGATATGGGACACGCGTACCCGCAAGGAGGATCAATGAGGCCCATCAAGGGGAAGGCCAGCAGGCCGACTTCAATCAGAGTAGGACAAGGACTCACTTGCCGACTTGTAATAGATAGCTGTGTCCTATAAGGACTCGACATGTAAGCCGTCCTCCTCCACCTTTATAAGGAGGGGCAAGGCGCCCCAAGAGGGCACGACTTAGACGTCCAACATAGAGGGAACAGAGGACACAGAGACTCAACTCCCGACCTATACAATAGAGGAGCCGCCTCATCGGCGACTTCCACCATGAGAGGAATAAGACTTAGTCACAAACAGCACGTAGGGATATTACCGGATGATGTTTCCCAGGTCCCGAAGCTGTATAAATCATATCTCCCATGTCGTTCGTCTACTAACCCACATCGATGATGCCCGCGCGTACATAGTCCCGTATCTTCACCGTTGATCTAAACCATCGACATTGGCGCCCACCGTGGGGCAAAGTGCGCGTGGATTCATAATTCGATGGGTCCAATCTTCATCAATGACGATGGCGAGTTCATCGCCGCATCAGCTCTGGCGACTTCGACGTCAGTATCACTTCATCAACAATGGCAGCGGCGTGACATCTTTCATTAGCTGAGTCAGCAAAATCAGCGCGTCTCAGCTCTGTCAGTCGATCACGTTCGGAGAGAAACCAGCATGGCTCAAAGTTTCGATCCGATCTAGTACAGAAGCCGGCGTCGTGTCTGCGTGACCCTGGACAATTGGAGTCCGACTCGGCCTTGGCTGGTGCAAATACGTGAAGCCGGCGGCAGACAAGGAAAGAAAGGCAGAAGATCCGAATACAACAAGTACTCGTACAAAGTCAAAGCTACCACGGCTTCGGAAAAAAAGGGAAAGAAAGGGCAACCTGCCTTACAGATGCAACAATCGAATGCGGTTCGCGTTCAGTTACGGACAAAAAACAAGGATAGAGAAGGCTTCATATCGTCCGATCGATCAAAAAAAAATTGAGTTGCTAGCTACTATGGAGTACTACGCTGGACGGAGACATTACGTACAAAAAAAAGAGAAGAGAAAGAGCAAATCAGCTCACGTACCACATGTCAGCATGATTGAAGAAAAGAAACCAAGTACTGCAATGACTCGGACGAGTTAAGAAAAGAAGCCGGCCAGCTCCACCACGCTGATTATCGTCGACTCGTCAATACAGAGCTAAGTTACCTTTATATTTTTATTTTTCAGTCAATTAAATTATATAAAATCGGCACCTTTGAGTTAATTCCGGGAGCTACATATCCGGTTTATAAGAAAATTGCAGAGATAATCCAAAAGATTACAAATTAAGTTTCAATAATCTAAGAGAGCTAGTATAAATTTCATTATTGTTTCAGAAAATTCTAGATGGCACAAGGCATATCAATTCGATTATTGGAAGCTTAATTATAGCCAAATCTCAAAATTGGGTTCTTTAAAAAACCCACCATGGATTTCTAAAAAGTCGAGCTCTCAAATAGCTCGCACCAGATTTATTTAAAATCGGGCTATCCTTTGCTCGCAATGGATTTTTTCAAAGTCGAGCTATTTATTGCTTGCACCGGATTTTTTCAAAGTCGAGCTATCCTTGCACCGGATTTTTCAAAGTCGAGCTATTTATTGCTCGCAACAGATTTTTCAAAGTCGAGCTCTTTATAGCTTTCATCGGTTTTATCTAAAAAACGTGTCCAGAGAGCTCTGCAATACAAACGAGCCCAGAGAGCTCTGCAATACAAACGAGCCCAGAGAGCTCTGTAATACAAACGAGCCCAGAGACCTCTGCAATACCAGAGAGCCCAGAGAGCCCAGAGAGCTCTGCAAATCCCAACGAGCCCAGCATGATTATTATGATCAAAGGGATAAAGTCGGTTTCTCTACAGTAAGAGTTTTGTCGAGACACCTAGTAAGTGCGCTTTTATTAATTTTGATCATTAGGTTCTTGGGGCTTGTCTTTCAGAAAAATTCAAGCTTTAGACTCATGGACCTGGCAAAGAAGCCAACTTGTTCCTGATTTTAGCTGGTAAGTTAGATGCAACCTGCACAATATGGACAATCTACAGGCATGACTTGTTTCGAACTCCTATGAGGCCTAAAAGACTTAGAAGATTGCGATCTTGTCAGCACAAGCTGTTAGAAAAGCCATGCAGGGCCTACTTATTCATCAGTATAAATTCAGAAGGGTTATAAGAACCAAAAAAGACTTGTATACAAGGATTCTAGCATCACAACATCAAAAGCATAAGTTTTTACTGCAGAAGCCGGACAAGCGGCACAAGTTAAGTATTACACCTCAATAATTATCGAGCACATAGCTCTTGTCAACGTTTTCTTGAGTTGCAGGAGCCGGAGCAGCAGGAGTTCAGTTTTTCTATCTTGTCAGCAGAAAGTACATGAGTCCCAAGATGTTCGCTACAACAACTCGGCACTTGGGGGCTACATGTTATCAGTTTAAGTTAAAGGGAAGTTCAGAGTTGGGAGCTCCAAGTTGCCGCAGGCCAACAACTCGGCGCTTGGGGGCTACTCACGGATCAAATTTTTCTACAAGTTAAGCATCAATCAAGTTCAAAAAGTTTTTATCTCCAAGTTGCTGCAGGCAAACAACCCGGCACTCGGGGGCTACACTGCTTGAAGCTCAAGAAAATGAATTATACATAAAGGAGTCCCGAGTCGTCGCAGGCAAACGACCCGGCACTCGGGGGCTACATCAGTTGAAGTGGAGAAGTTTCAATACAAGCTCCAAGCCGTTACAAGTTAACAACTCGTCGCTTGAGGGCTATACATATACCGGTGTAAACAAGCTCGAGAAAAGTCATACAAAAGGACTCGGAAAAAATTCTGACTCGCTTCAAAACGAGCTGGCAGGAGAAGCCGACAACATCTACGCCAGCAACTCGGCAACATCTATGCCAACAACTCGGCAACATCTACGCGAAACAACCCGACAATACGCCAACGACTCGGGAACGTCTACATCGACAACCCCGGCAAAGTCTACATCGACAACCGGGCAAAGTCTACATCGACAACCGGGCAAAGTCTACATCGACAACCCGGCAAATGCAACGTTGGGTGCTGCGACATCATCGACGTCTACGACTCGGCAAGTTCTACATAAACAAGCCGGAAAACAACTCGGCATGGACTCCGTGTCCCAAGAAGACAACATCTACAACAAATCAAGACCTTCTGCATGACTCTGCGAGTCACCCGAAAGCTCGGGGGCTACTGTCGTGGATATGGGACACGTGTACCCGCAAGGAGGATCAACGAGGCCCATCAAGGGGAAGCCCAGCAGGCCGACTCCAATCAGAGTAGGACAAGGACTCACTTGCCGACTTGTAATAGATAGCTGTGTCCTACAAGGACTCGACATGTAAGCCGGCCTCCTCCACCTTTATAAGGAGGGGCAAGGCGCCCCAAGAGGGCACGACTTAGACGCCCAACATAGAGTGAACAGAGGACACAGAGCCTCAACTCCCGACCAATACAATAGAGGAGCCGCCTCATCGGCGACTTCCACCATGAGAGGAATAAGACTTAGCCACAAACAGCACGTAGGGATATTACCGGATGATGTTTCCCGGGTCCCGAAGCTGTATAAATCCTGTCTCCCGTGTCGTTCGTATACTAACCCACATCGACGATGCCCGCACGTACATAGTCCGTATCTTCACCGTTGATCTAAACCATCGACACTGCTCCTCCTCCTCCTCCTATGGCACCAGCTCCTCCTCCTTCTCTGGCACCGGCACCGGCACCGGATCCTCCAAAGGGTCCTCCTCACCCTCCTCCTCCCACTTGAAGTCCACGGCCTCGTCGTCGTTTGCCGATTGGGGAGGAGGAGGAGCTCCCCCTCCGTCACGTAATGACGTCGCGCCATCTGGGTGAGTCATAAGGGGTGGCCCGGTTTTCTCATGAGCGGTGGTAGATGGATGATGATGTAGGTAACTTGCGAGATTCCGACGAACTCTCTGGCTGCTCCCCTGTTGCCAATGCAACAGCTCTTCAACCCAATGGATATTCGCGACACCTCAAATCGATGCAACGTAGCCGCCGACCACGAAGCGGTTTCTGCAATCTACTAATTCCCAGTGGAACAACAAATCACACTCAAACTTTGGTAGCAATAACCTCCAGATCGAAACAAAGTGGAGGGGTGAATTCCCGATCGAAGCAAAGAGGAATTCTAGTATAGATGAATGCTTAGCAATCCAATCTAGGGTTTAATCAAAACGTGGTCTAACCTTTGACCTAGCCGCCGCCCCTCTATATATAGGTGTCCTAGGACTGGATGAGGCTCAAACCGACACAAACAGGGTTTGGTTCGAATTAAAAACGAATACAAACCGACCAAAAACTGGTTCGGTCCAAAACAGGCGCAGGTCGGGTCGAGGCCGGCCTAGGCCGGGTCCAAGGCTGGGCTGGGATTTGCATGGCAGTCCAGCCGGCCTGGCCGGGTCGGAGGCCGGGCTGAAGGCCGGCCGCTTCGGGTGCATGCCCGGCCTAGGCCGGGCTGAGCCGGCCTTGGTCTTCCGCAGAGGCCGGGAGCTTCGGGTGGTTGGCCGGCCTAGGCCGGGCTGAGGCCGGCCTCAAGGCCGGGCTAACTGGCTCCATCTTCTTCTTTCCTTGCGCCTTAGGTGACGTTGTGCTCCAATTCTTGCTGTGTGACTTCCGTATCTTGGTCGTCGTCCTCCCTCTCCTCCCGCTGACGCCAATCCGACGGATGTCATATATGATCAAATAGTAATACAATAATTTAGGTAGTATATTATTCTCAGATGTCAAAGTATTATTTGTATATAGGAATAAAATCACCTGATAATAATCATCAATTAGACTTAATATTTCCTTCCAGTTCAGACATGGACAATCACCATAATTCATGTTCATATCCTCATCATCCTCCCTTTCTTCAAGAAAAGCCGTCAGCGGCTTTGGGTATGCTGAAAGTGGAAGAAACAAAAATAACAACGTTTACACAGAATATATGTATATATAACATTGTTGATCAGTTTTGTTGACATGACTAGTATATCCGAAAATCAGAATGCAACTCAAATTGCAAGTATAGAACACAGAAGTCTCGGATGGGTACAAACCACATCTCAGAAATTCGCAACTAAAATTGCAGGTATAAGTGAAGTTCATAAAATCATGATCAAATGATAAACACATAGGTCTAAAATCTTATTACTCAGTATTAAATCCAGTGTCCTCACAGAATATCGATGATCAAATTTCATGCTATCATGGTAAAACCAACTCAACATATGCAAATCAAAAGATGTTGGATGCCATGCTTCAACTGCGCTACTCTGATATTTAGAACAAAGTAATGACCATGCAGTAACACAATTAGGTATATGGTCATGATCATTAATCCAGGTATTGAAGATGCAACTCAATTTGCATATATAAGTGAAGTATAATTCAGTTTGGGACAAACAAAAAGTATGTGCATAATCATATTCAAATTTAGGAAGAATAGAACAGTCCAACAAAGCTGATGCTACCTTTGTTCACTGTAATACATCAGCTAGACTAGAATACATCATATTATCATGAGAAGTTGGTATTGTCCCAAAGCAAAAAGATTTCGACACATAGCATATATGACTGAAAACAGAACGGTTTAATTCAGCAATTTTATCATAGGTAATGCATATGTGATCCACCAAAAAATTCTTGTTCATGCGATAGTCACCAATTAAATAAAATCTGAAGCAATTGACATAGGTGCTAGAATTTAAATATGAAATTTTAGCAATCTTATTCATAGCACAACTCACGGTAATAGGTTCATCTAGCATGATGTAATACAAAATATCAGTTGGTGGTATTTTAGCAAGGATCTCTTTATGTGTAATCTGTACCACAGGATCAAAATTCGAATTTTGCAATTCATCACATGGTGCTGAAACACGTGCGTAGTTCAAATCACAAGTATCAACCAGCGAACAATTATACTCACAAAGTGACGCACATGCTGGTTGCAGCTCTGAATCAGTACCTATATCAATGTCAATCTCCTCCGATATAGTAGGCACTGGAACATCGTCCTCAAGCGGTGATGCAGGTTGTAACACAAATGGCTCCCTTTCTTCAAAAGCAACCTGCATATCACAAGAAACAACACTAAAAGTAGAGATAATTATATTAGAAGAAATATCCTCACATGTCCTATCATCTACTACACTCATGTTGTCTTTTTCTCTCGTACTCTCAAAATGGATGCACTCAACCTCACGTTTAGTGGAATCACACAGCTCACTTTTAATAACACTCTCACTCAATTTGGCTATGTGCCTCTCATTCTCACATGGGATTTGATGCACACTATGGTCAAGATGACATATTATGGAAACTTCACCGTCCATGATGACCATGTACTTAGCGGACAAGCTGAATTCTTTTCTCCTCTCCTTGCGAAGAAGATGACACTCATGAAACTCGTTGGCTGAAGTACACAGCAGATATCTCCGCTTAATGTTCCATATGAACGAAATTTTGTTGACGGCACGGTGAGCTTGAACTTGGAACTTTCTCCACCAGGGATCTCCCAAAAGAACGTGACAAGAATCAAGTGGCATGGGGGATACATCACAGCACACAACATCGGTATGCTCGCCGAAGGTAAAAGGAACTTCAACAGTGTGGGAAATCAGCAGTGTGCCATATGATGAGCGTAGAAGGTATGGCTTCGGACGGGCACATTTAGGTAGCTGCAATTTCTCTACAACCTCAATGCTGACCAAATTGAGATTAGAGGATATGTCAATGGTGGCGGCAGCACATCGGTCACCAATCTGCACACAATGATGGAAAAGACCGTCTCAACCAAAAGTACCACGTTCTTCCTTCCAAAAAGTAGCACTGCAAAATTTATGGCGGAGGAAGTGATATCGACGTGTCTCCAAAGTATCCGTAGCACTGACTGTCATGGTTAGATGAACAACACATATATGTATATATGTGGAAAACTCTCAACTCACTAAAAACCGAAAGAATTTGTGTATCTTACCATTCCAAAGTGAATAGCAAAGCTTACCACTTGTATGAGCAGACGTGCACGGATGGGGTGAAGCGAATATTATGGATCTCAAAGTGTCACACAACAAAAGCAGGGTATATAGTGGAGCTTGACTTGGGAAAACCTAACTACACCAATTCACAAAGCCTAGTGCTGATCGTATGACACAAGACACACGTAGAAACACACACGGTGGAGATAAATGGGGCAATTGCAACTCTGAAAATAAGCTTAAAAAAATGATATGTTGGAGTAATGCTCGTGTTGCAATGCACATGAGAGACGCTAGCAAAAAGCTCAATGATAAGGGCACAAGATTGCTCAATTCAACTAGTGCAAGGCAGGGATTTAACAAACAAAGCTCCAAACAGAACTGATATGAATAAAATTCTGGCCTCTTTCTCTTTTCTCGGTACTGTAGCTACAGTATTTTCGGAATTTGCTTGTCTCTTTTTTTTTTCTCTTTTCTCTTTTTCAGTTAGGCCGTACAAAATATGTCACGGGAGCAAATAAAATTGACTGCCATAAATAATCTGCACTTTCCAAGCCTATATGTGAGCAGCCCACTTTCCAAGCCTATATGTGAGCAGCCCAAAGAGCACAAGAAAATGCTAGTCTCAGTAGGTTAGTTCTAAATGCAAACGTAGATTGGCTTATACGAGTACCTAAGTTTGACAAAAAGGAGACTCAGATTGACACGGAGAGAAAACAAAAACGGAAAAGAACTCAAAACCGAAATAGACTCCTAGACTAGGACAGAACTGAGAACACACGCACGGGCAGGTTACAGCAGTTTTTATTTTTTTAATACAGATTCGATTCTGCCTTGTACGCTGCAACCATGTGAAGGAAAAAAAAATTAACAGCACCAGAGACGAGATCTGTTTGATCCGTGATTATCTACTCTGACCAAGAGACCAAACTGGACACGAAGAAAATAGGACCTAGACGCAACTACGAAACAGATCAAATGAAAAAGCAACGCAAAAAAGAAACACAATCAGCAACTTAACGAGATGAACCGATGCAATCTAGGCTATGGCAAATATTTTTGTGGGGCTTTTTCTGTATAGGACGAAAAATAAACTAATCGACGGGGATGGATTTGTGGAAGCTCATCGATTAAACGCTGGAAATCTGATATCAAGATGATAAGGGGTGGCCCGTGATACGTGTCAAACATATCTATAATTTTTTATTGTTTCATGCCACTTTTATACCTTTGACACTTGTTTTCATACTAAGTTTATGATTTAATTTGACTAACCTATTAATAGTTGCAAAAGTGCATAATGTTCTTGTTTTAAACTTTGATGTGTAGGAATTACTTGAAAATTGGTAACAACGCAAAAGGAGTCTTGTTGGAGTTCCTGAAATCTGTCCTCCTCACAGATTTCAGAGATTGACAGCTTGAGACCAGAATACGACGTCAACAGAAAATCAATTTGCCTGCAACGTTGTGGGAAATTTCCATAACTTTCATTTAAGCCCAAGAACAGCCCAATCGGAGGTCTGTAGCTCCGGGAATCCCCGTTTTTACTAAAGGCCAAATATCTGATTACGGAATTCTGAAAATTGGTGACGTGATTGACTCCAACTCTTACCAAACTTGGAGGATTCGACCAAGCCACGACTTTGGGACCTCTATGAGGGGTCCCTAGGAAGGTTCTAGAGGTGCCCAAGAGCCATTGGATCAAGAGGCCATCCATCGGAGGGCCGGGAAATATTGCCTCCACCTATATAAAGAGATGAAACCCTAGTTTTGGGGGTAGCCACCAAAAGCCACGAATTTGCCTCCCCCTTGGCCCTCATCTACAAGGGGGAGGGCTCCTCTACAGTACCAAGAAGTCATGGAGGAAGGGGGTTAGGGGCGGCGCTCCCCCTTGGCCGGCCGGCTGCCGCCATGCGCCGCTGCCGCCGGCCGCCTGCGTCGCCTCCGCCTTGCCCTTTCCTCTATGGCCGCCGCCTTCACCGCCATCTCCATCGCCAATTCCTCCATAGCTACAGCGGTCCACTCTCTCACAAACTGTAGCACCCTCACTTTGAGAAGTAAGATACCTCGTGAATTGCTAGGCCCTGGATCGAGTATGGCTAGCATTCACCAACAGGATGTAATATCATGCATAAATGTTAAACGTTATTACATCGCAAGTACGAATGATCCAGAAATAAAGTACTTTATTACAACTTTGCATAGCCGAAGCTAGCTTAAAATAAATATAGTTCCACAAGTATTATTCAGAGTTCAAGCAGCATAAATAAAGTAGCACTGAGCTCCATCATCTCCATGTGCCACTGGCGAACATGTTGGTTGTAAGCTCGAAAGAAATCAACATCCTTACTCCTCATCCGAACAACCTGCAACATTAACGTTGCAGCCCAGAGAATTTGGGTCAATACCTTGTGACAGGCTGGCAAGTGTCATACTATGGTGGATATTAAATGGCAAGACTATTCTACATGCTTATTTGGCTTGTGGAGTTCAAGGCTCTTGCGCAAAGCAAATTTTATCCTAATACTTTCAAAGATCATTTCTTTTAAAACCAACTATTTATGAGATAAACATGGCATGAAAACCAATATCTCCTCTACCCTTGTTCACCCATCAAATTTTATTCTGAAATTGGAATGAATGAGATTCTTCTGTCGACCACCTTGCTTAGTTACTCAAATTGTCCATAACCGGGGACACGGCTAAGATCTTAGTTTTATTTACTCTCGAGAGTTTGTGGCACTTTCCCCACTAGACTCGATCAACCCATTCCATCCTTAACCCTCATTTAGTGAAAAGGAAAGGAGAAGACCAAGACGAGATAATTCAGAAGAGCTTTCCCATACAAACGTCCGAACAATACCAACCTACATCCCCTACATCTGCTTGTTCGTCCTGTCAGGTCCACTCAACTTACTTAATCAAGACAGAGCCCATATGACTAGTGGCTGCACTAGAAGTAAGCTAGACATGGAGTGACATGAAATCTCTGATACCCTGGGTGGCGAGCACAAGTGCACGTACTCAGGTACCCGCAGAAATGGGCCTGAGCAGCCACTCAACTTTGACCCACCAATACAACTCCAAAATCCACCCAGGCGATTCATTAATTTAGTAGAATTTTCTTAAATCATCTACCACAAAACAATCATTTTTGCAGCAAGCAACTCTACTAAATTAATATAGGTCACTAGTCATCTAAACATGTGGCTAACCTAACAGGTTTGCATAGCATATAACTTTATTAAAAACAACCTATCATGCATGCTACTGGAAAATAGTCTAAGGTGCAATATAAAAACATAGTAATAGGTCATTCATGAATTTGTGTATGCACTTGCCTTGATAGTTGTTCAGGTTGCAACACTCACAGCACTCCTGGCACTCTTCACAATCTAAACAAACAAATTGCAAGCAATTCAATACACAAGCAATAAAGCAATACAACAACATATGTATGCATGATGATTTACTACAACAACAAGTCAAGATTAAACAACAAAATAAGTTTAATTATTTTCTGTTATTTACTATATGCATGATGCTCATGATTCAATTTTAAGTGGCTTAATAATTTAAAAACAATTACTATAGTCAAAATTCCACTATTGAGTTTTTACAAACATTGTCAATGCATGATGCACAATTACAAACTAAAAAAATACTACTGGACAGAGGGCAACTAAAATAAACACTTTTGCAGAAGAATTAATTTAAATAATTTATAGATTTAAAGTTATGCCAAAATTACTCAAATCCCTCATTTGAAATTTGAATAATTTTAAAGTTGGCAAACAGAAAACTAATGGTTCTAAATATTCTACAGGTTATAGGGTTTTCAAAAATATAAAGTTCATTAAATTTGACCGAGCCATTAAAAAGATATGATGGTTTAAAGATTCAGGGTCTTTTCTGCAAAACACCAAATTAAATCAATTCGGCCGAAAATACAGAAAAAGGAATCTGACGTGGCGCTGACTAGGCATGATGTGGCGCTGACTGTGCAATGACGTGGCTGGATCTGATTCGCCTGTACCCCTTCACTTAAGTGATTTAATCTGGATCGTCCGATCCAGATCCGACGGCTGTGGATCTAGGGTTTATCGTGGCGGCGTGGTGGTCACCGGAGTTGGCCGGAAAAGCGCCGGCGTGGCTCGGGTGTCGACGTCGAGGATGCTCCGGTGGTCCCCGGGGGAGGTGAAATCGACGACGGCGTGCGCCGTGACGAGGCGGAGTCGATGGCGAGGGGGCACGGTCGATGGCGTCCTGGGGCGGCGGCTGGAGGCGACCGGAGCTGCGGCGGCGGACGGCAAGCTCCTGTCGAAGACGGAAACGTCGATTCGCTGCACGGAAAAATCGCGGACGATGTCAGGGAGGTGCGCGATGACGAGGGAAGTCGAATGGAGGGAGATTCGGGGTCGGGCGCTCACCGGTGTCACCGGAAATCGAGATGGACGGCGGCGGACCGTGTCTACTCCGACGAGTGATTCCGGCGGCCTGGCGGCGCAAAACGAAGGGGGAGGAGGGGGAAAATAGAGAGGATATCGAGGGATTTATAGAGGTGGGGCTAGGGTGGCCGGATAAGCACGGGGAGAGGAGATCGCGGCGAGGCAGTCCGGCCGGAAAAATCGGTCGGGACGTTGGGGAAGGGCTGACGTCACGCCGATGTCACCGTGGGTCCCGCCTGTCAGCGAAAGGGAAGAAAAAGAAAAGAGGGAAAGGGAGAGAGGCCGGATGCGGGGATGATGCCGGGCTGGTCCTGGCGCGGCAATGGGCTGGCTCGGGTGCCGCGGCCTTTTCCATTTTTTTTTTAAACAAAACTTTAACCTTTTCTTTTCCTAAAAACAGAATCAACATATCTTTCAAAATAGAAATTCAAATTGGTTCAAACCAATTTGATTAATTTTGTAAAAATACCCTTTATCAAACTAAAATATTTGGGATCATCTTGCACAACTTTATTTACCAAAATACCCTTGGGCACAAAAAGGTAATTGTTGCTATTTCCCAACCTTTGGAAAAATTTGTAAAATACTTTTTAGAGAACTTTTCAAAATACAAAATTATGGCACAGTCTTGCCATCAAATAAAATCAAATATTTGAAATATTGACTAGGGTTACTTTGCACCCTCTATGTCAATTAATAAAATATTTTTAATTTTGAAATCTTTTACTAATTCAAGCAATTTAAATGCAACAAACACATGATGCTTATGAATGCCATGCATGATTTTGAGTTTTGCAACAAAACAACAAAAGTTTTGATCCCTCTGAATTTTCAAAAATTTGAAATCTTGGGATGTTACACAAACCTCTGTAATTCCCTATGTAAACATGATGTTTGATGCTACAAAATATTATCCTATGATCTATGTCATGTGTGTGTATTCCTTGTTGTCTTATGGTTGATTATTGAATATATTGGTTGATTCGAGTTGTATGTTGATATGGTACAGTCCTATGGTGCCCATTATATACTTCTGCGGGCATGGATAACATCATAGGGTTTGTAGTATGGAAGGAGGCCGGGGGGGTAGGGCTGCCGGAGTGACAGAAACCTAAGCCCCATCCCGGTTTTTGACATGTATGGGATAAAGAGGACCGTATGATCTTAATGCTATGGTTGGGTTTTAACTTAATGAATGTTATTAGTTGCGGATGCTTGCTAATGTTCCAATCATATAGTACGTAATCACAAGTAGTTGAGAATGTGTATGCTTGCCTCTCCACATAGAAAATTGCATCGAAGACATGAATCGAGTAGCTTCACTAATTAATTATGGACAATTCCGCCACGCCTTCCACCATTTTTCTCCACCTCATGGTTCTGTTATATTATGTCACTTTATGTTACCTTATTGCTGCAAGCAACTAACATTTACTTTCTTGTTCTTTATTATCTTGCAAAGCTATCCTTTCATACCCGTTTTATTCTTATAGTTTTATTTACTAGATAGAGCAAACGTTCGGTGTGGGTAGAGTTGTGTCAATTGTTGATAGAACTAGATAAGATATTAATCCTACCTTTAGCTCACCGTGGGTTCGACACTCTTACTTATCGAAAAGGCTACAAACAATTCCCTACACTTGTGCGTTATCAAGACCTTTTCTGGCGCCGTTGCCGGGGAGCAATAGCGTGGGGTAGATATTTTTGTGTGCACTTGTTTGCTTTATCTCTAAGTAATTTTTACTTTCAGTTGTAAGTTGTTTTCTATCTTAGTATGGATAGGGAATGGGAATTATAAAAAAAATAGTTCTACTTGTCATCTAAAACTTTTTCAAAAAGAGAAGTGATTGGAAGATGAGTAATGGTTAAGTGGGGGTCGACCTTGAACACTTGTGTTCATGCCTACGAAAACCAAAGCAAATCTTTTCATGTAAGATTCTCAGCTAAAAACATGTATATATTGTGTATATAGCACTGTAATATAAAAATAAAATGTATTTATGACCTCTCGTTTATTTATGATGCAAGTTTGTTGCTTTGCTGTCCAGAAACAGATTCTGTGCGCCTGTGCGTGAAATTCCTAAAATCACCAGGATTTTATCTTTTTCTGATATTTTTATAAGCAAGCCTGATACTTTTATCTATCTTTCGTTAGTTTTGAGTTTTCTGATTTTAGCTACAGAAGTGCCTCGAAAAATTCTATCTTCACAGACTGTCCAGTTTTTGACAGATTTTTGTCTTTATTTAGTATTGTGCTTATACTCGATGTTTATAATCTTTATTGATCAATATAAGTTATAAATTGATTAGTATACAGTAGATAATATTGAATTAAGGTCTTACCAACTTGCCAATGCTTGGACATGAGTGGATTTTATTTAATGAGCACTAACCCTACTAATGAGTTTTGTGAAGTTTTATGTGGATGTAGTCTATAAGATCGAATCAATATGATATGAGACGAACGNGCTAGTTAGATGATACAATGAACTATTTTTTCCAAGATGTCGTGTACATATAAAAATAGGAAATAATATTTATTATTATGTGTCTGAATATTATTAAGTACTAACGAGCCCTGTGTAAAGGAACCTGGAAAGGCCGAGGCTTGCTCGGAATTTCAAAAGAGTGCTTGGAGCAAGTGCTTTGAGGTGAAAATAAGATGGACCGTTGGCGTGTACTTTAGACATCGACCAGCGAGAAGTCAATGCACACCAAGATGCACCACTAGCAACTGACTGATTTTGCGAAGCTGCTAAACCTGGCCATGTGTATGTAGCACCCTCACTTTGAAAAGTAAGAATACCTCGTGAATTGCTAGGCCCTGGATCGAGTATGGCTAGCATTCACCAACAGGATGTAATATCATGCATAAATGTTAAACGTTATTACATCGCAAGTACGAATGATCCAGAATAAGTACTTTATTACAACTTTGCATAGCTGAAGCTAGCTTAAAATAAATATAGTTCCACAAATATTATTCAGGAGTTCAAGCAGCATAAATAAAGTAGCACTGAGCTCCATCATCTCCATGTGCCACTGGCGAACATGTTGGTTGTAAGCTCGAAGAATTCAAACGTCTTTACTCCTCGTCTGAACAACCTGCAACATTAACGTTGCAGCCCAGAGAATTTGGGTCAATACCTTGTGACAGGCTGGCAAGTGTCATACTATGGTGGATATTAAATGGCAAGACTATTCTACATGCTTATTTGGCTTGTGTAGTTCAAGGCTCTTGCGCAAAGCAAATTTTATCCTACACTTGTAAAACATTTTCTTTTTAAAAACCGACTATTATTGAGATAAAACATGGCATGAAAACCAATATCTCTTCTACCCTTGTTCACCCATCAAATTTTATTCTGAAATTGGAATGAATGAGATTCTTCTGTCGACCACCTTGCTTAGTTACTCAAATTGTCCATAACCGGGGACACGGCTAAGATCTTAGTTTTATTTACTCTCGAGAGTTTGTGCACTTTCCCCACTAGACTCGATCAACCCATTCCATCCTTAACCCTCATTTAGTGAAAAGGAAAGGAGAAGACCAAGACGAGATCTTTCAGAAGAGCTTTCCCATACAAACGTCCGAACAATACCAACCTACATCCCCTACTTCTGCTTGTTCGTCCTGTCAGGTCCACTCAACTTACTTAATCAAGACAGAGCCCATATGACTAGTGGCTGCACTAGAAGTAAGCTAGACATGGAGTGACATGAAATCTCTGATACCCTGGGTGGCGAGCACAAGTGCACTTACTCAGGTACCCGCAGAAATGGGCCTGAGCAGCCACTCAACTTTGACCCACCAATACAACTCCAAAATCCACCCAGGCGATTCATTAATTTAGTAGAATTTTCTTAAATCATCTACCACAAAACAATCATTTTTGCAGCAAGCAACTCTACTAAATTAATATAGGTCACTAGTCATCTAAACATGTGGCTAACCTAACAGGTTTTGCATAGCATATAACTTTATTAAAAACAACCTATCATGCATGCTACTGGAAAATAGTCTAAGGTGCAGTATAAAAACATAGTAATAGGTCATTCATGAATTGTGTATGCACTTGCCTTGATAGTTGTTCAGGTTGCAACACTCACAGCACTCCTGGCACTCTTCACAATCTAAACAAACAAACGCAATAATTCAATACACAGGCAAATAGGCAATACAATAAAACATGCATGCATGATGATTTGCTAACAACACAAGTCCAAGTTAAACATTAATAAAGTTATTATTTTCTGTTATTTACTATATGCATGATGCTCATGATTCATATTTTAAGTGGCTTTAATAATTTAACAACAATTACTATAGTCAAAATGCCACTATTTGAGTTTTTACAAAACATTATCAATGCATGATGCACAAGTGCAAACTAAAATATCTACTGGACATAGGTCACTAAAAGACACACTTTTGCAGAAGAAAAACAATTTAAAATAATTTATATATTTAAAGTTATGCCAAAATTACTCAAATCCCTCATTGAAATTTGAATAATTTTAAAGTTGGCAAAACAGAAAACTAATGGTTCTAAAATATTCTACAGGTTATAAGGTTTTCAAAAATATAAAGTTCATTAAATTTGGCCGAGCCATTAAAAAGATATGATGGTTTTAAGTTTCAGTGGTTTTTCTACAAAACTGCCAAACTAAATCAATTCGGCCGAAAATACAGAAATGCTGGGCTGACGTGGACGCTGACTGGGCGCTGACTGGGCGCTGATGCGGCGTGCTCTGATTGGCCCGTACCGATTCGGTAAAGGAATTAAAAACAGCCGTTGGATCGGTATCCAACGGTCCAGATCGGATGCATCTGAGGCTGGCCGGAGCTAGGGTTCCGGCGTGTGGCGGCGCGCGGCGGCGACGGGCTCGGCATCGGCGTTCCCGACGAAAGAAAGGGAGAGGGAGAGGGCTTTTGTTACCACGCGATGCAGGAGGGCGAGGCGAGCACGGTGGCGAGGTGGTGCGCTCCGGGGTGGTCTCCTCCGCCGGAGATTGCTCGCCGGAGTTGGACACCGCGGCGGCTTCGTTCGGTCGTGCACGAGTTCGTCGATCTGGTGACGATAAAAAGAGAAGGTGATGTCCAGGAGCTGCGCATGAGCAAGAAAAGGCAAGAGGGCAAAGAAAGAGGTGCTGGGGGCGTCGGGTTCCACCGGTGCGTGCAGATCTCGCCGGCGGCAATGGCGGCGGCGCGAGTTCGATTTGGAGCAGCCTGGCGGCGGTGAAGCTAGGGTTTTAGGGGCGGGTTAGAGAGGGGATCATGGGGTTTATATGGACGCGATCCGGAGAAACAATCTCCACGAAAATCGCTCGGATTGATCCCGAACGGATTCGGTCGATTTTGCGTGCCCAGGAGGTTGAAGCTGATGACGTCACCGCTTGCGTCATGGTGGGATCCACCTGTCAGGGAGAGAAAGAAAAGAAAAACAAAGAGGGAAGAGAGGGCCGGGTGCAGTGAAGAAGATGCCGGGCTGGTCCTGGGCCGGCAGTGGGCTGGCTCGGGTGGCCGCGGCCTTTTCCATTTTTTTTTTAAACAAAACTTTAACCTTTTCTTTTTCTAAAAACAGAAATCAACATATCTTTCAAAATAGAAATTCAAATTGGTTCAAACCAATTTGATTAATTTTGTAAAAAAAAAAATACCCTTTATCAAACTAAAATATTTGGGATCATCTTTGCACAACTTTATTTACCAAAATACCCTTGGGCACAAAAAGGTAATTGTTGCTATTTCCCAACCTTTGGAAAAATTTGTAAAAATACCTTTTAGAGAACTTATTCAAATACAAAATTATGGCACTAGTCTTGCCATCAAATAAAATCAAAAATATTTGAAATATTGACTAGGGTTACTTTGCACCCTCTATGTCAATTAATAAAATATATTTTTAATTTTGAAATCTTTTACTAATTCAAGCAATTTAAATGCAACAAACACATGATGCTTATGAATGCCATGCATGATTTTGAGTTTTGAAACTTAAACAACAAAAAGTTTTTGATCCCTCTGAATTTTCAAAATTTGAAAATCTTGGGATGTTACAGACTACCACCCTTAAAAGGAATCTCGTCCCGAGATTCGGAGAGGCTAGAAAGAAAGATAGGTTTGGGGATCTCCGGGTTTAGCCAACTGGGTGGGCTACCACCCTTAAAAGAAACTTTTGTTGGTAGTCTAGAACTCTTATCCTCCATCTAGGGTACAAGTTGTGGTTTGAAGCTGAGCCATGACTTAACATCCTTAATCCTCTTATGTTGTAGATGAAGAACAAATGATTGAGGTAAATAGTTAGTAGTGTACCGTTCACCATACTAGGCTTATTGAATGCTCTTCCCACATGAACATGGTTCACGTGTCCCTTCTCGGGAGAGTTGGGTTTGCCAGCTTCTTCAGTCTTCCTTTCCGGACACTCAGTCGAATAATGCCCCATCTGCTTGCACTTGAAGCATTGAATGTGACTAAGGTCTTTCTTTCCTGCATGGTGATGATGATTCTGAACATTCTGATTCCCATTGTTGCGGCCATTGTGGTCATTGTCCTTGTATTCTCCATTACCTCCTTTGTTTCCTCCATTGTGGTCATGACCCTGATGGTTGTGGCTGTGTCCACCATGGTACTTGGCCTTCTTGTGTGTAGATTCTGAGTTGTACTTGTTTCCATTATACTTCCTTTTCCTGTTCTCCTCCTTCTGTATATTGTTGTCCAGTGTGATGGCTTGGTCCAGTAGAGCTTGATAATTTGGTGCATATGCCACCGACAATGGTATCTTCAGTTCACCACAGAGTCCACTAAGGAATTTGTCCCTCCTCTTGGCATCAGTATTGATGTCCTCTGGAGCATAACGTGACAGTGCACAGAAATCATCCATGTACTCCTTCAGAGTTCTGTTTCCTTGCCTAAGATTGCGGAACTCATCTTTCTTCAGGTTCATGATTCCTGAGGAAATGTGAGCATTGCGGAATCCTTCCTTGAAAGTGTCCCATGTGAGTCCAGCTAATGGGTGAGTAATCTGGTAGGTCTCCCACCACTGTGCTGCTGGTCCCTCGAGTAGGTGAGCAGTGAATCTCACCATCTCAGCATCATTGCACTCACAAGTGACTAGATCCTTGTGCACAGAACGTAACCAGTCATCAGCTACAATGGGTTCAGTGGCTGTAGAGAACTTATTGGGTCTAAGTCTCAGAAATCTAGCAAGCCTGTCCACTGGGGGTGGTGGTGGTGGTGGCGGCGGCGGTGGAGGTGGCGGTGGTGGTGCGTTCTGCTGGTTCGCCAAGAATTGGGCCATCATGTTCATCAGTTGTGTCTGTGCTGTCATCAACTGCTGCATCTGGTCGTTGTTGTTGTTGTTGTTGTTGTTGTTGTTGTTGTTGTTGTTGTTGTTGTTGTTGTTGTTGTTGTTGTTGTTGTTGTTGTTGTTGTTGTTGTTGTTGTTGTTGTTGGGATCACGGCGAGGAGGCAATCTGTTGGGTTTAGCATAGATAAGTATGGACAGAAAGATCTAAAGAATTATTTCTACCCATACAAACAATTAACAACAATCAGCAACAAGCAAACGATCACACAGTAAAACAAGTCAAGAATTTTATAAATTCGAAAAATAAGGTTTTGAAAACTTAACTAACACGATATAGGTTCTAACACGAGCATACTAGTACTGCCATACCACATTTTGATAGGTCAATACTTTATCGCGAAAGCTAGACTAAGGATAAAAGGTGGTCTACTATATCTTCTTTTGAGTGCTTCGAGTTCCCTCTTCTATTTCCTTGAGTTCTTTGAGATACTTCTGGGTGTTCTGAAGCCTAAATTGAAGTCTTGAAATAAGGTACTTGATGGCTTCCCACGCTGCACTTCTTGCTGAATCGAAGAACGTCATATGCAGTTCTGGGTTGGTGAACATCCAGCGTCCTTCGGTCTTGTGGTCATCTTCTTTGTCCTCGTACAAGTGGAGTTGTACCCACCAATACTCATGACCTTCATCCATGAAAGGAAATCCTTTGTATACAGCTGCTCCTTTAAATCCCAAACTCGACATGAGGTTCTTCAATGCCCTTGGGAATTCGGTCTCACACTCCAAAGTCATTGTCATAACTGGCCCTTTCTTGATTGCTTCAAAGAGACTGGTCATCTATAAACAAGAGAAGAAAATTTAGAAAGCAATAGTTGAGAAAGGTACAAGAAAGATGTCTGGAAAGATTTGGATAAGAAGAAAATAGAATTTTGTTCCTATGGTCTTTCTTATTTCTAATCCAAACCTAGGGTTTTCGAGCCTACAGGCAACATTACGCTCTGATACCATTCTGTAGCACCCTCACTTTGAAAAGTAAGAATACCTCGTGAATTGCTAGGCCCTGGATCGAGTATGGCTAGCATTCACCAACAGGATGTAATATCATGCATAAATGTTAAACGTTATTACATCGCAAGTACGAATGATCCAGAATAAAGTACTTTATTACAACTTTGCATAGCCGAAGCTAGCTTAAAATAAATATAGTTCCACAAATATTATTCAGAGTTCAAGCAGCATAAATAAAGTAGCACTGAGCTCCATCATCTCCATGTGCCACTGGCGAACATGTTGGTTGTAAGCTCGAGAATTCAAACGTCTTTACTCCTCGTCTGAACAACCTGCAACATTAACGTTGCAGCCCAGAGAATTTGGGTCAATACCTTGTGACAGGCTGGCAAGTGTCATACTATGGTGGATATTAAATGGCAAGACTATTCTACATGCTTATTTGGCTTGTGTAGTTCAAGGCTCTTGCGCAAAGCAATTTTTATCCTACACTTGTAAAACATTTCTTTTTAAAAACCGACTATTATTGAGATAAACATGGCATGAAAACCAATATCTCTTCTACCCTTGTTCACCCATCAAATTTTATTCTGAAATTGGAATGAATGAGATTCTTCTGTCGACCACCTTGCTTAGTTACTCAAATTGTCCATAACCGGGGACACGGCTAAGATCTTAGTTTTATTTACTCTCGAGAGTTTGTGGCACTTTCCCCACTAGACTCGATCAACCCATTCCATCCTTAACCCTCATTTAGTGAAAAGGAAAGGAGAAGACCAAGACGAGATCTTTCAGAAGAGCTTTCCCATACAAACGTCCGAACAATACCAACCTACATCCCCTACTTCTGCTTGTTCGTCCTGTCAGGTCCACTCAACTTACTTAATCAAGACAGAGCCCATATGACTAGTGGCTGCACTAGAAGTAAGCTAGACATGGAGTGACATGAAATCTCTGATACCCTGGGTGGCGAGCACAAGTGCACGTACTCAGGTACCCGCAGAAATGGGCCTGAGCAGCCACTCAACTTTGACCCACCAATACAACTCCAAAATCCACCCAGGCGATTCATTAATTTAGTAGAATTTTCTTAAATCATCTACCACAAAACAATCATTTTTGCAGCAAGCAAATCTACTAAATTAATATAGGTCACTAGTCATCTAAACATGTGGCTAACCTAACAGGTTTGCATAGCATATAACTTTATTAAAAACAGCCTATCATGCATGCTACTGGAAAATAGTCTAAGGTGCAATATAAAAACATAGTAATAGGTCATTCATGAATTGTGTATGCACTTGCCTTGATAGTTGTTCAGGTTGCAACACTCACAGCACTCCTGGCACTCTTCACAATCTAAACAAACAAACGCAATAATTCAATACACAGGCAAATAGGCAATACAATAAAACATGCATGCATGATGATTTGCTAACAACACAAGTCCAAGTTAGACAATTAATAAAGTTATTATTTTCTGTTATTTACTATATGTATGATGCTCATGATTCATATTTTAAGTGGCTTTAATAATTTAAAAACAATTACTATAGTCAAAATGCCACTATTTGAGTTTTTACAAAACATTATCAATGCATGATGCACAAGTGCAAACTAAAATATCTACTGGACAGAGGACACTAAAAGACACACTTTTGCAGAAGAAAACAATTTAAAATAATTTATATATTTAAAGTTATGCCAAAATTACTCAAATCCCTCATTTGAAATTTGAATAATTTTAAAGTTGGCAAAACAGAAAACTAATGGTTCTAAAATATTCTACAGGTTATAAGGTTTTCAAAAATATAAAGTTCATTAAATTTGGCCGAACCAATAAAAAGATATGATGGTTTTAAGGTGCAGGGGTTTTTCTGCAAAACTGCCAAACTAAATCAATTCGGCCGAAAATACAGAAATGCTGGGCTGACGTGGACGCTGACTGGGCGCTGACTGGGCGCTGATGCGGCGTGCTCTGATTGGCCCGTACCGATTCGGTAAAGGAATTAAAAACAGCCGTTGGATCGGTATCCAACGGTCCAGATCGGATGCATCTGAGGCTGGCCGGAGCTAGGGTTCCGGCGTGTGGCGGCGCGCGGCGGCGACGGGCTCGGCATCGGCGTTCCCGACGAAAGAAAGGGAGAGGGAGAGGGCTTTTGTTACCACGCGATGCAGGAGGGCGAGGCGAGCACGGTGGCGAGGTGGTGCGCTCCGGGGTGGTCTCCTCCGCCGGAGATTGCTCGCCGGAGTTGGACACCGCGGCGGCTTCGTTCGGTCGTGCACGAGTTCGTCGATCTGGTGACGATAAAAAGAGAAGGTGATGTCCAGGAGCTGCGCATGAGCAAGAAAAGGCAAGAGGGCAAAGAAAGAGGTGCTGGGGGCGTCGGGTTCCACCGGTGCGTGCAGATCTCGCCGGCGGCAATGGCGGCGGCGCGAGTTCGATTTGGAGCAGCCTGGCGGCGGTGAAGCTAGGGTTTTAGGGGCGGGTTAGAGAGGGGATCACGGGGTTTATATGGACGCGATCCGGAGAAACAATCTCCACGAAAATCGCTCGGATTGATCCCGAACGGATTCGGTCGATTTTGCGTGCCCAGGAGGTTGAAGCTGATGACGTCACCGCTTGCGTCATGGTGGGATCCACCTGTCAGGGAGAGAAAGAAAAGAAAAACAAAGAGGGAAGAGAGGGCCGGGTGCAGTGAAGAAGATGCCGGGCTGGTCCTGGGCCGGCAGTGGGCTGGCTCGGGTGGCCGCGGCCTTTTCCATTTTTTTTTAAACAAAACTTTAACCTTTTCTTTTTCTAAAAACAGAAATCAACATATCTTTCAAAATAGAAATTCAAATTGGTTCAAACCAATTTGATTAATTTTGTAAAAAAAAATACCCTTTATCAAACTAAAATATTTGGGATCATCTTTGCACAACTTTATTTACCAAAATACCCTTGGGCACAAAAAGGTAATTGTTGCTATTTCCCAACCTTTGGAAAAATTTGTAAAAATACCTTTTAGAGAACTTATTCAAAATACAAAATTATGGCACTAGTCTTGCCATCAAATAAAATCAAAATATTTGAAATATTGACTAGGGTTACTTTGCACCCTCTATGTCAATTAATAAAATATATTTTTAATTTTGAAATCTTTTACTAATTCAAGCAATTTAAATGCAACAAACACATGATGCTTATGAATGCCATGCATGATTTTGAGTTTCGAAACTTAAACAACAAAAAGTTTTTGATCCCTCTGAATTTTCAAAATTTGAAAATCTTGGGATGTTACAGTGTACAAGACAATGGTTTATCATTTTCACTCCATACTGTCACAATATTAAACTAGCTGTAAAAGGATATTTTAACTCCAGGATCCCAAACATAAGAAGTTTTCAGCTGCGAGAGATTCGCTCGTAGGGGCATGCTTCCCTGTCCCAACCTGCGGGTTCATGATGGCGTGGCGTGGCACGGACGGACATGTAGGATCCAAAGCCGATGATGCCGCCATGCATGATGGTGCAGATGTGGTTGTCTATGGCCATGGTTGTATCTGCGACGTGGGAAAAAAAGCATGCATGCATGTGTGGTTTGTGTCACAGTACCCGAATTAGGAAGATTTCCGGTATATTAATATAGGTATATACCTACTGGGGCACTTTGAAAAAGTGCCACTATAGGTATAGACCTATTGGGGCACTTCTCAAAAGTGCCTCTATATGTATACACCTATTGGGGCACTTTTGAAAAGTGCCTCTATAGGTATATACCTATTGGGGCACTTTTGAAAAGTGCCTCCATAGGTATACACCTATTGGGGCACTTTTGAAAAGTGCCTCAATTTCTATATGAATTTGAGGCATTTTATTCAAAGTGCCCCAAATAGTTAAACTATTGTGGCAATTTGAAAAATGCCCCAACCAAAGTGCCTTAATAACCTGACCGTGACCTAGTGTATGTTCCATGAATTTTGGGGTTCTCCATAGGTAAGTCTGCAATAGCAAAGAGTCTGATATTTCCACACTTGTTTCTGCTGAAGATTAAATGAAGAGACCCCCTATTCCGATATCCAACTCATGCCACTTAGTCTTATCATAAAATTCTGTATGCAACCTTTGCATCAAAAGTCGCCACTGTTAACTCAAAGAGTTGTCAAGTATCAGTACTCGCACACAACAATTAGACATAGCTTGTCCCGATCGTCTCAGGAAAGTTGGCAAACCTTTTCTCCTGCTAGTTACACGTATTAAACGAATGATGTGGTGGAATTGATAAATGAGAGAGTAAATGAGGAAAGTGAACAGTATGTAAGTAATAGTAAAACAAGTAGAGAAATGATGTAAACAATATTAAAACATAGACCAAAGGTCATAGGTTTACTAGAGGCATCTCTCCAAACAAGTAAACTAGTGTTGGGTAAACAAATTAAAACTGGGCAATAATTAAATTGTAATTACATTTTTATTATTATGACTATTCCATGATTTCATATAGACCATTTAATCCTAATAATATTTATAACTAATGCTCCATCTTTCTTATCGCTATCCAGTATGCATCTCATGGTTTTAATTTAACAACATAGTATTTCAATAAACTTGATGAAATAATGTAAATAGTAAAAACACCAAACAAATGTTGTATACAATGTTGTTTTATCCTTAAGGGCAACAACCAATTGCAGGTCACGTCCCTTACTATCATCGAGATACAGATTACTACAAAGTTAAACCCACTATCATACACCACTCCTTATGAAGATACGTACACCCATCTAACTTGACCAAGGTTGAAAAGTATATCAGAGAGCATGTATGACTATACATCTTTGATCTTGTCTTTCATTCATGGGTTTCATTTTTTATGCCGTCATTCTTTTTCTTTTCTTTAGCTAGCGTGTTGACTATTCCATCACCATAAGATTGTGTTGAATTGACTTTGCTTAACTTTTATTCCCTCGTGTCCACGTCGGCTCCATGTCATCTTCGGTGGACCAAGGAGCCCCTTTAGGTCGTAGTCACAAAAGATAACTTTGCGACAACGGGTCAATTTTGTTGAACTTGGATGGTTTTCGTCTTAGATCATGGACGGAGTTGTCTTCTACCTCGTAAGAATCTTTGGGGAAGTTGGTGGTCGTGAGATTCCCTTGTTGAAACTTTGAAGTTGCTTGTCTTGGAATCCATCTGGTAGAGAGAAGGACATCTTCCCGAAGGGTAAAAACAAAAATCGTTCAGGCGCCAAGAGGTGAAAATATGCCTACTGAGTATTTCGATTTTTTTTATCATTTTCTCCCATTTGTTTTAGATTATTTGTTGAGCTACATGGATTTCTTGCATTTTCCAATTCCTTCCTTGATTTTGAAGGACTATTTGGAAAAAACTATGGACCCCTTCATGAAACTTGGGAAGTGGGAGGATTTTTCCATAACAGTCTAAGAACTTCAAGGACCTTTGTGTATTTACCATGGTAGGGACCTGTGAGATCCTAGCTCAGGGCTCAATAGGATTGATAGGATACTCTTATCAACAAGTTGCAACTTTATTTCCGGAAGCTCATCTGAAAAGAACTCCGAGGTTAAGCGTGCTTGGCCCGGAGCAATTTGAGGATGGGTGACCGACCGGGAAGTCCTTCCCGGGTACGCAGAAAAGACTAGTGTTGGTCTGTGGAGCCAGTCTAGAGATGGGTCAGGGTGTTCAATTTGGTATCAGAGCCGACCCTTGCGGTAACTCGGGCATGTGCGGGTCAGGGGCGCGGACATGTGGAGCATGTGCCGGCACTGTACGCACACGGGTGCCAAAGGGGGGAAGTTCCTGGATTGGGGTTGACCGACAAGGGCGTCGGTCTTCTAAGGGGGGAAGGATGTGAGATCCTGGCTCAGGGCTCAATAGGATTGATAGGATACCCATATCAACAAGTTGCAACTTCTTTTCCGGAAGCTCATCC
The DNA here is from genome assembly GCA_012064385.1 of Puccinellia tenuiflora. Taxonomy (NCBI): domain Eukaryota; kingdom Viridiplantae; phylum Streptophyta; class Magnoliopsida; order Poales; family Poaceae; genus Puccinellia; species Puccinellia tenuiflora. Next base: position 380,703 of record QRDG01002472.1, on the reverse strand, counting down.
GAAAAGAACTCCGAGGTTAAGTGTGCTTGGCCCGGAGCAATTTGAGGATGGGTGACCGACCGGGAAGTCCTTCCCGAGTGCGCACGAGGGAGGACAAAGTGTGCAGAACAGACTAGTATTGGTCTGTGTGGCCAGTCTAGAGATCCTATAGAGCTGTCAGGGATGACAGGCCCGGCCCGAGGGTGGGTCGGGGTGTTACAAGAACCCTCTGCAGTTTCCTCTTTGTGAGTTTACCATGGTAGGTACCCTTGTGTAGTTTCCTTGAAAGACAAGGTTGTATATGCAAAATTTGCTTGGTGGAGTGAACCCAATTTCCAAAATATAAATGTTTGTTTAGATAAGTACGATTCGTGGGAAGGAGCTTGTACATATTCCCTCAAAATGCAAGTTAAAAAAATATTACTATGTAGTGCCTACTTTGGCACTCATCACCATTTAAATACCGAGGTTTTTCATACAAATTCGTCGACAACCGCAAAGAAAAAAAATACGTTTGATGCTTCTACACTTAAACTGTCTTTTGAGGGCACCTATTAGGATTTTTTTTTGCAGTTCTTAACACCATAAATTTCATGTGTTGGTTGCCCAACCCAATAAGTTGTTTTTGAACGATTCGCGTTTGCCAGGAGTTAGAGATGTACTTTCTATTTCAATGAAGCAACCAACTAAAAGAGAGTGTTAGGTCTGGGCTAGAAAATTTTCATAATCGTACTATAAAAGCGGAAAGAAAAAAACAAGATGGTAACGATTTTGTACTTTGTTTAAGAAAGAACAATTGCCAGGATAATATTGTGTAATCGCAAGATTTTTTATAGAAGTTTAGAGATTGCAATGTTATCATAAGTTTAGAGATTTTTTATATAAGTTTAGAGATTGCAGAGTTAGAGAGTGAGCATTTATAATATTTTTAGTAACTAAGAGATGATATAATTACACAAAAATTAGTATCATGCATCCTTACATTTGATCTGCAATGACATAAGGTGATAAGGAAACTAAGCCATTATAATTTGGCAACTCGGTATAACCAAGCGTTGACAATTTTGGCCACTAGGACAGAAAAAGTTATAGAAAATGTCAACATGAGGTCTAATTTAAAAAATCTCGTCACGACTAAGACAATGATTAAAATTAGTACGGAAGATAAGGACAATGCAATTTAAAGAGCATCTTGTTGATATCATTGCATGTATAAATGATAGAAACAAGAGGATAACCTCCACATGCAAAACACTATGTATTTGTTGTAAAAAATGGATAATAAATGGTTATATCATTTTTACAACTAATCTAAATGCCACATTTAGATTAGTCAGACCGATGAAATAAGCCCGGTTTTAGATGTGGGGGAACTCTCAAGGGGGAGGCGTTTCGGTCCCCGGTTGCGCGTGTACCTCATATATAAATGCATTTCAAAATGTGAAAAAATGCAAGAAAATGTTTGTCCATAGCGCTTAACATGCTAAGTGTTCATGAAGTCCTTTCACGAAAAACAGATATTTTTGTGGCCTATCTAAAAAAACAAAATTTAATGTTAAAATATCACCAAACGTCTTTTGTCTTCTTTACACACACCACAAAAATGTTGATTTTTCGTGAAACGACTTTGTCAACACATAAATATGTGAAGTTTTATTCCAGATTTTTTGACATTTGGTTTTTAAATAAGTAAATTTCACCTCAATTAGGACACGTTTTAGTTTAAGGATCAAAGTAGTTTTTCAACAATAGCTGGAGGACTAAAAAACACACAATTTCCCCTTAATATAACTGTCAAGAGAAGGGGTACCACTTTCATGGTAAAGTATCTTCTAATATATTGTGCATAATTGTGACTTAAACTAGACATGAGACCAATTTTATTTGATAAGTTCTGACCGATTGTGACAATTTATTTGACTACACGGATAGAGACAAGGTAAAAAAAAAAAGTTACTCCCTCCGATCCATAAAAAGTGTCGCCCACTAAGTACAAAGTTTATACTAACTTAGTACAAGATGAGCGACACTTTTTATTTTTATGGATCTGAGGGAATACTATTCGAGCTCCTTCTTCCGTAAGGGAGCACCGGTGGTTGGCGGGAAACGGAAAGCCGGGCGCGGCGCCCAAGAGGNCATTCTGTGCCTCAACTTCCGGAATGTGGCTGCTATACCTCCCTTTCATGCTCAACAATGGGTTTAGTCGGCTCCTGACGGACAGGTTCTGAATCTTCACCCATAGTTGTCACGTGTGGAGTTACAACAGGTGCTTGCACTGCAATCTCAGGGATTGTTGGTGTAGGAACAACAGGTAGCGAGAAAAATGGCTCCTGAGTGATCGGATTAGGTGCATGCACCCTCTTCTCCTCAAGATCAATTTTTCGAGCTACCATGCTCCCCCTCATCAGTTTCGTCCTCTAAAAAGACTGCATGTCTTGTTCTCTACAAACTTTGTGTATCTGTCTGGATAGTAGAAACGTAAACCTTTTGATTTATCAGGGTAGCCAATGAAGTGGCAACTAACTGTTTTGGGATATAACTTTGCATATTTGGATTAAACACTTTGGCCTCGGCTGGGCACCCCCACACCCTGAAGTGTTGTAGGGAGGGCACCCTTCCTGTCCACAACTCGTACGGTGTTTTGGGCACCGACTTGCTTGGTACTCTGTTGAGAATATGAACGGCGGTTTTAAGCGCCTCCATCCATAATCCCAATGGCAAGGTGGAGTAACTCATCATACTGCGCACCATATCCATAAGGGTACGGTTGCGCCTTTCAGCTACTCCATTTTGCTGAGGCTCGCCCGACATTGTATACTGGGTGACTATTCCAGTCTCCTGTAAGAACCTCGCAAAAGGTCCAGGGACTTGGCCATATGGAGTGTGCCGACCGTAGTTCCCCCCCCCCATGGTCAGATCTCACTATCTTTATTCTTTTATCAAGTTAATTTTCAACTTCAGCTTTGAATATCTTAAATTTATCCAGCTTCAATTTTCTTTGATTGGATAATATAACCATATCGGGAGTAATCATCTGTGAATGTTATGACGAGTCATAACCATCCACACTTTTCGTAGGAAATGGTCCACAAATGTCGGTGTGAATTATTTCTAGTGTTGCTGTGCTTCGGTTTGCACCCTTTTAATTTGCTTTACAAATTTTCCTTTTATGCAATCTATGCACTGCTCTATGTCTGAGAACTCTAATGGAGGAAGAATTTCAGATTTTACTAGTCTTTCTATTCTCCCCCGAATATGGCCTAAGCGACAGTGCCATAATTTCGATGAGTCATGAGTTCTCTTTCTTTTCTTTTGTTCTTTATCCGACGCAGAAACATGCTCATTCACATTACAACACAGAATAAACTTTTTCACGTAGGGATAATAAATAAAGCTCATTGTAAAGGAAAGCAACCCCCACATGAGTATTATTACACAATATGGCACACTTGCCATGTCCAAAATAACATTAATAACTGTCTTTGTCCAAACGTGAAACACTAATCAAATTTCTATGTAACGAAGGAACATATAAAACATCTCTAAGCAGAATCGTGAATCCATCAGCTAACTCTAGGGAGATGTCGCCGACAGCTTCAACGTCTGCTTGGACTCCATTTGCAATTTCAATGCATCTTTCGCTTCTTTGCATAGTCCGCGTCGAATGGAATCCCTGTAATGAATTGCAACATGAACAGTTTGCACCTGAGTCAATCCACCAAGTAGATTTCGAAAACTATGTATACAAGGATTCATTTACAAAGGAAACAATGTTGTTACCTCTCTTTTCCATTACTGACTTCAGCCAGTCAGCACAATCTTTCTTGTAGTGCCCAGTCTTCTTGCAGTGGAGGCATGTGTCTTTGTCCACTAGGAAAGACTTTTGCTGATTCTGATAGTGTGAGGGAGCTTTTCCATGTGGCTTTGAAGGGGAACCATTGTTGCTTTGGTGTAATTCCTTTTTTTTATCCTTCACATAGTTCAGTGAACCACCATGTGAGGCTTTAAGCTTGTCCTATTCTTGCACACACATGGCTATTGTCTTCTCAATGTCCCATTTTCAGGTGACATGTTGTAGTTGACAACAAAAGTGTCAAACTCTTTCGGCAGTGAAGCCATAACCAGGTGAACAAGAAGTGCAGGCTTGAGCTCCAAATCAGACCATGGGCTTAAGCTTAGCTGCCATGTTGCTCATCCTGAGGATATGCTCCCCTTATGCCATGTCCACCTCCTATGTACTTTTCTATCACCAGCTGCTTCAGCAACTGGGTAGCATATATCTTTGAAGAACCAGTGAACTAGCTCTTTACCTTTTCAAGAAACTCCCCAACGGAAGTACACTCTGCAATTGAGCCCACAATAGCTGTCGTGGTATTGTCGAATCTAGCCGCGACAGGGGTGCCATCGAGTGTAACATCCCAATTTTCCAAAAATGCATAAGCATGCATTCATTCATAAGCATCATGTTTTATTGCATATAAAAATCTTGCTTTGAACCTTTAAAAAATAAATGTTGGTTTAAATATTTTGTTTTGACATAATAGGGTGCTAAACAACCCTTGTCACTAAACCAATTATTTTCTCTTTATTTAACTGAAAACTTTGTGCCATTGTGTTCTATACAGAACCAGGGTTCCAAAAAGTATTTATTCAAATTTTTCTGAATTGTTTTGACTCTATTTTGAAAGCTTTTGGAAAAAATAGTAAATAGAAAAGAACAAAAAAAAAGGGGGAAACCGGCCGTCCCGGCCGAACCAGCCCAACCGCGGCCCAGCACTGGCCCGTTACCGTCCGCGCCAGCCAGCCAGCAGCCTCCCGCGCCTCCCCCTCTCTCTCTCTCTGACCACCGGGCCCCGCCTGTCAGCGTGGTGACGTCACGCTGACGTCACCCGTCCTCTTCCCTCCCGTGCGTTTCCAGCGGAGGAAACTCCCGATTGATTCCTCAATCAATTCGGGCGAGAGGAGCCCCAATCAATGCGACCCGCTGCCCTTTTTAAGCCCTCGAGCTCGCCTCTCCCCTCCGCTCGAAACCCTAGCAGGCCCGCCGCCAGGCTGCTGGATCTCAAGCTCGTGCCGCCGCTGCCCGCCGCCGGTAAATCATGCACGCCGCGGCCACTCCGGCGACTCCCCGCCCTCCCCCTGCCCCCTATCTCCCTCCCCTCTCCTTGCTCTTCCGTTTTGACACCGTTTGGCGTTTGTTTGCTTGCCAGATCGACGGGTCCGTCCGCCGCCGCCTCGGTCCGCCGCCGGCCACCACTCCGACGAGCTTTCCCGGGAGGAGAAGACCAAGCCGAAGCCCACCGCTGCGCCACCGAGTCCGCCTCGCCGCCGCCGTCACCGAGGTAGGACGAAATCGTCCCGGGAAGCCGCCGTACGCCGGGAACGCACTCGCCGCCGTGTCGCCGCCGTGGCCACCGTGCTCCGGTGACCTAGCACCACCGGGCACGGATGGATCTAACGGGGACCGTTGGATCTCGATCCAACGGTTCTTTTTCTTTTCCTGTACCGAATCGGTACGGGCCAATAGGATAGGGCCATGTGGCCGCTGAGTCAGCGCCCAGTCAGCGGCCCAGTCAGTCGGTTGACTTGTAATTCCAGAAAAAATGAAATAAAATGCCAGATTTTAGTGCAAACTTGTAAAAATCATATCTTTTGATCACTTGTCCAAAAATTGCAAACTTTATATCAAAATGCTTGGAAAATGTTTTCTATCCAGTGGTGTGTTCAAATTGCACTTTTGCATCATGCATTTAAATGATTTTCACAGAATCCTAAAATAAGGTATTCTAGCCTATAAATGATTTTCTAAATTATTAAACACTATAAAAATTGTGATCATGAGCATCATGCATATGTTAGACAACAGAAACTTTAATATAATCATATTTCCTTAATTTGTGGAGTGTTAGATTGCATTTCATGCATTCATATTTTTTGTATTGCCTCATATTGCTTGTTGTATTGATTTGGTGATTGTTTGTTTGTTGAATAGATTGTGAGGAGTGCCTGACGTACTGTGAGTGCTGCGACAACCCGAACAACGATCAAGGCAAGTGTATACACAAACTCATGAAGGACCTATTATTTTGTTATTGCATTATAGATTATTTTAGTAGTATGCATGATAGGTTTACTATTGTTTTAATTATGCTATGCAAGCCTGTTAGATCTTTCTTGTTGACTAGGTACCTACATTATTTTAGTAGAAATGCTTGCTGCAATTGGGAAGATTTGAAGTAGTAAGTTTAGTGAAAACTCTACTAAATTAATGAATCACCTGGGTGGATTTGGTTTGTTGAGGTGTGCGAAGTTGAGTGGCTACTCAGGGCCATTTTCTTGTGGTCTAACCTGAGTATGTGCACTTGTGGATGGCCACCCAGGGTATTTGAGATTCGATGTCACTCCATGTTTAGTTGCTTCCAGTGCAGCCACTAATCATATGGGCTCTGTCTTGATTAAGTAAGTTGAGTGGACCTGACCGGACGAACAAGCAGATGTAGGGGATGTAGGTGGGTATTGTTCGGACATGTGTATGGGAAAGCTCTTCTGAAAGATCTCGTCTTGGTCTTCTCCTTTCCTTTTTACTAAATGAGGGTTAAGGATGGAATGGGTTGATCGAGTCTAGTGGGGAAAGTGCCACAAACTCTCGAGAGTAATAAAACTATGATCATAGCCGTGTCCCCGGTTAGGACAATGTTGAGTTGCTAAGCAAGGTAGTTGTCGGAGGATCTCTTCATTCCAATTTCATAATAAAATGTGATGGGTGAACTCGGGTATATGAGACCTTGGATGCGTTCCGTGGGTGTGTCTCATATTGAAAAGTTGAAAATAAAATGTTTGTGAAAAGTAGGACAAAATTGGCTTTATGCAATAGCCTTCAACCCCACCAGCCAGATAAGCATGTAGTAATAGTCTTGCCATTTCATATCCACCATAGTATTCACTTGCCGGCCTGTTACAAGGTTTTGACCCAAATTCCCTGGGCTGCAACGTTAAATGTTGCAGGCTACTACGACGATGAGTGAGACGTGTCTTCGAGCTTACAACCAACATGATCGCCAGTGACTCATGGAGATGAAGGAGCTCTGTGCTATTATATTGCTGCGTGTTGAACTCTGAATAAATTGTTGAACTCTTTACTCTTTTAAAGCTAGCTTCGGCTATGCAAAGTTGTAAGGAATTATTTTACTCCTGGATCATTCGAATCGCGTTGTAATAATATTTGACATTGATGCATGATATTACATCTTTTGTGAGTTGCTATCCATACTCGATCCAGGGAATAGCATATTTCACATGTGGCCTTGCTTTTCTAAGCGAGGGCGCCACAAGATGGTATCAGAGCGTAATGTTGCCTGTAGGCTCGAAAACCATAGGATTGGATAGAAAATCTAGGTTGTCCCTTTTATTGGTTAATTTTCGAAATGCTTTTGTTATTTGAAATTACATAATGTTCTTTTAAAGCACCTTATTTATTTTGTCTTGTAAATTCTTACCATGTTCATTTGAATCTCATAATTCTCTTCTCTTCAAAATTTTAGATGGGAGACTACACCGAGACGGCCTATGTTGGAGTGGTTTCTGAGTTTGCCTTTGGGAGACAGCTGTTTGAGTTGGCAGGGATGCTGCATCTTCCTCTGCCATATTTCAAGGGAAGGATGGTGAACACCAACGTGCCCGGCGTGGAGCGTTGGGAAGTGCGTACCATCATGCGTGGAGACCCTACGACTCCAAACTTCGAGCCGGTGGACTACTCCAAGACTTACCCAACATGGCAAGAGGAATCAACATAGCGATGTTTGATCTTATGTCCCGTCTGTGCTACATTCACCACGAGGAGATACCGGAGGATTCCTTTTTCCACGTCTGTGGAAGGAGGGATGAGATTGGAGTGCCAGTGATGACTACAGGAACTAGGCTAAATCTGCCCACACTTGAGAAGCATTTGGAGGACATGGAGTGCTATACCTTTGACCTTGAGAAGAGAGTGAATATAGAGATGACACTGAGAGATCAAGCCAAGGCCGTCATCAACACACAGACCCAAGAACTCCAGGCTGCGCACACTCTTGTTGAACACATGGGAGAGCAAATCAACGAACTGCAACAACAAAACTTGGAGAAGGACGAGCAAATAGCTGCACTCCAAGCTCAGCTCAACCCACCGCCACCACCACCACCTGCTGATGATGACGATGATGATGATAGTGACGATGATGATGAAGGTGGTGATGATGATGCTGGAGATGGGGCTGCAGAACCGCAAGTGCCAATGGAGGATGAAGAGGAGGAAGACCCCGAGGAGGTGATTCACTTTGTTTCAAGTGATGAGGAAGACACACCGGCAATGAACACTCGTGGGAGGAAGCGCAAGTGCATGAACTCTCGTGCCTATCTCAAGCTCTTCAAGAAGTGACTAGTGTGACCTCCATCTTATAGTTATTCCTCACTATGCGACGTTTATGCGAGTATCGTTTTGTAAGACCTTAATAAGTACCGTTTGGAGTTTATTCTCGCCATCGTTGTTGTGTTATTGTATTGACTTATCAACTTGTGATATGGCAGTACCAATGCACTTGTTATCGTTATATTATCGTTGCCACGTTGGTACAAAAGTGTATTTTCGGATTTGGCAAAATCTGGGAATTTTTTGTGCTATTGTTGATCGTTTTGGGGCTGATTGTTGCCCAATGTTTGCACTTGTGGAATTATATTTTTAGATTCTATATATACCGCTGTTGTGTTGGTGTATTGAGTATCTATCTTGTGATACGGCAGTACCCATGCACTTGCTGTCACTAAATTATCTTTGTAGTATCGGTATCATAGTGTATTTTCGGATTTGGTAAAATCTGGGAATTTTGTGCTATAGCGTGATTGTTTTGTGGCTGCTGGGTTACCAAATGCTTGTTGGGGTAGATAATTATGTTTAGCATCTATCTACCTATACTGAAAAGTGATTCTATCACAGATGCCTCCCCGCCGCGGTCCCGAAGACAACAACAACACCGACGCTATGCTACAGCAGATGATTGCAGCGCAGACTCAATTGATGAACATGATGGCTCAGTTCATGGCTAATCAAAATGCGCCGCCACCACCACCACCTCCACCGCCACCACCACCACCCCAAGTTGATAGACTGCAAAGATTTCTGAGGCTCAGACCGAACAAATTCTCTACCTCAACTGATCCCATTGTAGCCGATGACTGGCTACGCTCCGTGCATAAGGACCTCGTCACCTGTGAGTGCACCGACGCTGAGATGGTGAGATTCACGGCGTATCTACTTGAGGGACCAGCAGCACAGTGGTGGGAAACTTATCAGATCACCCACCCCCTGGAGGGACTCACTTGGAACACATTCAAGGAGGGATTCCGCAACGCTCACATTTCTGCAGGAACCATGAACATGAAGAGAGACGAGTTTCTTAGTTTGAGACAGGGAAACCGTACACTGAAAGAATACATGGATGACTTCTGCACCTTGTCCCGTTATGCCCCGGAGGATGTTGACACTGATGCTAAGAGGAGGGACCGATTCCTTAGGGGACTCAGTGGGGAACTGAAAGTGCCGTTGTCAATTGCATATGCTCCCAATTATCAGGCACTGCTGGACCAAGCTATCACACTTGACAGCAACATGAGAAAAGAAGAGACTAGGAAGAGAAAGTATAGCGGTGGCAGCAGCAGCAAGTACAACTCCGGACCTATTCAGAAGAAGCCACACCATCATGAGTACAGTGGAGGACACAGCTTCCACAAACATGGGAGTGGCCACAACCACAATGGCCATAACCATAATAGTGGAAACCGAGGTGACACAGGAGGACACAGAGGCAGTGGTCACAATCAGGGGCATGGTAGTAATGGTCACAACCATGGTCGTACTGGGCACAATAATGGAAAAGGACCGCATCGCCATGAGAACAAGAGGGATATCAGTCAAGTTACATGCTTCAAATGCAAGAAACAGGGGCACTACTCCAGTGAATGCCCAGAGAAGAAAATGAGGAAGCCGCCAAACCCAACCCGTTTCAGAAGGGACATGTGAACCATGTCAACGTGGAGGAGGTGTACGATGAACCTGATGCTGTGATTGGTACGTTCTTACTCAATTCCTTTACAGCATTAGTTTTATTTGACACCGGAGCATCTCATTCATTCATATCAAGAGCTTTTGTCAACAAAAATAAGTTACCTACGGGGACTATGAGAAGACCTGTTAGAGTAAGCTCACCCGGGAGAAATGTTTAGTACTGAATGTAGAGGCTTGACCTTGAAAATAGGCAAAAATCCGTTTCCAATAAATCTGATAATATAGAAACCCAAGGGTTGGATGTCATTATCGGATGGATGGATGACCCGCTTTGAAGGTGTTATAGACTGTGCAAACCGAGCAATCACACTCACACTACCGGAGAAAAAGAAGATTAGATTCAAATCCAAGTATGATCTAAAAAGAGTTAGGCTTAATTCTCTTAAGGGGGTTAGCCTAGATGAGGTACCGATAGTGAGAGAATACGCAGATGTTTTTCCAGAAGAGTTACCGGGGATGCCGCCCGATAGAGAGTGGAATTTCTTATTGAACTGGTACCAGGAACTGGACCTATAGCCAAGAGACCGTACCCAATGGCTGTGGATGAACTAAAAGAACTCAAGAAACAACTAGATGAACATCTAGAGAAAGGATTTATTCGCCCAAGTTCCTCACCATGGGGAGCTCCAATATTATTTGTTGAAAAGAAAGATAATACGCAGCGGCTTAGTTACAGACTACCGTGCTTGAATGAGGTAACCATCAAAAACAAGTACCCGATACCCAAAATCAATGATTTATTCGATCAGCTAGAAGGAGCGTGTGTGTTCTCCAAGATCGATCTTCGATCGGGTTACTTCCAAATGAAAGTAAGAGAACTAGACATACCCAAGACCGCTTTCACCACTCGATACGGTCTTGTACGAGTATACTGTGTTACCGTTTGGGTTGACCAATGCGCCAGCGTACTTCATGAACATGATGAATAAGGTTTTCATGGATTTTCTGGATAAGTTTGTCGTTGTATTCATCGATGACATACTTGTCTATTCCAAGAGTCCACAAGGAGCATGAGGAACATCTACACATAGTGTTGCAAAGGCTTAGAGAGCATAAGTTATATGCCAAATTTAGCAAGTGTGAGTTTTGGTTGGAGAAAGTTGCTTTTCTCGGACATGTCGTGACAAAGGAGGGAATTGCGGTAGATCCAGAAAGGTGTCTGCAGTAACTGAGTGGGAACCCCCAAAGAACGTCGGAGAAATACGCAGTTTCCTAGGACTGGCAGGTTACTACCGGAGATTCATCGAAAATTTCTAAAAATTGCCAAACCTATGACAGAGTTGTTAAAGAAGGGAACGAAGTATGTTTGGTCAGAGGCATGTGAAGACAGTTTCCAAGATTTGAAGAAGCGATTAGTTTCAGCACAGTGTTATGTTTACCAGACTTAGAGAAGGACTTCCAAGTATACTGTAACGCTTCACGTAACGGTTTAGGGAGTGTGTTGATGCAAGGAGGCAGAGTAGTTTCATATGCGTCAAGACAGCTGAAGAAACATGAAGTAAACTACCCAACGCATGATCTAGAATTAGCATCTGTGGTTCAAGCTTTGAAGACTTGGAGGCAATATCTGATGGGCAAGCGTTGTGAAGTATTCACCGACCACAAAAGTCTGAAATATATTTTTACCCAGAAGGAATTGAACATGAGGCAGCGGAGATGGTTAGAACTCATCAAGGACTATGATCTCAGTTTACAATATCACCCAGGAAAAGCCAATGTAGTGGCCGATGCGTTAAGTCGCAAGGTTTACGTAAACGGACTTACGGCAGGAGAGCTACCGGAAGATCTGTGTAGAGATTTCAAAGGCCTCAAATTGGAAGTAATACCGGAGGGACACGTAGCATCGTTAGAGGTGCAACCACTACTAATGGACAAAATCCGAGAAGCTCAGAAGGGAGATAAATTGATAGAAGAAATCAAGACCAACCTGAGCGAAGGCAAGGCTAAAGGATTCCGGGAAGATGAACAGGGTACAATGTGGTTTGAGAAACGTATTTGCGTACCACAAGATGAAGATCTTAGAAAATTAATTCTACAAGAGGCGCACGACTCACCTTATTCTATACACCCAGGTAACACAAAAATGTATATGGATATTAAGGAGAGATTTTGGTGGAATGGTTTGAAGGGAAGATATCGCCGAATATATCGCGAAGTGTGACGTATGCAGCCGTGTGAAAGCAGAGCATCAGAAACCAGCAGGTTTTGCTACAGCCATTGCCAGTGCCAGAGTGGAAATGGGAACAATAGGGATGGACTTCATCACAGGACTACCTCGAACCAAATCAGGTTATGACTCGATTTGGGTTTATAGTTGACCGTCTGACGAAGGTAGCTCACTTTATACCAGTGAAGACTACTTATTCTAGTGCAAAACTTGCAGATATTTATATGAAGCGGATTGTGAGTCTAACACGGTGTTCCTAAGAAGATTCTGTCAGATAGAGGTACCCAATTTACCTCACATTTCTGGAAACAATTGCACGAATCGTTGGGAACAAGACTAGAATTTAGTACAGCTTTCCACCCACAGACTGATGGTCAGACAAAGAGGGTAAATCAAATATTAGAGGACATGCTCAGGGCATGTGCGCTGGACTACAAATCTAGTTGGGATGACAATCTACCATACGCGGAGTTTTCTTATAATAATAGCTATCAAGCAAGCATTGAAATGGCACCATTTGAAGCTCTGTATGGTAGAAAATGCACTACGCCATTGCTATGGAGTGGTGTAGGAGAACGCAGTTTATTTGGGCCAGACATAATCCGAGAAGCCGAGGAGAAAGTTAGATTGATCAAAGATAGACTAAAAATTGCTCAGTCGAGGCAGAAGAGTTATGCGGATTCCAAAGAAGAGAGATTGTTTATGAAATAGGAGACCGAGCATATCTCAGAGTTTCACCATTGCGTGGTGTGAAGAGGTTTGGAATTAAGGGTAAATTGGCACCAAGATTTATTGGGCCATACAAAATTCTCTCACGAAAAGAGAAGTAGCGTATGAGTTGGAACTATCCGAAGTGCTTTCAGCAGTGCACAACGTGTTCCATGTCAGTCAGTTGAAGAAGTGTCACCCAGAGATGGCCGATACCCCGTTACGTGATACTGTGCCATTGGAGGAAGTTCAATTGGAAAGTGATTTAACGTACGAGGAGAAACCGATTAAAATTTTGGAGACCGCGGAGAGAGTTACACGTACCAAGACTATCAAGTTCTGCAAGGTTCAGTGGAACCATCACACCGAGGAGGAAGCTACGTGGGAACGAGAAGATGATCTACGACAAGACCATCCACACCTATTCGTTAGCAACTCCGAATCTCGAGGACGAGATTCATATTAAGGGGGTTAGGTTTGTAACATCCCAATTTTCCAAAAATGCATAAGCATGCATTCATTCATAAGCATCATGTTTTATTGCATATAAAAATCTTGCTTTGAACCTTAAAAATAAATTTTGGTTTAAATATTTTGTTTTGACATAATAGGGTGCTAAACAACCCTTGTCACTAAACCAATTATTTTCTCTTTATTTAACTGAAAACTTTGTGCCATTGTGTTCTATACAGAACCAGGGTTCCAAAAAGTATTTATTCAAATTTTTCTGAATTGTTTTGACTCTATTTTGAAAGCTTTTGGAAAAATAGTAAATAGAAAAGAAAGAACAAGAAAAAGGGGAAACCGGCCGTCCCGGCCGAACCAGCCCAACCGCGGCCCAGCGCTGGCCCATTACCGTCCGCGCCAGCCCGCCAGCAGCCTCCCGCGCCTCCCCCTCTCTCTCTCTCTGACCACCGGGCCCCGCCTGTCGGCGTGGTGACGTCACGCTGACGTCACCCGTCCTCTTCCCTCCCGTGCGTTTCCAGCGGAGGAAACTCCCGATTGATTCCTCAATCAATTCGGGCGAGAGGAGCCCCCAATCAACGCCACCCGCTGCCCTTTTTAAGCCCTCGAGCTCGCCTCTCCCCTCCGCTCGAAACCCTAGCAGGGCCCGCCGCCAGGCTGCTGGATCTCGAGCTTGTGCCGCCGCTGCCCGCCACCGGTAAATCCCGCACGCCGCGGCCACTCCGGCGACTCCCCGCCCTCCCCCTGCCCCCTATCTCCCTCCCCTCTCCTTGCTCTTCCGTTTTGACACCATTTGGCGTTTGTTTGCTTGCCAGATCGACGGGTCCGTCCGCCACCGCCTCGGTCCGCCGCCGGCCACCACTCCGACGAGCTTTTCCGGGAGGAGAAGACCAAGCCGAAGCCCACCGCTGCGCCACCGAGTCCGCCTCACCGCCGCCGTCACCGAGGTAGGACGAAATCGTCCCGGGAAGCCGCCGCACGCCGGGAACGCACTCGCCGCCGGGTCGCCACCGTGGCCACCGTGCTCCGGTGACCTAGCACCACCGGGCACGGATGGATCTAACGGGGTCCGTTGGATTTCGATCCAACGGTTCTTTTTCTTTTCCTGTACCGAATCGGTACGGGCCAATAGGATAGGGCCATGTGGCCGCTGAGTCAACGCCCAGTCAGCGGCCCAGTCAGTCGGTTGACTTGTAATTCCAGAAAAATGAATAAAATGCCAGATTTTAGTGCAAACTTGTAAAAATCATATCTTTTGATCCACTTGTCCAAAAATTGCAAACTTTATATCAAAATGCTTGGAAAAATGTTTTCTATCCAGTGGTGTGTTCAAATTGCACCTTTGCATCAGGCATTTAAATGATTTTCACAGAATCTTAAAATAAGGTATTTTGGCCTATGTCTTATTTTCTAAATTATTAAACACTATAAAAATTGTGATCATGAGCATCATGCATATGTTAGACAACAGAAACTTTAATATAATCTTATTTCTTTAATTTGTGGAGTGTTAGCTTGCATTTCATGCATTCATATTATTTTTGTATTGCCTCATGTTGATTGTTGTATTGATTTGGTGATTGTTTGTTTGTTGAATAGATTGTGAGGAGTGCCAGACGTACTGTGAGTGCTTGTGTCACAGTAGAACTTGTGAATTTTTTGTTTATGCACTAACCCTCTAATGAGAATTACTTTGAGTTTGATGTGGTGGAAGTTTTCAAGTAAGCAAAAGGGACGATATGATGAGATCAAGAAGAGTGAAAAGCCTAAGCTTGGGGATGCCCCGGTGGGTCATCCCCAGCAAATTCAAGAAGACTCAAGCATCTAAGCTTGGGGATGCCCAAGGCATCCCCTTCTTCATCGACAAAACTATCAGGTCATCTCTAGTGATACTATATTTTTATTCCACTACATCTTATGTATTTTGCTTGGAGCGTCTGTTTTTATTTTGAGTGTGTATTTTAGTTTGCTTAATAAGTTGGATCCTAGCATTCTTGTGTGGGAGAGAGACACGCTCCGCTTTTTCATATGAATACTCTTGTGCTTCGTTTATATTTGTTGAGTATTCTTATCTACTGTCTGTTTTCTAGTAAGCTCTCGCTTTTAGCATGTTATCTTGTTTAGAGCTGCTAGTTCTTTGTGTTAAGCTCTCTTGTATTTCACTCTTATTTGTTAGAGAGTTGTTTTAGTTGCTTGGTTGATGTGTTAGATTGGAAAATGCTATGCTTGTGATAGTGGTATGAAATAGAGAAAAGTTGCATAGTCTTGTAGACCTTTGTGTAGATAACTTGCTCCTCTTCAATTGTTTTGAGGTATTAAAATAACTAATGGTTAAAATTTGTTGGTTAATGTTGTTAATAGCTGATTAGTGAAGATATGTTAGTAGATCGTGGAGCCGTACTTTTCTGAACTAAAAACAACTTAAGTCAATAGTGCTTTAGTGTCGTGATTTCCTCTTAGTTGAAAAGAAGTTTCTAATGGTATAGTTACTGCAACGGTCGGGGAAGCCAACGGGGCACTTGTGTCGCCGCCACGATCCCTCTCGGGGTGTCTCTAACCATTTGTAAGACTTTGATACTGTTAGTTGTTTGCAATATACGACATGCTATGTGAGTTTTTGGTTTTGGCACTTCCACCTCCATATTTTGCTAGCCTCTTCGGTACTTTGCATTGCCCTTTTTCACATTGAGATTGGTGCATACTTCGCAAGTACATCCAACCCCGTGGGAGATCTTCATCTTGTTCTCCTACACATAAGCCAACTATCTTCCTCAAAACAGCCACCATATCTACCTATCACAGCATTTCCATAGCTGTTTCGAGATACATTGCCATGCAACATCCATCATTTACATTACATGACTTTATGTCATTTTTACTTCATTGCCATATAGTATTGCTTGACCATTTGAGTTAGTGTGATGCGTGGTTTTCCACATGTGTTACATGTTTTCCACACTATGCTCGGTCTTGCATATCCACCATACACCATGTATTAGTCTTTGAGTTTTGAGTACACCAAAAAGTGTGATGATCATCTTGTAAAATAGAGTGTTGCCTCTACCTGTGAGCATATTGAAAAGAGTCCAAAGTGGCCAATCAAAAGAGTCCAAAAGAGACCAATGAGAGAAAAATATAAAAGAGCCACAAAGGCCTCAAAAAGCAAAAAGCAAAAAAGAGAAAAAGAAGAAAAAAAGAATATAAAATGAGAGAGGGGGCAACACTACTATCCTTTTATTCCACACTTGTGCTAGTAGCACCTACATCATTGTAGTGAGTTTTCATGCTTCATTAGTATAACTATGTGGGGACCAAACGTTATAGAACTTGGCTTGTATATTCCAACGATGAGCCTCCTCAAGTGAGCTCTAGGTCTTCATGAGAAAGCAAGTTGGATGCACCCCCACTAGTTCCATTGGAGAGCTTCCATTCATATAGCTCTATGTGCATCCGTTGCATGGCAATCACTACTCCTCATTCAGTGTCTACTACGGGACTTCCTCTTGTCTTGTGGTTACCTCTTCCACTGTTTGAGCCTTTCTTTTTGGCCTTCCAAACCCCCATTATTATTCTCTTTGCCATAACCTCATGGTGCCAAGCCTTCTTCTTGCTTGTATTAGTTGAGTGGACTACATAACAGTTGATAAGTTAAGTGGATGGATAAAGGACACTTGACTTGAGCTTGGCTATTTCTATTATTGACTGAATTTGATGCTTTGAAGATTGATTGACATTTTACATTGGAGACACAATTTACTATCCTTCTTTCTAAACCTTATGTATGGTTCCTTGTCTCCAACATGCTGATTCATGAAAAGTTCTAGCTTCTTTTAGCTAGCATTTGTTAATCATTGTTTGCTTAATGTCAACTATAGACAATTGTTTTGGATCACCTTATTCACATCATCTGCTTTGCATTGCTATGTTGATCTAGATTGTGAGTTAGCATGTCTCCTAAGAAATTATTTGTTATCGTTTTACCTACTCGAGGACGAGTAGAACTAAGCTTGGGGATGCTGATACGTCTCCAACGTATCTATAATTTCTTATGATCCATGCTTGTTTTCATACCATTTGCTACATGTTTTGTTTACATCTTATAGCATTTTTATGCATTTTCTGGAACTAACCTATTAACAAGATGCCACAGTGCCAGTTCCTGTTTTCTGCTGTTTTCCCGTTTCAGAAAAGTACTTAAGGAAATATTCTCGGAATTGGACGGGACAAAAAGCAGCAGTCTTATAATTCAATGGACTACACGGAGCCCGAAGGAGAGGACCTGGAGGGCCGTGGGCCGGCCACACCATAGGGTGGCGCGGGACCAATGCCTGCCGCGCCACCAGGTGGTGTGGGGCCCACGGGAGCCCTCCGACGCCGCCCTTTCGCCTATATATTGCCCCCGACGCATAAAACCTAGACGGACCCCGTCATATTCCAGAAAAACATCTGCAGCGCCGCCGCCATCGCCGACAAGTTTCAGGGGACAGAAGTCTCTGTTCCAGCACCCTGCCGGGACGGGGAAGTGCCCCCGGAGCCATCTCCATCGACTCCACCACCATCTTCATCGCCGTTGCTGACTCCCATGATGAGGAGGGAGTAGTTCTCCCTCGGGGCTGAGGGCCGTACCGGTAGCCATGTGGTCTATATCTCTCTCTCCCATGATGTGATCTATATGTGATCATGAGCTTTGCAATCTAGATGTTGTTATGTTACTCAAGTGGGCTTTATTTATGTGATCTCCGGAGACTCCTTGTCCCACGTGTGTAAAGGTGACAGTGTGTGCACCGTGTGGGTCTTTAGGCTATATTTCACAAGATACTTGTTCACTGATTTATTATTTGAGTTGGATGTCTCTATAAAATTGTGGTGTGTTAGTACCTCCTATGAATGCTCATGGTCCAGTGTGGGGTATTCATTAGTACTTGGGAATATATGTTTGAGGCGTGCTTTTGCATTCCTACACAATGAATTAGTGTTCGTTATCCAGCCGGAGAATACTTCGGAGTAGTATATTGAAGTGCTTATATTTATATTCAATTATGATTGCATTGTTGAGAGTGACCACTGGTGAAAGTATGATTCCTAGGCCTTGTTTCTAAGCATTGAAACACCGTTTACAACAAGTTCTGCTACATGTTTGCTTGCTGCCATTTTTATTTCAGATTGCAATTACTACTTATAATCATCCATATTACTTGTATTTCACTATCTCTTCGCCGAACTAGTGCACCTATACATCTGACAAGTGTATTGGGTGTGTTGGGGACACAAGAGACTTTTTGTATTGTGATTGCAGGGTTGCTTGAGAGGGATACCTTTGACCTCAACCTCCCTGAGTTCGATAAACCTTGGGTGATTCACTTAAGGGAAACTTGCTGCCGTTCTACAAACCTCTGCTCTTGGAGGCCCAACACTGTCTACAAGAATAGAAGCGTGCGTAGACATCACGAGCTCACACTACTCCAACAAGACGAACTCACTTAACAAGGAGTAACTCGGAAATACATCCTCGTCTACGCGTGACTCGATTATTTCTATACCCGAGCTCTTTATTTATGCACTTTACATTGTGATAAACTTCGTGCTTCAAGTACTATATCTTGCTATCACCTTGTTGTTATCTTGCTTAGCATAAGTTGTTGGTGCACATAGGTGAACCTAGTATATTAGGTTTGTCTACTTGATAAATTAAACGGTAGTATTATTCCGCATTTATCAAGCCTATCTGGCATGACGCGAGGAGTCAAAGCGTGTGGAGAACGCGTAGGAAGGTTTCATGGCGTGCATTAAAGCCAGCAACGTGCGTCGGGAGGTGAAGCTCTGCGCCGGCAGCGCTAGCTAGGAAACCGCTACGCGACTTTAATTAAGCGGATGTGCATCGTCGCCCTATATTAAATTAGGTTTGGCCTTGTGTGTCACTGACAGGGCTAGCCCGCCTGTCGCTATCCTACGTGATGGGTGTCGCGACTGTCCTGCACTCCCGCGGCACTCCCTATAGAGCGAGGCCGCAGTGGAAGTGTCGGATGTTTATTGGGCTTGTGCGATAAAATTGCCACTATTGCCACCGTGACTGGGCGCCGTTTTACGTCTGAAGCTTATGGCTATTGGAAACACGCTTGTGTGTTTATGTGTTATTGAAAAAATGGACCAACTAGTGGTATGCTCTCGTAGATTATGCGTGAAATTTTAATAAAGAATAACTGGACTAAAGTCAGAGCATCCATGCATGCACGTATGACTAGTGGATGACATCAATTACCCTTAGTGATTAAATTTAAAAACTTTTATCTCTCAAACGTCTAATCCCATTCAAATCGTTTTCACTGTTATCTTAGTCGCAACGTGATATCATGTTGCTATGTTTTGATAACTTTTTTATCTATAATTACCAAGTTATTACCATTAACTTGTCAGATTATAATAACTTGGTTATCAGGTTTATGTGCGCCTTTTTGCACCAATGTAAAGCTACATGGTACTATTTTGTGTGAAATAATACCATCTCTTGCATCTTGGAAAACTGTTAAACCCTCATTCTCCAGTTATTATATTTATTACAATATCTAGAAACTATTATTAAAATATCTAGAAACGTTTAAATTTTATCTGATGATCATGAGCATTTATCATGGTAACTAATCTGTCACAACTATAGTGTTTATTTAATCTGGTAACTAGTGTGATAAAAAAATCGTTAGGCGTTATATTGTAAATTGCAAATGTCTAAAACATATAAAAATTTATGTTGTAATCATATTCAATTATTAACGTATTAACACGAGATCTAATTTTGAATCTCTTATGTTGGGACAAAATTAGCAGTATAAACAAATCAACAATTAAAATAACGATTTATAAAGGACTCTGCTACTTAGGGCACGTGCCCCAGGTAAGATTTCTATGGGTACAGATGAAATATGGTAATTTAGCTCTGCATGCAGGTAATTGAGCCAACCCGCCGCATGGACTTCTTTATTGGTTTTCAAACTTTAAATTTTTTTATCTTTTGAACCGTAATTCAAAACTCAATCTGTTTTCACGGTTAGCTTAGTCGCGTCGAGATCTTCAAAAGTAGATCCATGTTGATATGTTTTGATAAAAAATATCTGACCATAATTGCCAGATTATAGTCACTTGGTCACCACGCATAGTCACATTGGTCACCAGATTAAAATCAAATGGCTACCCGGTTTTTTGAACTTCGATACTCACTAATGTAAGCTATTCCTAATGGTAGTGGCATATTCTACGTGTTTAGAGTGAATCAAAAACTCACTCTACGGACATGTAGATCATTGCTATGAAAAAAAAAGATGTAAAATAATTCTGGAAATTGTGTAATCTTTTGATGGTAACTGTTAATTGGTAACACGGCAACTATAGTATTATAACCTGGCAACTGAGGACGAAAAAAAAATCGTCAAAACATATTAAGATGGGATCTTGTTTTAAAGTACTCATCGATATGAAGCCAACGGTAAAAAACGGATCATCAATTCGATTAACGGTTTAGAAAATAATTCATTTTGAGTTTTCGAATGTGGAAAGATTCCTTACATGTAGCCCTTATGCGGTGACCCAGCACACCACTGCATGGTGTAGTGTGCAAGTCGTTGACATAATACTCACAGAAGGACCTATTCGTGAATATTACATCCCTCAGAGTGGTACAACAGAAACATAGCAGGTCCAAGGTAACACTATAGGATTACAACACTACTCATTACAAAACTTCGAGAACTTCCTCGATACATAGAGGATACTCTCGTGCAAATGAAATCCAGAAAAGATCCAATTCATATCACTAAGCTGGAGATTAACTCTAGCTCTAATTCCTAATCCACTACTGCTGTTGCCACAATATTAACCTACTCCATCTGAAATTTCTCTATCCAAGATAGGACCCGTCCTTCCATTCGATGTTGACTCCTCCATTGTCATTGTGGTCGCTGATCGTCCGTTGTTGAAGTTGCGGTTGATTCCTTCTAACTCTACCACGTTGACTAAATCCTTGTGGAAGACCTTCCCGACGTTGTTGTGTATACCTGATATCTCTCCTGAAGGCTCCAAAAAGCTAAGCAGGGGGTCAAAAGGGAAAGGGTGAGTAACCATCGTTACCCAGCAAGTCCATTATGTACGGTGGGAAGTTTGATGCACTAGCTACAGCTTTAGACTCCAGGGAGCCTTAAGCTTAATGCAAGGTTTTTGTAAACATTTCTTCAAGAGGTAGCTTTTATTCTGAAAACTATGCCCGTCATCCTTCACAGGGCTAGAACTTTCATGGAGTTCCTTTCCTGCAGCGTTCGCAGCTCCTTCCCAGAACAGGGAGTAACATGTTACAATTCTTTACACTCTGCAGAGGTGCGTTACTTTACCAATAAGGGATCAAGACCTCGTTGCACAACCAGGCATACTTTCCTGTCCACACTCTCTTTGGTGTGGGGCCCGGTTTTGATCCAAGCCATTCACTGTGCTTCTCCACACCCCGCATGCCCACCCAACTCATACATAGCAGGTTACCCCTCATGCTCTACCCCTCACGGTAGACACCTAGGCTCCCCTTGCAGACCATCATAGACCCCAAGAACCGTGGGAATTAAGGGATCCCACCCATGTTGCATGTAGTCTCTCAAGATCTACAACGTACGGCACTGGCAGGCCCGTTGACATGCGAACGAGAGAAGATCACAGATGACATTTCCCGTCCCATTTCCAAGCCTTATGGTTAACGCGTCTTTACGGCGCAATCATTATGACCGCATTTGTTGTTAATTCCTAGGTAATACTTTCCCATGCAAAATGGAACCTCCGGACCAATTCATCTTACCATGGTCCTATCTGCAACCATAATAGGTTACCACCAAGCAGGTAGATAGCCAAATAGTCATATTATTAAAGAAATAGGTTTTATGCTTTCTTTTGTATAAAGGTGATAGTATATTAAGGTTTTGCAATAGTTTTCTAACAAATATTTCAAGAGGTATGAGCAAGTGATGAACTTGCCTGTGATAGAGGTGGCAGTTCATGCCCTTTGGGGTTCTAGGGTTGCGTCAGAACCCAGAGATCTGAAAACAGCAAAGTAGTCCGGGTAGGACTACTGGAAACACTTGCAATATGCTATTATGCATAAATATGAGATGCATCGTATATAACCCAAATACCCAAACTCACAAGTAAGCACTTCGCGTTATTGATTACTTTGTTAACGGTGAAATACTTTGAGTTGTTATAACATTCAGACTTAAGTGTGTGCTATGACTATCGAAGTAATGATTCACATGATTAATAAACAACATATAGATGCTTATTTGAGAATTGTATTATTTCATATTTATTTATCTAACCACTTTAAATATTAATAACACTAGAGTGGATGATTTTCAAATGAACTCTTCTTTGTGTGTTTTACCTAGGATGAGTAACAGGACATTCATCTACAAAATAGTAATACAGTTCAAACTTTATATTTTGAACTTATGTACCAAATGTCATTCCTTTATACAATAAGTTGTCTTTTGAAAGTAGTTCGATTCATTTGATTGTTAAGACACAAATGATTTTATTTTGTAAATAAATAAAAGAATTATTTATGTGCTATAGACCTTAGGTTACTATTTGCGAAAGATAAGAATTTAGTTAATTTTTTCGTAATTAATTTGAGTTTGATTTAATTACATAGCTTTAAATACCTTAATGTATTTAGGAAATTCATAGATATTGCATTTTAAAATATTTAAGTAATGGTTATATTTTCTTTATTTTAAATATTTTTTGTTCAATTTTTATTTGAATAGATGGAATTAGTTTAATATTTAACCAAAAGTGGCATTTTGGTAATTCTAGATAACTTGTATTTAAATTTGATTAACAATTATGAGATTAACATATTCAAATAGATTTTATTTTTGGCTCATTTTGATATTTTATTTGTATTTTTCTGAATTGCAAATCATAAGTTATGCAATTTACAAGTTTGGAATATTTCTGGAATTTCTAGAAGTGTTTAAATTACTGAAACGGGTCCACCTGTCAGTGTTTTAATATTTCTGAGAAAAAAATGTAAGATGGCGTCGGCTGACATCATCAGCTCAGGTTGGCGGCCAAGTCGACCACGGGCCGGTCATTCCCGACCTCCCGGGGACGAGGACACACGCGCGAGACGCGCGGGACGAGTCCTACCGAGGGGTGGTGGCGCTGGGACCAAATGGTCCCGGAGCTACTCCGGCGACCTTGGCCAGCGACGGCCGGAGGTGGAACAAGTCATCGCCGGCGAGCTAGAGCAATATGAAGAGGGCTAAGGGCACGGGGAGAATCCCCGCTCACCGTGAATCCAACGGAGTAGACGGCGAAGTCGGAGGAGGTCGGACGGCGACGTAATCGTCCTCGGACCCGCGGCGACCAGAGTTGAGGGAGAGGGTCGATTCGCCCGATCGTGCGTCCTGGCACGCACTGCTTGAGGAGGAGTTTAGAGGACGGCGAGGCGGAGCTCGGGATGCAATCAGCTTGAGCTCGGACGGCCGGAGACGACGGCGAGTGCGGCGGCCGATGTTCGGGGGCGCCTCTCGCGTCTCCGTCTACAGACCACCCCAGCATGCGCGAAGCACACCGGAATGAACAGGACGACGAGGCGGACCTCCAGGACATCTCGATGAGCTCGAAGGCATGGTTGTCGGCGATTGGAGGGGCGNCTCAACACAATATCGGGTCTAGATGCACAAAGGTAAAGCAATGAACCAATCATGGAGCAGTAGAGCTTTTGATCCATATCTATACCCTTTGGGTTAAGTTGTAGATGGCATTTGGTATCCATAGGAGTCTTCTTCTCCTTAGCATCCGCCATATTAAACCTCCTGAGCATGTCTTCAATATACTTTGCTTGGCTAATGAAAGTCTCCCCTCTCAATTGCTTGATCTCAAATCCAAGGAAGAACTTCAGCTCACCCATCATGGACATCTCAAACGTATCGGTCATAAGCTTTGAAAATTATGGGGACCCCGGACTAGCTGTCCGAAATACCCAGTTATGCATAACACAACGATCCAATGATCAGTCTGTCGTTGCACATAACTCAAAGTGAATACCAAAGTTTACATCCATCATAGTACCGGATTACAAAGTATTACAATATTTAGGTCACATGGACCAAGTCTCTTTTATGTAGGTGCCTTCATGGGCAAAATAAACTTCATTCAGTGGAAAGCAAACATCAATGTCAGGCTATCAAGAGAGACTTTAACCCTACAGGCAGTCGACTTATGAAGATCCTTAGTTCGAGTCACCGGCATCGTAGTCCTCCTCATCATATTGGTCCCCGAAATCTGACCAAGTTGATAGCCAGGGACAAGCCTTATGAGTACATTTGATGCACTCGCAAGCCACCTCGGGAGGGATGGAAGAAGTATTCATGCATATTTATTTCAGTGGAGGCTCTAGGTTTTGCTTGGTTTAATAAATCTTTGTTTATAAAAATGATATCTCTATATCTTTGTTGAAAAAGGTAAGAAGGGATTTAATTTTTCCTCTCAAAACGAAATAGGTTTTTCCTCGAAAACTCTTTGTGTCGACCATAGCCCGTCATAGTCCAACCTTTACCGACAACCGCTTACCGGCCCGTTGGTAAGGTTTCAACAAAACTTCTCCGTTTTCCTTCAAAAATCAAAACTTTGCACATAGGTCTAAATAGGGCCTTCCAACTGTCCATAACCGAGGACTCAGCTATTCGAATAGTTTTACACTCTGCAAGGTTGTACACTTTACCCACACCATCCGGTAAACTCACTGTGTCTGCCACGTCCCGCCATACAAGTTGTATGCGAAGTTGAGTAACCGATCATAACCTTTTGCTCTGTCCATGCTAGTACGAGGTTCCTCTCAATGGGCTCATTCTCCCCGGCACACCATGTGGATCCCAACATAGCCTTTCCTCAAAACCCGGACTCCACACTGCCACGTCGGGAGACCCACCGTAATCACCCGGTATACTATGCATACACTTTTATTAGTCGGTTCGGGGGTCCTCGGATCCTTAGGAGGAGTTTGAGGCACCTCATACTAAAATGGACAAACTACGAGTTAAGCCCCGTCCGGTTGACGTAAGTACTAGGACACAATGTGCTTTTCATAAAAATCTCCATACTCCATCTTCAGCTCCATTTTTCTTAATAAAATATTTTAGCAACATCTTGGGTAAAACACAATTCCACCCAAGGATTTTCATAAATGAGTTTTGAGTACGACAGTATTTTTCCCAACCTAGAGTTTGAATAAAAGCTACGCTAACATCTCTACATAGTGTGTAAAATGGGTATATGTATTTTTTATAATGTTTTAAAAGCGGAGTTTTAGTGGCACACACCAATTAAAACCATTTTATGCATTTAACATAGATAAAACATGCATACTAAATTAGTAGGACAAAAGGCATGATCAAAGAGATGGCTTGCCTTGGTTGGCAAAGGTTCCATGGCCTTGTTCTTCTTGTTCAAAGTATCCCCCTTCCTCGCTAGCTCCGGCAATGTTCTCGGCTAATCGTCGCAAACAGGCAAATACAAAAAATTACACCACTATTCATCCAAAACATCACAAAAATAAAAAATAAACCCTACAGTAAGCTACTGACCTACAGAAGTCAAAACATTTGCATTTGGTATATTTTGACTTACACTTATTTTATTATAATTATTTATAGGCAGAATTTAACTAAAACACAAGTTATGTCATGATTAATTTTCTGTTAGTCAGAAAAATCTGCCCTTTTTGGGGTAGATAGTACTGGTTAATTATGAACTAGCAAAATTGGATTTGGCCCATTTGACGTAACAAATTTACAGAGATACTTCATTTAGTACAGAAGGTGATTATCTCAAGTTTTAAAGGTTAAACTATTTTCTGCTTAACAGAAATTTATGACAAAATAAAGGTAACTGTAGATTCTTCTTACAGACCTAGCAAAATTGGTCTCAAGTCATTTGGATACATAGAGCATCAGAAACAAACAAGTTTAGTTATAAAAACCTTCTGTTGAAATAGATTTACCAGATATTTAATTTTAATCTAAATAATATGGGGTCAGTACTGTTGGATAGGGAATTTAACTATCTAACAGTACATAAAATTTCATAATTTTAGGGTTTGTATTTCTCGAGTTATAAATTAATTATCAAGGATCTAGTTTTGGCAATGATTTAATTAACAGGGAAAAGATTAAATGAAACGGGCCGAAAGCTTATTGGGCTGGCCCGTGGGATTAATCTCCCGCGCCAGGAATTGTTCAAAAACCTGACGGGTGGGTCCCACCGGCTAGCGGCTCACATAAACCGAACCGGTAAGCTACGGTTGGATCTAAAACGGACGGCCAGTATAAGACCTAACCTAACAGTTATGCTGCTGTTGGATCTAGATCCAACGGCCTGTGACATGCGCATCGGCGGCGACCTAAAACCGGCGGCGGCCGAGACGCAGGCGGCGGAGGCGGGCTCGGGAGGCTCACCTAGGGTTCCCGGGGATGGTGGAGTGGGTTCGGACGACGGCGGAGACTCGACGGGGTCGATTGGCGGAGTTGTACGGCTCGGGGACGTCCAGGTCGTTGACGGCGAGCCTTGCGTCATGCTCGGGGTAGCTCCCTCGCCAGCGAGCTCCTGGGTAAGGAAACGACGTGCGCGTGAGCGGCGTGTTTGGGAGGAAAATTAGAGGGAGAGAGAGATGATTGAAGGGAGGCAGCGCGGCCATGATGGCCGAGGTCCACCTCGACGGTTGTCGATCACAACGGTCTCAGTCTTCTCGGCTAGTGACGAGAGGTGGTGCTCCCGCCCTCCTGGCAGGTGCACGGTGAGGTGGAGAGTGTGGGAGATATGGTGGGAGTGGTGTGGTTGCTAGAGGGGCTCGGGTGCGGCTTAAATAGCCGATGGCGTGTGTATGGTGGACCGAGTGTGGCGAGCTCGCTAGGGTTAGGGAGAGCACGCCATTGGCGGTCTGGGCGGTGCGGCGTCGTCTACCGCATGAGTGGCTAGGGTTTAGAGGGCGAGGCTTGCCCGGGAAGGGTTGAGGCGAGCTCGGGGTGGTGGGGACATGCGCGCAGACAAGGTGTTCGACGGTAGGTAAGAGAGAGTGTGGGGCAGGGGCAATGGCGACGCGGTGGTGGTGTCATCCACATCAGCAATCCGAGTACGTCATTCAAGCGGCGCGTGCTAGAGTTCAACAGCTACCCGGGAACGTCGTAGCGTCCATAGTGGTGGTGAGCAGGGATAGGGCGAGCGGGATCCGGTCAGGGGAGCGGATTGTTCTCGACAGGGAGATGTCCACGGCAGAGCGGAGGGGCATGATGGTTTGATGGCATGGCCTCGGGAACTCACGTGCTTGCTTGCGCCTGCGGCCGAGCTGGGTGACCAAAGTGTCGTGGAGAGAGGGGCTAGAGTGAAGGAGGGGTGCAGAGCTAGGGTATCTAGTATGTGGCGGCGCGGTGCTGTGCCAGCAGGGCGGCCGACACCCATTGGGTTCAGGGGAAGAGAGAGTAAGTGAGGTGAGAGGGAGGGTGGCTGGGGTGCTCGGATTGCCAAGATCCTCCACGATTCTGGTCTCCTCGGCGTGTTAAATGAGTAGGGGGATTGGTTGGGAAGTGAGAGGTGAGGTTAGGGCAAGGTTTTTACCATTTCACGAATGGTTTGAATTCAGTTTCGGAAAGGGTTAATTTGTGCCCATAGGGTGTTCAGCAGAATGCCTATTCGAACTTTTTAATTTGTTTTGGTTGTTTTGAGTTTATATTCAGTTAGAGAAGGGTGTTAGAAGGTTCTCCTAATTTTCCTAGATTTTGGATGTTAAAAAATATAGGGTTCCTTTTATATCCAAGAGTAAACAGAGGGAAAGAATTTAATATTATCAAATAATCATAACTTGGAAAATAATTTTAGAGAAAAGGTGACAAGACAGGAGATGATATTTCCATTCATCCCCTCACTGTAGTTTTCATATAAGAAGTCATTTTGGTAAAAGAATTTGTAAGTAGTAGGGGAGGTATAGTGGAGAAAGACTACTTTCTAAATTTTCATTTTATAAAACTAGGTCTTGGGAGAAATAGGGATATGATTTTATTTTAGGTCACATTACAATATTGGTCTAGGTGGGACTAATATGATGTCTTAGTTTTCAGGTGTTGGATTACTTATTCAATCAAGCAAACATCTAAACAAGAAAACAATCATCACATGAAATAGTGAAAAGTTTTTGTTCGTTCCAAATTTTGACTCCCCCATAACTAGGGTTTCACTTGATACAAAATATTGGGATGTGACAAAAATTCATCATTAAAAGCTTTGTCAGATGATCCAAAGATAATATCATCAACATATAGTTGGCATACGAAAAGCTCCCCTTTAACCCTCTTAGTAAAAAGAGTGGGATCAATTTGCCCAACTTCAAATCCACGGTCTAACAATAACTCTCTAAGGTGCTCATACCATGCTCGTTGGGCTTGTTTAAGTCCATAGAGCGCCTTATCAAGCTTGTAGACATGGTTAGGGAAGTTGAGGTCCTCGAACCCCGGGGGTTGCTTAACGAACACCAACTCCTTTAAGTACCATTGAGAAAAGCACTTTTAACATCCATTTGTTGCAATCGAAAGTTATAACGGGATGCATAATCAAGAAGGATACGGATGGACTCAAGGCGAGCCACGGGAGCATAGGTCTCTCCAAAATCAATGCCTTCAACTTGAGAGTACCCTTGAGCCACCAATCTAGCCTTGTTCCTCACAACCATGCCATGTTCATCTTGCTTGTTCTTGAAGATCCATTTTGTGCCAATAACATTGCGGCACTCCTTTGGCTTCTCAACTAAATTCCAAACATTATTGCGCTCAAAATTGTTGAGCTCTTAATGCATGGCTTCCAACCAATCCGGATCTTCAAGAGCTTCAGACACTTTCTTCGGTTCCACCATGGCAATGTGAGCTTCATGATCACTAAAGTGTGCCAATTTCCTCCGGGTGGAGACCTTGCCTCTCACATCACCAATCACCTTCTTAAGAGTATGTTCACGAATTTCCATGGTTCTTGCAACTCTAGCTCGATGACGGGCTTCGATATCCTCATTGCATCTTGGAGGTGTCACTCGATCATCTTGATCGTTTGTGTCCCCGTCTTGACCGGAAAGATGACCTTGATCATCAAAAGGCACGGCTTCAACATTTGAAGAATAAGATGATTGAGCAAGGTGTTGATCATGGCTAGCATCACGAGTAGGTTAGTTGGGCTCTTGCATAGCAAGTTGATCAAGGGGTTGAGGGTCTTCAACTTGTTCTTGGGTTGGTGCAATAGGCTCTTCATTGGCAAGATTTTCTTGTGTAGATGAAGGCTCCACTTGAGTAGAGCATTGTCCTTCTCGATCCGCCACAAGGGTATCCTCAACAGAGCGGAAAAATCCCACACCCATTCTTCTTATGGCTTCTTGAGGAATTTCATCATCTACATCGGAAACATGAAATTGCGCCACTTGGGAGCCGTCATTTTCCTCGAACACTACACTACAAGATTCTATGGTACGCCATGAGGCTTTATCATAGGTTCTGTAAGTGTGGGATTTGGCACCGTAACCAACAAAGATACCCTCTAGTGATCACTAGTAGGAAAAGGCTTATAGGTGAAAAAAATAGCCGTGGCGCACCGTCATTTTGGTGCGCCACTAGTATATAGCCGTGGCGCAACAAAAACGGTGCGCCACTGGTAGGGCCTTACCCGTGGCGCACCAAAACTTGGGTGCGCCATGGCTATGTGGTGCCCGGGTTGGCAGGTCTGCCCTCTCCTTACTCGTGGCGCATCAAAAAGGGATGCGCCACGGATAACAATATAGCCGTGGCGCACCAAAATGTGATGTGCCACGGGTAATTTTTTTTTGACGTTTAAAATTTTGCTGGAAAATATCCTCACTTACCCGTGGCGCACGAAGGAAGTGATGCACCACGGGTAGTTAAATACTCATGGCCCACCACTATGACATGCGCCACGGGTAAGCCTAGATATTCAGATCCAGATCGAATTGCCTACCTTATCCTCTCCCACGAGTGGCCACTTTTTCTTTTTTTCATCGGCTCTCAGATCCAATCTGTAAGCCACCTACCTTATCCTTATCCTGATAAAAGCACATCCACACATTGCTCTCTCTCTGCCTCCTTCCTTCTCTCACATACGCGACCGAAGACCTCCATTCTCCCCGCGCCCCTTCCTTCTCTCACATACGGACGAAGGCCCCCCACAGCGGGAGCACGGGCCGTGCCGACGACGAGGAATTGGCCGCCGCAAGAACGCGTGGCCACCGCAGACGAGGACCAGCGGCCGGGCGCGGCGCCCCCCGTGGCCGAAGCAGGCGCCCCCAAGCCATCCGGCCCGCCGTGCGACGCTCCTCGTGGCTAGACACGCGAGAGCCCCCCAGGATGGGCGAGCACGCGGACGGAGCCGCCGGCACGCGGCGTCGAGGAGGAAGGGCCCCGGATGGCGGTCAGGCTCCAAGTCGAAGCCGAGCTCACCGCCGCCCCAGTCCATGACCTACTAGAGCTCTGGTGGCATCTCTTCCGCGACCTCAACGGCCAGAGCACCGCCACCGCTGCTCCTCATCAAGCCCCCTTCCTCCTCCCCGGCGAGAACGCCCACGACGTCCACCTACTCCGGCCGATGGTGACTATGGCCGTGACGCCGAGCATGAGCCTCCCGCCGTACTGGAGCTGCGAATCCGTGTCGTGGCGGCCATTCTCGAGACATGGTCGTCCAGCACGAGGCGCGGCCGTCCCGTTTGAACAAGGCGAACGCCCAGATTCGAAGCGCTGCCCCCGCACGCGGCGGTGGTGGCATTTTTTTACTTCTCTGAACACATAGCTGTGGCGCACCTAGATCCGTACCCATGGCGCACTTTAGCCGTGGCGCAGGATGCAGAGGTGTGGCACGGCTATTTTGTTACCCGTGGCGCACCGGGACACCTGCGCCACGGCTGAAATGTTACCCGTGGCGTGGCAATCCGTGGCGCAGGGCCCTTGCCACGGGTAACCAAAAATGGTGCGCCACGGGTAACTGTTTTCCTACTAGTGGATTTAGATTAAAACTTAGTTAAGCGACAACCTTTGATCAAACAGAAACACTTACAACCGAAAACACGGAAGTAGGAGATATTGGGCTTGTTGCCGGTGAGGATCTCATAGGGAGTCTTGTTGAACCCTTTGCGGAAGTAGAGCCGGTTGGATCAGTGACATGCCGTGGATATAGCCTCCGCCCAAAAACTCAACGGAGACTTAAACTCCGCTAACATGGACCTTGCCATATCCATAAGAGTCCGGTTCTTCCTCTCTGCTACCCCATTTTGTTGAGGGGTATAAGTTGCGGAATATTGATGACGAATACCCTCTTCACTCAGAAATTCATTGAGGGTGTAGTTCTTGAACTCGGAGCCATTGTCACTCCTAATTGCCAATATGGGGACATTGTGTTGACATTGCATTTCAATGGAGAAGTCGATGAAGGTTTGTTGGGTTTCACTCTTTGACTTGAAGAAATAAACCCAAGTGAATCTTGAATATTGATCAACAATTACCAAGCAATACTTCTTCCCAGCAAGATTAGCTTCGGGAACGGCACCAAAAATATCCACATGGAGGAGCTCCAAGATCCTCTTGGATGAAATAATAGTCTTTCTAGGATGGGGAGAATCATGCATCTTTCCTTCAACACATGCCCTACAAACACGATCTTTGGCAAAGGAGACATTTTCTTTTAGTCCGAGAATGTGGCCACCCTTGTGAAGACTTTGCAAAGTTCTCATGTTGACATGGGCCAAGCGGCGATGCCACAACCAACCCACGTCGGCCTTTCCGAAAAGGCACATCGAATTTGAAGTGGTTTCCCCCGAAAAGTCAACCACAAACAAATCATCTTCGATGTACCCAACGAAAGCGACCTTTAGAGTCTTGCTTCACAAGAGTGCCATAATATCAATATCAAGAAAGACGGCAAAGCCCATCTTATTAAGTGCACGAACGGAAAGTAAATTATAACCAAGGGTTTTGACAAGCATGACATTCACTAGGGTGATATCTCTAGCGACTACCACCTTGCCAAAACCCGATACCTCGGATTTTAATCGATCTCCACAAGTGACGGTTGCTTCATTTAGATTTGGTCTTATCTCCATCATTATCTCCTTGCGTCCGGCCATATGTTTTGTGCATCCACTATCAAGCACCCATTTTGACCCACCGGAAGCATAGCCCTACAAGAAATCATTCCTTTGATTTAGGTCCCCATTTTGCAATGGGTCCTCTTTTGTTAGCAACAAGGGTCTTAGGAACCCAAATAGAATGAGCAATAGGAATATTTCTATGACCAACAAACTTAGCATAGATATCCCCATAATAATCAACATATAAAATGTAGTGGGGGTTAGTTTTTCCCGCAAAGTCATCACAAGTGGTTTTGCCCCTTGTGGCACCACCACTAGCAATGTTGACCTTCTTGGCTTGAGGGATCTTCTTTGCTAGAGGAGCCCTTGCATCTTTCATGAAGTTCTCCTTCTTCTTTTCCTCCTCAACAAACCTGACACCAACTCTCCCTTTTTATGGAGTAACAAAAGGTTTCTTACCTAGGGAGATGGCCTTAGCAAGATTGATCTTCAACCTAGCATTTTACTCAATGATAACTGCATGATCACATGTAATAGGTGTGTTTAGGAACTAGGCACATCAATTTTAGACGGTTGAGCTTGAAGTTGTTCATACGACTTGGTGAGGGTAGAGTGTTCACTCTCCAATGCCTTGTGAGCCTTGGAAAGTTTCTCTAGCTCCTCGGTTAGTCTAGAATGACCAACACCAAGCTAGACCTTTTCTTTCTTACATGCTTTGTATTTTGCAATTGCATGGTCACTTTCTTTAATGAGTTTAGCAACAATTAAATCATTTGACTCTTCTATAGATTCTAGTTGTTCCTCAAGAGAAACCCTAAGTTCATGCTCTTCTTCGAGATTGTCTTTCAAGGATGCAATTTCCATAGCATCCTCTCTTTCAAAGTTGCCCTTGATCTTAAGCACCTCTCTAGCTTCACCATATTGAATCATAAGAGCCTCAACATGCTTATTGGTTTCACCTTGCAAGTTAGTTATGAAATGATCGAAGGCAACTATTTCCTCTTTAACTCTAAGACTAGTGGCATCCTTCACATTACTCATAGTCTTAGGAGATGAAGGGGATGATACCTCGTCGGTCTTGGCCATGGGACATCTTGCGGAGGGGATGGAGACGTTCTCATTGGGGAATTCAAAGAGGGAAGGAGATGATGAAGATGCTATGGCAATGGCGGCCACTCGACTTGTGGTTTCTTCTTCTTCTTCCCCGGATGAGTACTCTTCTTGAGCAAGCAACACAATTGTTGGGGGCTTCTTGTTGATGGAATTCTTCTTGAAGAATGGTTCCTTGTGAGTGATCTTTGACTTGTCCTTGCGAACAAGCTTCCCTCCATGATGTTCATGATTCTCAAATGAACATTCGGCCACAAAGTGATAGTGATCTTGGCAATTGTAGCAAGAACGAACCCTTTGGCCACCCTCCTTCCTTCCACTTGACTTGTTAACAAGTTCCTTTGCCTTGGACAGACTCTTCCAAAAGGCTTTAGATGTGAGAGCCGAATAGTCCTTGAGAGTATCTTCAAGATCTTTGGGATGCCAATGTGACACATCTTCTTGAGTCTCATCATCTTCGTCCTGCACCATACCTTTAGCCTTCAAAACAAGTGTGGTTCCCTTGTGCATTCCAATTGCCCGGGCATGAGCGTCTTTGGCGTTCTTGGCGGCCACCTTGAATGCCGCCATCTCTTGCATAACTTCATTAGAAGACATGTGGTGATAGTTGTGTCTTCCTTGGAGACTCTTCAAGTCGGTTGGTTCGAAAGGCATGAGGGCACTCACATACTTCCTCTTGATCCAAGCATCATCCACATAGGTGGCTCCAAGAGCTCTAAATTGAGTGGCAATGGTTTTTAGCCTTCGATACATGTCTTCATGGTCTTCGCCATCTACCATGAAAAATCCCTCGGCTTGGTTGCTCAAGACTTCAAATCTATTCCTCTTCATGCTCTCATTGCCAACAAACTCTTCGGTGAGAGTCTCCCAAGCTTCTTTGGCGGTGGCGTCATGTTCGATGTGAGTCATGTGCTTTTCTCCCACGGTGGTTTGAATCATGTTGAGGGCCAAGTCATTGAGTTGGAAATCCACAATCTCTCTTCTTGTCATGTTGTTTGGGTCGACGGCCTTGAATCCAACCTCAATGATTCTCCATAGCTCGATTGAAGCACTCTTGACATGCGATCTCATAAGAAATTGCCAATTAGAAAACAAGATGGATTAAGCCTAGGTGGATCACCCCTATTGTCTATATGAGGATGCAGAATAGGTGGGTCGGGGGAGTACACAAACGGAACCCCATGGTACTCCGCCTTCCCACCATCAATTTTAGGAGGGGATTCTTTAGATCCTTCACCGTCCTCAACTTGAGTGACGGAAGGGTTAACCTCAACGGAGGGAGATACCGGGGCTTTATTAGCATTCAAGAGTTGTGCCATCATTCCGTGCAACTCTTCCATTTGAGCACCCATGGATGCCTCCAATTTCTTGAATTCATCCATGGAGACTCCGCTAATAGTGGCCTCCGGCTCTCCGCTCTCGGGTGCCATAATTTCTTAGGCGGTGAAGCCTAATTAATGAGCCAAGGCTCTGATACCTATTGAAAGGATCGTATGGGCACCTAGAGGGGGGGTGAATAGGTGCTACACCAAATTTTAGTACTTTTTCAATTTTAGGCTTGACACAAAGGTAAATTCTCTAGATATGCAACTATGGTGAATTTACCTATATGATGAGCAAACAACTACGACTAGCCAATTAACACGGTACAAGTAAAGACAACTAAGGGATAGAGATAACCGAAAGTAGAAGCACGCGGAGGCAAGGATGTATTCCCGAGTTCCTCCTTGTTAAGGGAGTACATTTCATTGAAGAGGTGTGAGCTCGCCACAAAGGCCTACTCAAGATGCCTCAAAAGGCCTCACCCTATTCTCCGATGAACCTCACCACAAGGATTAGGTTCACCTTCCACTATCGGAATCCTTCAAGACGGAATTCGGAGCCTTTACAACGTTTTTGGGGCACACACCCACAACTTAATTGGGGGCTCCCAAATCAACAAATCTGTCATGATTACAACAAGTAGTAAGCAAATGAATCTAGGGAAAACCCAAGCAAACCCTAGAAATGAAATCCCTCAAGTGAATGAGGGGGAAATGAAGAACGGCTTGGTGAAGATGTAGATCGGGGCCTTCTCCTTCAATCCTCCAAAGATCAATGAGTTTGGGTGGAGGGATTGGGAGATCTCTTCGATTTGAGCTTTTGCTTGTAATGGAGGAGAGAGAGTTGCAAGAGCTAAATGAACCAAGGTAGGTGGAGGGGTATTTATACCCCTCCATAAATTCTAGCCGTTGGGGTAGCGAGGAGCTGGAACTTCCCGTGTTATGTACCGGAACTTCCGGCCAGGGTCCGGAACTTCCGGTGCGTATACCGGAATTTCCGGTGGGCCGGATACCTCCGGGGAGAATCTCCACCCAAAACCTCCGGGACCCCTCCCGAGAGGAAGCTCCAAAATAACTTATCCAAAATTCCACTGGAAACTTCCATGGCCGGAACTTCCGGGCTACCGGAAATTTCCGGGGCAAACTTCTGGGGAGAAGTTCCGGGACCCCTCCAGAGACGGATCCCAAAAATGACTTAGCCATTTTATCGCTTGGCTGGAACTTCTGGTCCAAGGGCCAGAACTTCCGGTCCTAGAAGGGCAGAAAACCACTCCAAAGCGATTCTCTTCTCCGTCTTCGATGTTGTCTTCGATCTTTTCACCTTCTGGGCCTAACCACCTAAAAAACCTGACATAACACTTTACCAAACATGATTAGCTGACAAAATGTGTTGTCAATATATCACGAAAACTAAGAGATGTTCTTTCATCTACCATCTTTCAACGCCGGTCAAAGGGGTAGACGGTGAATTTTGACTTTTTCCCATCGGGGTCAGTGTTTCGGCGAAACGGGGCTCCGGAATGTCGGAATCCCACCAAAAACAAGGTGGTGACACTTCATAGGTACAAAATTGTGGTGGGAGGTTTAAATGGCCAAGATCCTACTGCGGCGTGTGGCCGGCTTCAACCGAAATCAGTTACTCACTAGTGAAGTTTCTGGACTTTAGAGGTCGAAACTCCCCCTTTCGGGCGAACCCGTGGGAATCTTGTGACCACACGGGCTTGCTTTCTGGTCTCCCATCTTCCTATTCCCTACCGTAACATAACCAAGAAAAAAAGTCTACAAGCCTACCCTCTTTCGACGCCGGTCAAAGGGGTAGACGGTGAAGTTGGACTTTTTCCTATCGGGGTCAGGGTTTCGGCAAAACGGGGCTCCAGAGCGTCGGAATCCCACGAAACCCAAGGTGGTGACACTTCATAGGTACAAAATTCTGTTGGAAGGTTTAAATGACCAAGATCCTACTGCGGCGTGTGGTCGGCTTCAACCGGGATCAGTTACTCACTAGTCAAGTTCTAGACTTTAGAGGTCGAAACTCCCCCTTTCGAGCGAACCTGTGGGAATCTTGTGACCACATGGGCTAGCTTTCTGGTCTCCCATCTTCCTATGCCCTACCCAAATATAACCAAGAAAAAAGTCCACAGGTCTTCCCTCTTTCGATGCCGGTCAAAGGGGTAGACGGTGAAGTTTGACTTTTTCCCATCAGGGTCAGGGTTTCGACGAAACGGGGCTCCAGAACATCGGAATCCAACCAAAACCAAGGTGGTGACACTTCATAGGTACAAAATTGTGGTGGGAGGTTTAAATGGCCAAGATTCTACTGTGGCGTGTGGCCGGGTTCAACCGGGATCAGTTACTCACTAGTCATGTTTCTGGACTTTAGAGGTCGAAACTCCCCACTTTCGGGAGAACCCGTGGGAATCTTGTGACCATGCAGGCTAGCTTTCTGGTCTCCCATCTTCCAATGCCCTACCCCAACATAACCAAGAATAAAATTCCACAGGTCTACCCTCTTTCGACACGGGTCAAAGGGGTAGACGGTGAACTTTGACTTTTCCCAATCGGGGTCAGGGTTTCGGCGAAACGGGGCTCCGGAGCGTCAAAATCCCACCAAAACCAAGGTGGTGACAGTTCATCGGTGCAAAATTGTGGTGGGAGGTTTAAATGGCCAATATCCTACTGCGGTGTGTGGCCGGCTTCAACCGGGATCATTTACTCACTAGTCAAGTTTCTGGACATTAGAGGTCGAAACTCCCCCTTTCGGGCGACCCGTGGGAATCTTGTGACCGCACGGTCTAGATTTCTAGATTCCCATCTTCCTATGGCCTAGCCTAAGATAAGCAAACAAAAAAGTCCATGATGTACCCTCATTCGACGCCGGTCAAAGGGGTAGACGGTGAAGTTTGACTTTTCCCATCGGGGTCAGGGTTTCGACAAAACGGGGCTCCGAAACGTCGGAATCCCACCAAAACCAAGGTGGTGACACTTCATAGGTACAAAATTGTGGTGGGAGGTTTAAATGACCAAGATCGTACTATGGCGTGTGGTCGGCTTCAACCGGGATTAGTTACTCACTATTCAAGTTTCTGGACTTTAGAGGTCGAAACTCCCCCTTTCGGGCGAACCCGTGGGAATCTTGTGACCGCACGGGCTAGCTTTCTGGTCTCCCATCTTCCTAAGCCTACCCTAACATAACCAAGCAAAAAAGTCCATAGGTCTAGCCTTTTTCGACGCCGGTCAAAGGGGTAGACGGTGAAGAGTGACTTTTTCCCATCGGGGTCAGGGTTTCGGCGAAACGGGGCTCCGGAGCGTCGGAATCCCACCAAAACCAAGGTGGTGACACTTCATAGGTACAAAATTATGTTGGGATGTTTAAATGGCCAAGATCCTACTACGGCGTGTGGTCGGCTTCAACGGGATCAGTTACTCATTAGTGAAGTTTCTGAACTTTAGAGGTCGAAACTCCCCCTTTCGGGCGAACCTGTGGGAATCTTGTGACCACACGGGCTAGCTTTCTGGTGTCCCATCTTTCTATGTCCTACCCTAACAAAACCAAGCAAACAAGTCCACAGGTCTACCCTCTTTCGATGCCGGTCAAAGGGGTACACGGTTGATACGTGTCAAATGTATCTATAATTTTTGATTGATCCATGCTAGTTTTGTGATGTTTTCACATGTTTCTACTATCTTATTAAATCTTATTTATGCATTTTGTCTGACTAACCTATTGACAAGATGCCTAGTGCCAGTTTCCTGTTTTTGCTGTCTTTTCATTTCAGAAACTTACCACAGGAAATATTCTCGGAATGCACTAAAAATTTACAAGGATTTTTTATTCGCCAAGATGGAGTTTCAGTCCAAAGGGCAGTCCTGGGGGCCACCCACAGGGCAGGGACAACCCCCAGCCGCGGCTTGCCCTAGGGCGGTGGGTGGGCCCGCCCCTGCTCCTGGTGGGTCCCCTCGGCCCCCTCCGACGCCTATAAAATCAGATTAATTCCGAAAACGTCGAGGCGGCCATTATTTTCCAGAGAAGTCACCCCGAGGCGCCCGCCACCATAAACCCTAGTTGGGGGTGATTCTGAAGCTAATCCCGACACCCTGCCGGAGGGGAGATCGATCCTGGAGGGCTCTTCATCGCCATGCCTTCCTCCGGGATGATTTGTGAGTAGTCCCACCTTGGACTACGGGTCCATGGCAATAGCTAGATGGTAGTCTCTCTCCCTTGTGCTTCATGTATTGTGATCTTGTGAGCTTCCTAACATGATCAAGATCGATTATTCTAATGCTATGTGATATGTTTGCTGGGGTCTGATGGATTATTAAGTTATGATCAGATTGTGCATGATTCTTATATGTTGATTTATGTTCTTGCACGCTCTACGATGTGCATAGTTACTTTGGCCAAGTGATTGTGTGTATCTCCAAGAGGGAGTATTTATGCTAGATAGTGGGTTCATTCCGCCTTTTGTTCCTGGGCACGAGTGACAGAAACGTCTAAGGGCGAGGGTGTGCTGTTGCTACGAAGGAAAAAACAGTGGTGTTAATGTCTCTTTTGATATTAGTATTGCTTACTTCATGCGCTTTACTTAATGCAAATTTCTGTTGCTTGCAACTTAATACTGTTGGGTGATAGGCTGGATAGCGATCCCACGGTGGACTTTTTAGACAAAGATGCAGTTGGACTCAACAGTCTTTGTTTATTGTCATGATGCCTACATAAATATTATCATGTTCTCTATGTCATATCTAGATTTAGTTTGTGTTATAATCTTGTCAATTGTCTAGCTGTAATTTGTTTACCCATCATATGAGTGTTTTATTTACTTGAGAGACTCCACTAGTGAACCCATGGCCCTCGGTCCATCTTTTTACATTGATTGCAACCCTTATTCATCACTTTTCATCATCATTACTCCTCTGGTCCACTTTCATATTTTCATCTATTTCACTATACAATTAACTGCTTTGTTTTCTGCGAGACCGGAAAGATTGACAACCTTTCCGCCGTTGGGGCCAAAGTAATTGGTTAAGTGTGTGCAGGTCCATGTCTGTTGAAGATTAAGCACCAGAGATCTTCAACATTCACTTTGTTGTTGATTTCAAAGTCCTACAGGTTCGATAAACCTCGGTTCGTTAACGAGGGAAAATTGCTACTTACTACATCCACGCCTTCGCTTGGGGCACAACCCAACGCTACCATCACCGATCATCAAGCGGTTTTCTGACGCCGTTGTTGGGGACTTTATAGCTACAGAAAGGGGAGTCTCATACTCTAAATCACTTTACTTTGTTTTTGTCTTGGTTGCTTTATTTCTCGTTTAGTTTATTTTCTTGTTTCAAAATTTTAATACCCCAAAAAATTAGTGTAGTATTTTATCCTGTTTTATTAGTATGCTTAGTTCTTTGGTTGTTCTTAATGGCTACTTTCTTTGAAACTACATCTTTTTGTGGCTTTACAGAAGATCAACAAAAATACTATAAGGAACACCGCTTGTCGCAAAAAGGGAAACAACTTTGGGAATTTCTAAGAAAAGTGAACTTGTATGCTGAAATAATAAGTTTCCTCTATGATATAAAATGTTCTTGTGGGAGGCGCACTCCACACCTCCCCTTCCAATGTCAGGACAATGAAAATGAAACCTTAGCTTCTTATGCTAGGGAAAATTTTGATTTCTTTGATGTTGAACAGATTGAAGAATTTTATGCTTTTAAAGGTGCCTATGAAATTGCTTCTTTGCTGGAGAACATTGATAATGCTCGTTATCAAACTGATAATTTTACTATACTAAAATATTGCTTTGAAAATTACAATGATAATTATTATATTTCTGAATATGTTAAGAAAGTCTCTGTTCCAAAAGGAGAGACTGATGCTTTGCAGGAACCTATGGAGGAGGAAATTGCGAAAACTAAGATCCCATTAGGTGAAAAAGAGGAGGAGAGTGAGGAACAAAAGGAGGACCTACCTTCTAATGAAAGTAACTCTTTAACTCTTACTTTGTATGATATGCAACAACTTCCATGGCTCAAGAAAGACAAAAATAAACTGTCAAATGCTTTTCCTACTGTTACTTGTGATGAATTTAATGATACTAATTTATCTATGCCTCCAATTGCTATTTATGATAATAAAAAGCATGTTTTAGGTGATAGTCACATCGTTGAATTTGTTAATAATGCTACTGAAAATTATTATGAGAGAGGAAATTATGGTTGTTGGAGTTCTCATGTTACTAAGACACCTCTCTTTTTGTTGCAACTTTTGAAGTTGTACTTGCTTTGTCTTCCTATGGTACTAGCTTTATGCTTCAATGAATTATTTTCGTACAAAATGCCTATGCATAGGAAGTGGGTTAGGCTTAAATATGTTTGGTATTTGTTTCTTGATGCTCTCTTCTGTCAACTCTTATTCTTATTAGAGCATCATTGAAATCATTGTGCCTAGCTAAAAGGCGTTAAAGAAAAGCGCTTTTGGGAGGCAAGCCATTATCTTTTTCCTTTCAGTTTTCCTTAGTTATGGAGTTGTTGCCTCTGTAGCAACTTCAGTGTATCTTTTTGTTTTGGTTTTTTGTGCTAAGTTTAGCCTCTAATGCATAGAAAGTGCGAGGTATTGTTTTGCTGTCCAGAAACAGATTCTATGCGCCTATTGCTGAAAATCTCGAACAGTCCCTGAATTTTATCTTTTTCTAATATTTTTAGACATCAAACCTGATACTTTTATCTATATTTCGTTAGTTTTGAGTTTTCTGATTTGAGCTACAGAAGTGACTTGAAAAATTCGATCTTTACAGACTGTTCAGTTTTTGACAGATTCTGCTTTTATTTTGTATTCGTCTCTTTTACTATTGTCAAATGTGATACTCTAGAGGTGGAGTGTCATATTGAGGCTTAGTAAACAGTAGCTAATGCCCAATAAAGTTGTATGCAATTTGTATAGAGTTGAACACATGTGTATTTTAATTTATGAGCACTAACCCTCTAATCAGTTTATGAGAAGTTTTGTGTGAAGCGAGTTTTTAAGTTCCAAAGGAGAGGATAATGAAGAAATTGAAGATGGATCAGAGCTTAAGCTTGGGGATGACCCCATGGCACCCCCTCTGAATATCAAGAACCATCAAGCGTCTAAGCTTGGGGATGCCCAAGGCATCCCCTCCTCTTCATCGACTATCATAAGGTCGTCTTCATTGAACTACGTTTTTATCACTTTACATATTATGTGCTATGCTTGGAGCGTCTTTTTGCTTTCAGTTTTGTTTTGTTTGTTTACTGGTCATATCCTTGTTGGATCCTAGCTTTATTTGTGTGGGAGAGAGGCACGCTCCGCTTTTTCATTTGAATACTCCTTTGCTCCGCTTTTTCATTTGAGTATTCTTAGCTACTGTTTGTTTGCTAGTAAGCTCACCCTTTTAGCTTTTTATCTTGTTTAGAGCTGCTAGTTGTTGACGTTAGACTCTCTTGTTCTTCACTTATACTTGTTGGAGAGTTGTTATTGATAAATTGCCTGAATTGTCAAAGTGACAAAATGCTATCCATGTGATATTGGAATGAAATTTAAGCCTACATAGTCTTGTAGATCATTGTGTGGATACTTGATGCTTCTCAATTATTTTGAGATATTAAGAGGGATGCTTAAACTTGCTGGTTATTTGAGTGGAAATTGATTAGTAAAGAAATACAGTTAAAAGCTTGAAACTGTGTGGTGTTTCGTAGTTGTTAATTCATAAAGCTAATATTTCCATCAAAAGAACTGTTTGGTCAACAAGGGAGACAGTGTGGAGTGTTTATGGTTATGATTTACTGATGTCTTATGTTACTCTGTTACCGGTTAATGTTGGATGTTTGCTTCAAATACCATTTTTATTAAGCCAAAAAACTCTGTACTGAGTGTGATATCCACTCGTGCATCCAAATCCCAAAGCCAAACTATCTTGCCAGCTGAGTCCACCATATCTACCTATGCATGGTATTTCCTGCCATTCCAAGTAAATTTGTCATGTGCTACCTTTAAAACCTTCAAAATACTCTCATTTTGGTGCCTCTGTTTTCAAGTTCATGAGGAAGTAAGGAGGGGGTTCGTTACAGCTTATGTCGAGCAAGGTTTTTCTTTATTTTTATTTTTCCCCCTCTATTTCACCTGGTGTTGATGGTTTACATCCTCACTTGAATCAACCCAAGAGCGGCTTAAGAAAAATATAAATATAACTCACCATTCTCCTCCGCACAATGAAAATATGTTTCATGTTGATATGATATTATGGTTTTGCATTGGACTAATTTGTTTCATGTTGATATAATATTATGGTTTTGCATTGGACTAATCTATTTCATGTTGATATGATATTATGGTTTTGTATTGGACTAATCCTTTATTGCGTTGGACTAATCCTCTATTGTTGGAATTGTTGTTGAAAGAAACTGGATTAAATGAACCAACCCTCCAAACTTCGATAGGGTCAGTCCATAGTGCCACCAATCTGAACGTTGAACGCACTACCACTGTCGCCCAAATGGGAGAGCCATAGCCTATGTAACCTATCAAGCCTCCTTTGATGCTACCCACTTGGCAAGTCTAGTCGGATACTGCATAGTTGTGGTCGGGGCTAGTCTTGCGAAGGTTCTGGAGCTAGGCGTTGCTCATGAGTTGGGCACGTGCCAGATTCACTTCGTCATAAGACTTAGCCTGAGTGGTAAGTCGGTAGCTATACAAGGAGTGTCTTGGTAGCGTGAACGGTTATGTAAGTGTATCTTGCCGTAGCTAAGTAAGGTGCATTTAGATGGGTGGTAACTACAACCTCTCGAGAGTTTGTCGTCTAGCAGCTAGCCTTGTTCCTAGGTTATGGAACAGTTCATTGTCGGTCACACTATATATCCTTTGTCGAGTCCGGAGGTTAAAGTGAAGTTCGGTTTGAAACAAAGATGAACAACCTGACTACAATAGGCTGATGCAGGGAATGTTACTTGAGTCGTGGATGGTTACCCGTGTTTGGGGTGACGGTGTGATCGTTGGAAGCCTAGAGTTAGGCCCGAGCCAACGTCAGCAGTGCATGCCCCGAGCAGAGATATGAGGCCAGTGGGCCTAGCAGTTTGACAGATGTGGAAAGGCCATTAGGCCTAGTGGTGATGACAGGTGATGTTAAAATACTTGGTACCAATGGGTACCCCCGTTATTCGTCACAGGTAATTTCTCTTGTGTGATCACCGGTACACGATCCAACCCCACCTGGCTTGGACTCTGTACCTGTGATACCCCGTTGTTTGCATATGCCATGTTTTGTTGTGTTGACATGTTGTCACCCATTTGGATTTCCGTAAGTAGACACTTGCCTTGTTTAGATTATTTATGTTGCTAGCTACTTGTTGCCTGATTGCTTGACTGTTCATGTCTTGTGGTTGTTTTCTTGCGAGTATGTCATTGTACTCAAGCTGGCTTTTCATGTGCCTAGACGTTGAGAGGATTCACCTTCTACCATAGCAAAGAGATGGAGCAAGAGCGTGCTAGGATCAGTAGCCCAGCCAAATGCTTGTGGAATGGAGCCACTCCAAGCCGTTGCTTTAGTTGTCTTCCGCTGCCAGTTAAAACCCTGTCCCGAGCCATACTTGGCCATGACAATTTTCATGCCTTGATGCCCATGTAAACCATTTGTAGCCCTCTGGGCTTGATTGTGTAATGATATTTCCGCTATGTTGCATTGTCGTAACGTGCATCCAGATAACCTAGGCTGGCGCACGGGGCGATCGCCTCTCTGGCAACAGGTGTCAGAGGGGGGTGCCACAGAGCATGGTATCAGAGCACCAGGCTGGCTGTAGACTACCCTAGCATGGAGAGCCCCGCCTTACTTATGCCCGACAACGACCCGATGGATTTAACCCATATCCCCTTA
This sequence comes from Puccinellia tenuiflora, assembly GCA_012064385.1. Lineage (NCBI taxonomy): Eukaryota > Viridiplantae > Streptophyta > Magnoliopsida > Poales > Poaceae > Puccinellia > Puccinellia tenuiflora. The sequence goes on along the minus strand of QRDG01002472.1, from coordinate 335,819 downwards.
ACCGGCATGGCTCGTGTCGGTCAACAGTATGGTGCAGTAAAACTTGTCCCAATCTTACCCAACCAGACTCGCCGGTTTCTACCTTGAGAAGGAATCGACCCTACCCATTAGTATGAAACCCAAGTCCTAGCTACCTATAAAATCCCACCCTCGCGTGGTATCCTTTGGAACCCAACTCTCTTGAAGCAGACCCCGCTCAGGAATCTTGCGCTCTCCTCTCTCCCAAGTGCATTAGCTTGACTTTTTAGATGGCACCTACCCTTGTTTTCGAGACCACCGCTGAGTTTCGCCCCGGTTTTCCACCTCTGCACTGGGAAGCTGCTCGCGATATTATTGGTTGTGTTTCTCACCCGGTGTACCATGTATATCGGTCTAACCTCTCCTCCTGTGTGAGTGAGTATCATGCCGATGTGTATGTCACCACAAGTGCCTTAGGAAGCGCGACGTTGTACGTGAGTCAAAGCCACTTCGTGGATTCCCCGGAGATGCAGCTTGGAAATGTCTCGCTCGTCTGCAGTACTTTGAAGCCGTGATGGAACCTCCTGCGTCTCGCTTTTTCCCACCAAGATCCCTTGCAGGCCCCAACCATCCCATGGTAAGCATCGAAGTGATGCTTAACTCTACCTTCTGACATCTCGTAGCCTACACCACCGCCTTGGAGAGCATCCTTGTCTACCACTTGGAGGAATGCCATTTCAATAGGCAAGCCCTTGGCCGAGTCCCGCAACCAACAGACAACAACCCAGCTCCGCAAGGACCAGTAACAATTAAACTCCAGAGGCCACCCCCAGCAATGGAACCTCTGAAGTTTGGACTCGATACCTTTCATCCAGGACCAGCCGCAACCCACGCCCTCCAACCCCTTCGCAGCTTTGGTGTTGTGCCAGAAGGCATCCCTGAGACTCTAGACATGGTGGCGAGGAGCCTAGTGGATACCAAGATTTGCTTAGGACCAAACCTACAAGCTCCTGAAGGCAGCAAAGTGAATGAAGCCCAGACCAAGTCCCCACCAAGTGAGGAGTCCTAAGTTTGTAGGTGAGAGTTTGTGAGGTTGTTTGTTCTTCTGTGTTTGCTTGTATCGCATGTTACCTTGGAAGCTCTTATGGGACTTGTTATTTCAACTCTGTGTAAAAACAATGTCGAGTGTTTAGTAGCCATTGTGTGCTTGTTAACCGGTATGAATGAAATGATTATGCCGTACTGCTGCAAGTTTTTGGGGGCCATAAAATGCAGCATTACTTTCTAAAATGATATTTTCCCCGAATAGCAAGTTCTACTATCTGTGTGATAGTGCCTCTGCAATTCTCTCTGCTGCAAGAACAGATATGTGACAGCTGAGGGAAAATTTTCAATAATACAAATCGGGACCTAATTCTTCAGAGGAGACAAGCGATACATCAACTGAGTTCAGTACATAAGGGAAATTTCGGAAACAAAGGATATGACATCTACTCCAACGTACAACACTACAACTACCTCAGTACAGATACAGAAGAGCACCCCAGAAAATCCTACTCCCTGTCGCGCTCAGTGGCGTCACCTACAGATGAGGCAGGCTCACCCGGAGCCGAATCGCGAGCCGCGCGACGACGACAGACGGCTCGAGCTCCCAGCTCGTTCCCCACCAGAGGAGCAGCCGCAGCGGCCACCGGCGGCCGCACCACCAGCTCACCCCTGCCGGCACCGCAACAGCGTCACAACCAGTGCCGCACCACCAGTCATAAAGAGCCACCAAGAGGAGGACCACCACTACATACAACAGTGCTACCACCACTAAAGCCGTGATCCAAAATATCACGATGACGAACAGCTGCTTGAAGAATCCCGGTCCCTCCCGTTGCGTGTAAAATTCGTCGAGGATTGCTGAAATGAAACCCATGGTGTTGATGGAAGAGGAGGGATTTTCGGAGACCTCCGTTTATAGCTGCGAAGCTCAGATGCCGCGCACTGCTCAGCCTCGCGCGGGAAAAGAGAGGAATCGCGCGCAATGCTCGGCCAACTTGGCGCGAAATCGTCGAGGCACCCAAAGCCGTGATGGCCGCTGCGTATTTGGACCGCATCCGCAGTAGTGCTGCAAAGGAGTGCCTCGCACACTTAGTGTCAGCCAGGTATGAAGGGAGATGCTGCGAGGAAGAAGAAAATAGAAAGGAAGAAGGAGACTGCCAGGTGGACCCCGGTCCCACATGTCAGCGAGCAAGAAGATAACCCTCTGTGTGCTTCTATCCTTTTCTCAGAAGATTAGTCCCTCGTCTCTCCAGTGTCTGTAAACCAATTATTGGCGACACAGATGTTTTCTTATATAAAAAAGAAACCTTGTTGTTTTTTTCCAAACCTGTGTATATACTTGAAAAGGTATATACAACTTTTCAAAAATATCTAGACCAGGGACATGTTTAGCGTATCCCTAACCTTTTGTTTTACAAAATTGGGTAATTATTTGTCCAAGTTAAATCCAGGTTATTGAGTGACGATCTGTGTGTAGATCTTGTTTGATCTTGCCATGCTTGTATTTGGTTGAACTAAAACCTTAGATTTAATTTTTTTTATAACCACAGTAGAAGATCCTATGTTGATTGATTATGTGAGCCCCTGCCATGCCATCCTTAGAATGCATTGAGTGTGATAGAAATGTCATGCTTTGATAATGTTTTGTTTTAATAAAATATCCTGCTGAGTGTTGATCCTTTTTAGTGCTAAACTTCAGTATTTTGTAGAAAAGGTTTTGTAAGAAGTTTTTCTAATATAGGGGTATATTAAACCATACAAGAAATATCTCGTATAACTCCGGTAATCCCCGTAAGTCTCCGAATCTCGGGACGAGATTCTTTTTAAGGTGGGAAGGTTTGTAACATCCCAAAAATTCGTCCCAAATTTTAGTGGTGTTTTTTCACACCTGAAAAACTTTTTCTATTTTCAAAATGTTTTCTTCGAACCTGTTGGTCTTTGATTTGAATTTGGTTTCTCTCTCTTAGAAAATTTCCCAATAATCCTCGATCCTTGTCGACCTCCACAATAATTTCATACCCTTGTTTTGCCGGTCGAACATTGATTCCATTTGAACATTCGAAAACCCTCCTACCTGTCCTACCCAAAGCCACCACCACAATTATAGCTTGAAATAAATTCCACCAAGATACCATATGGTTCCCTCATACATATGCCTCACTCCCATGGAAAAACATTTCATAGTCCCATGCAATAATTCCAAGTTTATACATATTTCCTATTATGCCATTTTCAATACAAAACTTATCTGGACACCTTGCACTCATCCAAAAATTCTGAAATTTTGGTGAGGTGCATGATTTAACCTCCTGACTCCCCTCTCCGCGGCGCCGGCTGAAATCTGGAAGAGGAAGCAAATTAACCGGCCTGCTCCGGCCGGTGTGAAGATCACAACGTCGAGGATGACGCCCTCGAGGGACTTAACATCCCAAAGAAGAAGTAAGTGAATCTTCCCCATTCCGTTGTCAGACTTACTTTGCCAGCGAACTCACCTGTGTTGACTGTTCATACTTTTCGCAGACTTAAGCCTACTGCTCCATTGAAAAAGGTAGTCCTTACTCGGAAGAAGGGGAGGAGTGCTTCCCCTGCTATCGCGCCTCCAACTACTCCAGCTTTTAAGTCATCTGCTATAGAAGAGGAGACCTTAGTTGGTCCATCGGAGCCGGCTTCCACTGCTCGGACTCACGCCTCTGTGACACCGACTTCCGAATGGACCGCCACAACAGGGAAAATGTCCATGACTCCTGAGGAAGAAGAAGCTGCGGGCGCGACTAAGGATACTCCCACCTTCAATCCGGTCAAGGAGGAGCCTTTTGATGATGATGGCAATTTAAAGGAGGCTTTCAAAAGACAATTTGTGCCTGTGCCACATAGGCTCACCCGAGAACGTCCTGGGATTGCTCGAGTCGTCGAGCTGGATCACGACCGCGTTTACATCCTCGACGAAACCCACAAGACTCATCATGAGCACTTTGAAGAGGGTGTTGCTCTCGTCAGGAAGCAGATGGAGGTAGCTGTCCTAACCATCCTGTAGCGCCCAAGGATTATGCCAGATTTATGAATTAAATCCTGCTTAAATCTTGAATAATTCTTTGACCAAAAAATTGATCATCCTAGGCCCCGAGTATTATGCAAGAATTATGAATTAAGTCTTGCGTAATACTTTAGAGTATACCTTTTAGGATTTTTGGGTTATTAGCCCCCACGAATCAAATCGTCTTTTGCCCGACAGAAAAAGTTGATTTTTGAGTTTTCCCAAATGATTATGCCAACAACCTTATTCTTTAGGCTGAAAAAATGCAGCGGGCGCACGATATGACTACCGAGACTGTGGCCTCTCTTAGTGAGAGGAAAAAGGAAATCTGCCTCCTTCAGGCGGAGCTTCAAGATAAGGATGCCGTCATTGCCACCCTAGAGACTGACCGCCAATCCAACCAAGGTAAGTTCACTCTATTATTTCTGCGGCAAAATTCTGTGCCGACAAAGCTATTGACTGTTGTCATTTTGCTGAAGCCATGATTGATAAGGCGAAGGAGGTGCTTGGAGACGCTGTCAGCATCACCCGGCTCAGTGAGTAAAACTTTGCTGTCTTTAAAGAAAACCAGCGGGTTTCAAAGGAGTTGGAACAAGTGAAGCTTGAGCTTGCCAAAGCCAACGAGGAGCTCACCTCCCTTGCGAACAAGAATGCCAGCACCGTCCAGGATCTGAAAGATCAACTCAGCCAGGATGAATCCGCTACTGTGGACGACAAACTCTTAGGTAAAACCTTATAAAACTTGTGCGCCCAGTGGCTTACTTTTTTTATTTTCTTTGTCGATAGAATGCCTATTCTTGACTTTGCCCTTTTATATTGCAGTTCCAGCCAGCATTGGAGGAGACCTAGGGGATGAGTCCCGGCTTAACCGGATCCTAGAACTTGGAGAATTGGTGCCAAAGCTGCTGGCATCAGGGGAAGCTTTTACAAAGAAGCTTTTCCCTACGGATGCGCCCACCTGCTCAAACTGACGGATTTGCCCGACATCCTCGGACAAGCCATCGAAGGCTTTGATGAAAGGCTACGTTCCAGTGCCAGAGGCGGTGCCAAGACGGCGATGGGTCTGATGATGGCTCACTACCCTAACGCGAAGCCATGGTGGGTGGCGTCCGACTTTCCAGAGATCAAGGAAGATGGCTCCCTCCTTAAGCCGGAGGATGAGAAAGCCATTATGAGCTCTATTACCGACTACGCTTGCAAAGTGGCCAACATGGTGTCTCTGTCCGCCATTTTCAAAGATGTTCCTCCTCCGCCCTCTCCCGAGGAAGATTCTGATGACGAGCAGGAGCAAGCTGATGACGATGCCTGAGGCCGTTCCTGAAAAAACATTATCTTATGCGTTAAGTTGCCCCAAACAATTTATGTCTATATATTATTAACTTTTAAGTTGTGATGCTGCTTTTGTAGAAAACACTATGCATTTCATTTAAGGTTGCGCCTGTTGACGTTATCTGGCTTTTATGCTTTAGCTTTGTAACAGCCCCAGCTTGGTAATGAAAAATACGAAGAATTTTTTGACTTTTTGTTTTCATGTTTGCATCATGGCATGCTTTTAAAATTGCTATTTCCAATAAGCAAGAATTGAAAATATTTAAAAGAGGGAAGACGAACTTCCCCAAAACCTCCAACCAAAAGCAATGCCCAATTTGGCAACAAACTAAATGAACTTCCAAATTGTTTAGTAAGTTCCAAGTTTGCATCTTACCACCTTCTCTCGATTTCCAACTGTTGCCAAATAATAAATAAAATTGAGAATCCCAAAATTGGTTTAATTCAATTCTATTTTTGGAACCAACTAAACCTTTCAAAAAATTCAAACTAAAATCATGGGGAGCTTCTTTACTATATTGGGAGCCTCCATGACTAATTGCATTATTTTTGGAAATATTTAAATACTCCAAATAAATAAATTTTGGAAAATATCAAAAATGACCTTAATTAAAACCTGTGAATAAAGGTTAGCCTAAACATTTTATTTTGGGGCACCAATTTTTTTTTTTTGAAAGTAAAAGACTGTGAGGCAAAAGCCCCACAGCAGCTTTATTGTATAAAAACAGAAATTAAAAGCATATGTACAAAGAAAAACTACTACCTACCTATAATTACAAAAATTTACAACAAGCTGCCTATCCAGGCTCTAAGTGACTGTACATGTTTCTGCTTAATCCTATGCTCAAGCATAGTGATATCATGGGTAAAATTTCTCTTCCAACCAGTAAAACTAGGCCTCTCATTCTCAAAAATCTTGCCATTTCTCTGTTTCCAAATGTTCCAGCATGTCAGAATAACCACTTCCATAAAGAAAGGCTGTTTGAAAGAGGCTCTAGCCTGAGCAACCACTAATTGCAGGTCCTGCCCTGGAGGCCACTCAATCTGCAGATAGTTCCATATTCTCTGGCTGAAATTGCAATGAAAAAACAGATGCATTCTATCCTCATAAGCTCTAGCAAGGCAAAGCACACAATCATAGTCAGCTGTCACTTGCCAGTTCCTCCTTTTCAACAAATCTCTGGTGTTCAGTCTATCATTAAGCAGCAGCCATGCAAAAAACTTTGTCCTCATAATACAACAAGACTTCCAGATCCATCTTGAAACATTTGTATATGGCATGCCCTCATGTAACTTGTTATAATATTTGGCAGAGCTGTACCCTGGACCCCATCCATAGGTCCAACTATCTTGATCCAGAGACAGAGGATAAGACTGCATAATCAAAGTAAGCTCATTGTACTCCTGATAAGCCTGCTCCGACAAAGGAAGATAGAACAAGGAAAGCAAATCCTCCTCACCATAAACCTCTGCAGCAGATAGCGTAGGGTCCAGAACAAAAGAGAAAAGCCTAGGATATCTTTCAGCCAGGGGCTGCACAGAACCATTCAAGAGCCACTTGTCTGACCAGAATAGGAAAGAGTCTCCTCTACCTGGTGTCACCGCCGCAACCTCCCTGAATTGATCCACTAATTTCATTAGATCCCTCCACCAAAAGGAGCCACATGGATTCTCAGCATGTGGCACTTTCCCCTGATAATGATTAAACCAAATAAGTTGAACCCATGGCACATTAACCTTGTTATAAAACTTGTCCAGCATTTTAAGCAACAGGGCCTCATTTTTCCGTTTAAAATTAACAATCCCAACTCCACCGAACATCTTGGGCTTACAAAGCATATCCCAGGCAGCAAGAGCCTGCTTAGGAGTATCCTTATTGTCCCTCCACAAACACTGCCTCCCCATGACATGTAGGAGCTCCACAAAAATTGGGGCACCAATTTTTGTGGAGCTCCTACATGTCATGGGGAGGCTATATGAATTTTTTCAAATTTTATGAAAATGTCCTGGTGCCTCAATTAAATCATTAAAACTGCTGTTGGACCAGTTTGTAAATAAAGGAAATTGAAATAGGGGGGTTTTTGTGAATTTTTTTCCCGCACAGTGGCGGCCATGGCACTGGCGCCATGCCGCCACCTCCTCCGCGCCCATGCCGCCGCCCCACTCCCTCCTGGCCATGCCGCCCGGTGGACAAGAGCACAAGGACCCCCCCCCTGCTCCTCACCCCGTTCCCCACTTGCTTCCTCCCTCGTCTCGTTCCTCTCTCCCCGCCCGAGCTCCACTCCGGCCGCCGCCTCGGTCGACCACGCCACCGACATCCGGAGCAGCCCCGGTTAAATCAAAGACACTGGGGAGGACTGCCGCCTCCTCCTCTTCTTCCACAAGCAAGGAATCGGGCTGAAATCACCGGTATTGACGCCGGCATCCGTGACTCCGTCCACACCCGGCCGAGCTCCGCCAGCCCGATTCCGTCACCGCCGGCCATCCCCTCGCCGCACGGACCACGCGTGCGTGTTTCCGGGTGAGCTAGCTTCCTTTCGCGCGTTTCCCCTCTCCCTCTCTCGCCGCCGTTCGCCGTCCGTCGGTCGCCGGCGTCACCGTGCACGCGCTCCCGGCCTGGACCCCGGCCTGACCGGCCACGAGGCCAGCCGGCTCGGGCCAGTGCCCGGCCTCGCTCTCGGCCTGGGCCGGCCAGAGGGCCGGACCCCTCGGGCTGGTCCCCGACCTGCACGCCAGCCTAGGCCGGCCACGAGGCCGGTAGCCTCAGGCACCGCCCCGGCCTGGCCCCGGTCTGGGCCGGCTCTGAGGCCGGCCATCTCAGGCACCATCCTGGCCTGGGAACCGGCCTGGGCCGACCTGTGGGCCGGCCTAAACAGTAAAATCTATTAATTAGCTAAATTCAAATAATTGCTAACTATTTAAATAGTGCTTCAAATTTAGCAAATAAAATATCAAATTGTTCAGAAAAACAATATCTACTTGTTAGTAACATTTCCATGCTCAATTGGAAAATAATTTTGCCTTTAATTATGAAATCCTAAAATGGTACAAATAATACCAAATTGGGAAAAATAATAACTTGTTAAATAATTAACCAAAAATGATGAATATAATATCAAAATTACCAGCAATTCAATTGCTATCTAATCATGCTAGTTTTAAATCATAACAACAAATTTTACTTTGATGTTATCCTTTAATTGTTTAAACGAATTAAATTCAAATAATTATTTAAATCGCTATTTATTCTTCGGTACCCAGAAAATTACAAATAAGGTACCAAAACGATCGGAAGGACCAACCCTATCCATTCATATCATGATCATGCATATTTGAGCAACATTTCTAATAATGTAATAAATTATAAATAATGTGGTCACTAAAATAAATATGGGGTTGTTTCCAAATAATTGCACTAATTATCTGGAACTCCATTTAATTTATTAAATAAATTAAATAATGATATCTTTGCATAATCTTGTCATGTCATCTTGTGATTGTGCATTCAATTTGTCTTCATGTGATTTATTTGTTCTTTTGTATTATTTTTGGGTATCGATAGATTCCGGAGTTGAGGTCACCCCTACCTACCTCGACGAGCCGTACTACATGCCCCGGCAGCAAGGCAAGAGATAACCTAACCTTCTTGCCATCTAGCATCCAATTGTTTTCTAAAATTATTTTATCCACAATAATATTACATGCGATTCCAATATCAATTTTTGATCAAGATGTAGAGTATCCTATGAATGCATGTTTATCCCCTGAATCATCACATGTTTCCCCTCCTATGAACCGTAGGTATGATGTGTTGGCCGGATACAAATATAATTGTTGTGATATGCTTAGCTATGCTTAGCCATGCTCAGTCGTATTTCTATTTACGTCCGTTGATTAAATTTCATATTGATGAATGATGATGGAATGTTCGGACATGGTGGTTGTTGTTGGTACTTAATTAAATTGCTTAAAAGGCTTGGGTGAGTTGCCATCGGGGATGGTGTTTTGCCTCACTCTTGCCCCTAGGTGCGAGTTCCTATCTTCGGACTCAAGGTTTGAGCGTGCTGCCATTGGTGGGTGTATGGGCGCCTTACTAACTGAATAATGTGTGCGGGTGTATCCAAGGGTCCTCTTGTTCGGTTTTCCAATTGAATGTGAGTGGAAAAGAAGATGTTGATGAGGATTTGTGTTTAGGACGTGGCGATGGGGCAGGGGCTGAAATAGGCTGGGTAAACTTGCCCTGTGGCCACTGATGACTCTTGGATAGTCTCACGCGAGGTAAAGGTTTAACCACGCCCGCTCGCCGGCCTTCCCCGGAAGAGGGCCAATAAGGTGAGCCGGACGGTACCAATGGGTAAATTAGTACACCCCTGCAGGGTTAATCTTTTCGAAAAGCCGTGTCCGCGGTTATGGACGCCTTGGGAATGGATTTACGGGATCATAAACAACTTTGACCTAATTAAAACTTGGCAGCTAGAGGTTGCAATTACAACGCGTGGCAAAGGTTCATTTCCTCGAGGGTGATTCGGGGAAGTGCCTTGGTGATGATGATTCTTGGTACTACTTGGTTCGATGAGAACCGACGGAAAATGTTACTCTCTTATCCCTTTTCCAGAAAATATTCTGAGTAGTCGATGCCATGGGTCTTTTATATCTTTTACATGAAAATCTAGCCTTATGCAAATTAAGTACATATAGCTTTAGAGCTTCCGTCAGCATTGGGCCTATATCGCCCTACTAAACTTGCGAGTACATCGTACTCAGTCTCTCTTTGCTGCCTATTATTTGTATTTCAGAGGAGGACGACACCGAGCAGCTAGGTGGGTTCTTCGTGGATGTCGACTAGTAGTCCGGGGTTCCCAGGTGGCAGCTTGGGACCGTGGAACAAGCTGGCTGGGATTCGTTTATCTGTAGGCCTCTTAGGCCATATTTGCATCTTGTTGTTAGACAACACTACCCGTTTCCGCTTGATGTACTGATGGATCTGTGATCCCTTTTGTGTGTAATATTTGTATCTTTCTCATATATGAGTTGCTATATGAGTTTTTGTGTCGTAGAGTCTGCAATGTGCCAGTTGTTCCACAAGTCTTGATCTCTCTACTATACGTGATAGCGATGTCTGAGCTTATGGCATGATTGAGGTGTTGTGTGCCGATGATCCATTCTGAGCACACCTGCCAATGGGTTTTGGCCTGGGATTGGTAAACCCAGTAACCTTCGATTGTGTAGCATGACCAGTTGCACAACGCTTCACTGTATAGTTCTGGGGTCGAGGCGCTACAAGTTGCTATCAGAGCAGGACTGCCTATCGGAAACCCTTTCTATTGGTCGATGTCGAGTCTAGTAAAAAATAGTTATAACCTAAAAATTAGCTGTGAAAACCTTCTTAGGATTCTTTTTACTCGTCATCCAACTCAGTCTACTCTGAGCTCTTATCTCTATTTGTTTTAAGCTTGGTGTCGAAGTTTAGGTTCTTGGGGTTGGGTTCCTACCATCCAGTGTTTGTATCGAGTCCGTTGTTTCCGTTTGCTATCGCCGCGATGACGTGATGTCTCCGTGGTTGACTATAGCTGTTTTGTGCTTGAGCTATCTAATTTCTCCATATCTGCAAGGACTCAAATGATCTATCCAATTGTTCAGAGTTGATTACTAATTATGCCCTTGTTCCAAATCTTCAGAATGGCTCCTACCCGTCGTGGTAACCCCGGTGACCCTGATGCACCGCCGCCACCCTCAATGGCGGAGGTCCTGATGGCTATCGAGGAGAACCGGCTGCGAAATGAGCGTCTGCTCGAGCAGCTGGTGCAGCAAGGGGCCAGGAGGAACACGGACTGCAACACTCTCACCGAGTTCTTGCGGTCCCAACCTCCCACCTTCTCGGAAGCTAAGGAGCCGTTTGATGCGGATGATTGGCTCCGGGATCTTGAGCGCAAGTTTGCCGCTCTGCGGGTTCCGGTGGTGGAACAAGTCAACTTCGCCACCTACCTACTGACTGGAGCCGCCGGCTCCTGGTGGGAGAGCCACGTGTCAATTTTTTACGCGGGCCACGTCTTCACATGGGCGGAGTTCCGCACCACCTTCCGTGCGGCGTACATCCCCAAGCCCATCATGGACCTCAAGAGGCGGGAGTTCCTGGACTTGACCCAGGGACGCATGGACGTCCAAGCCTATGGGCGGGAGTTCAACCACCTCTCGCGTTACGCCCCTCGGGACGTGACAAATGACGAGGACAAGCAATACCTCTTCCGCAAGGGGCTCGCACCTCGCCTCCGATACGAGCTCCTACCCTTCAAGTTCCAGTCCTACCAGGAGCTCTACAACCAGGCTCTCACTATGGAGCAAGGTAGGAAGGAGCTGGAGGCTTCCAAGAGGCCAGCTGCCACCGACAACCAGAGCTCCTCTTCCTGTGAGGGCAAGAAGCGCAGGGTCTTTGTCCCCTTCAGCGCCATGCCTCATGCACCCTTCGTGCCAAGGCCTTCAGGGTTCAGGCCACCTCCGCCTCGCCCAGCTACCTCGACCTTGGGTGTGGCTGGAAGTGGCTTCCGCCCTCAACTGCCTCCACCACCACCGAGGCTCACTTGCTTCGCTTGTGGCCAGCCGGGGCACTACTCCCGGGAGTGTCCCCAGAAGGCACCGGCTACCGCAGCACCTGCACCCTCTACCCCAGCCGCCAAGGCCATGACCGTCAGTCGTGGCCGCCTGAACCACGTCTCGGCTGAAGGAGTCGAAGAGGATCCCGGAGTTCTTATGGGTACGCTTCGAATTAATGCATATCCAGCTTCAGTCTTATTTGATTCTGGAGCATCGCATTCATTCATATCCATAGCATTTGCACACAACCATCAAATCCCATTTGTGAATATGGACTCCCCGCTAGTGGTCAAAACCCCAGGCTCTAGCTGGCACACTAAATAGATTGCTCCGGACGTCCAGATCATCAGAGGCTATTGGTCCTTTCCGTTCCAGCTGATAGCACTGAAGTCAGATGGGCTAGATGAAATTCTGGGGATGGATTGGCTAGTCAAATATAAGGCCAACCTGGACTGTGCTGCCAAATCTGTCACCATGATCCACCCAACCGTCGGACTGGTGAGTTATTGGTCACCTTCGTCCGCAGCTCCGTCTGCTGCCCCTCCTCTCTCACCGGAGATCAGCTTATGTTTTCTGGAAGGAACCACACCGCCTGAAATGCATGAAGTTGCCGTGGTGTGTGATTTCCCTGATGTTTTTCCAGAGGAATTGCCTGGCATGCCACCTGATCGCAGCGTGGAGTTTGTGATTGAGTTGGTTCCAGGGACCGCCCCAATTTCCAAGAGGCCCTACCGCATGCCAACAGAAGAGCTAACTGAATTGAAGAAGCAACTGGATGAGTTGCTGGAAAAAGAATTCATCCGGCCGAGTAGCTCACCTTGGGGCTGCCCGGTCATCTTTGTCAAGAAGAGGGATACAAATGTTCCTCGGCTGGTTGTTGATTACCGCCCTTTGAATGCGGTGACCATCAAGAACAAGTACCCCATTCCTCGAATAACTGACTTGTTCGATCATCTAGCTGGTGCAACGGTATTCTCCAAGATGGATCTGAGGTCAGGCTACCACCAGATCAAAATCCGAAAGGAGGATATTCCGAAGACACCTTTCACTACCCGCTATGGGTTATATGAGTACATCGTCATGTCCTTCGGCCTCACAAATGCTCCGGCTACCTTCATGAGTCTGATAAACTCCATATTCCACGAGTACCTCGACAAGTTTGTCATTATTTACATCGATGACATCCTTGTCTATTCCAAAACTAAAGAAGAGCATGCTGAGCATCTTTGACTAGTCTTGACCAAGCTTCGTGATCATCGCCTCTATGCCAAGTTCTCCAAGTGTGAGTTTTGGCTAAAAGAGCTCATATTCCTCGGTCATGTGGTGTCAGCTGCTGGAGTAGCTGTGATACCTGACAAGATTCAGTCAATCCTAGATTGGTCAACTCCCAAATCCGTCAAAGATATCCGAAGCTTCCTTGGATTGGCGGGTTATTACCGCCGATTCATCGAGGGCTTCTCCAAGATAGCCAAAGCTTTGACTAACCTCCTCAAGAAAAACAAACAGTTCATATGGACCGATAAAGCTGAAGAGAGCTTCCAAACTCTCAAGGTCAAGCTCACCACCACTCCACTGCTTGTCCTTCCTGACACCAACAAGGACTTTGTCGTCCATTGTGATGCATCACTCCAAGGTTCGGGCTGTGTTTTGATGCAAGAAGGCCATGTTGTCGCCTATGCCTCCCGTCGACTCAAACCACATGAGCAAAATTATCCAACTCATGATCTAGAGCTTGCAGTCGTGGTACATGCTCTGAAGCAATGGAGGCCCTACCTGTTGGGAAACCGTTGCGAGATCTATTCTAATCATCAAAGTCTGAAGTATCTCTTCACCCAGCTAGATCTGAACTTGAGGCAGAGAAGATGGTTGGAATTAATAAAAGACTATGATGTGACCCTCAACTATCAGCCCGGCAAGGCCAATGTTGTGGCCGATGCTTTGAGTCGCAAGGCCTACTGCAACACCATGATGGTTGAAAAGGCACAACCGGCTCTCCACGAGGAATTTGCTCGGTTAAATCTGGAGATAGTTCCTTCCGGATATCTAGCTAACCTGGCGATCAAATCCACCCTTGTGGATGATATCAAGGCCACCCAGCAAAATGATGCTGAAATCCTCGAGATCAAAGAGAAGATAGCTAATGGGAAGGCAATTTGCTTCTCGGTTGATGGCAAGGGTGTTGTCTACTTTGGTGACCGTCTAGTGGTGCCCAAGAGTGGGAACACAAAAGAGTTGATCCTCTCAGAAGCTCACGAGTCACCCATCGCTATTCATCCGGGTAGCACCAAAATGTATCAAGATCTTCGCCGGCAGTTCTGGTGGTCTTGCATGAAGCGCGATATCGCCAAGTGTGTTGCTGAATGCGACGTCTGTCGCCGAGTGAAGGCTGAACATCAAAGGCCAGCTGGTACCCTTCGCCCCATAGCCATTCCCGAGTGGAAGTGGGATGAAGTAGGCATGGATTTCATCACCGGATTTCCAAGGTCGCAAAAGGGAAATAATGCCATCTGGGTCGGCATCGACCGCCTATCCAAGGTAGCCCATTTTCTTCCGGTTCGCAAAGACATAAATGCAAAGCAATTGGCCGAGTTGTATGTTGCCCGCATTGTTTTTCTCCACGGTGTTCCACTGAGGATCATCTCAGACCGTGGGAGCCTATTTGTATCCAGATTCTGGCAGGCTTTCCAAAATGCTATGGGAACCCATGTCAACTTTAGCACATCTTATCATCCTCAAACTGACGGTCAAACTGAGAGGGTGAACCAAATTCTTGAGGACATGCTTCGGGCATGTGTCATCTCCTTCGGCAAGGGTTGGGAAAAATACCTCCCTCTCGCCGAATTCTCCTACAACAATAGCTACCAAGCCAGTTTGCAAATGGCTCCCTTTGAGGTTCTATATGGAAGAAAATGCCGGACTCCTCTGAATTGGTCTGAAACCGGAGAGAGCCCACTCTTCGGTCCCGATGTGATCAATGAGGCTGAAGAGAAAGTCCGTGTCATTTGGAATAATCTCAAGGCTGCTCAATCCCGGCAGAAAAGCTACTATGACAAGCATCATCAAGAGGTCCACTATGAAATTGGTGACAAGGCCTATCTTCGAGTCTCTCCCCTCCGAGGCGTTCGTCGCTTCGGGATCAAGGGAAAATTAGCACCTCGCTATGTTGGCCCTTTCACCGTCCTAGCCAAGCGAGGGGATCTATCCTATCAACTCGAGTTACCCTCCAACTTCCCGGATGTCCATGATGTGTTCCATGTCTCCCAACTCCGGCGTTGTTTCAAAGATCCAATCCGTGGGGTTGATCATGAGGTGTTAGACATCCAAGAGGATTTGACTTATCGTGAGCATCCTATCCGCATCTTGGATGAAGCGAAGAGGAAGACCCGCAACAAGACCATCAAGTTCCCAAAAATTCAATGGTCGAACCATTCCGAAGAAGAAGCGACTTGGGAGCGACAAACTAGTCTTCGACAGGAATACCCCACCTTCTTCACTCAAGCCTAGAATCTCGGGACGAGATTCCTGTAAGGGGGGTAGAATTGTAACAACCCCAGCTTGGTAATGAAAAATACTAAGAATTTTTACACTTTTTGTTTTCATGTTTGCATCATGGCATGCTTTTGAAATTGCTATTTCCAATAAGCAACAATTGAAAACATTTAAAAGAGGGAAGCCAAACTTGCCCAAAACCTCCAACCAATAGCAATGCCCAATTTGGCAACAAACTAAATGAACTTCCAAATTGTTTAGAAAGTTCCAAGTTTGCATCTTACCACCTTCTCTCGATTTCCAACTGTTGCCAAATAATAAATAAAATTGAGAATCCCAAAATTGGTTTAATTCAATTCTATTTTTGGAACCAACTAAACATTTCCAAAAATTCAAACTAAAATCATGGGGAGCTTATTTACTATATTGGAAGCCTCCATGAATAATTGCATTATTTTTGGAAATGTGTAAATACTCCAAATAAATAAATTTTCGAAAATATAAAAAATGACCTTAATTAAAACCTGTGAACAAAGGTTAGCCTAAACATTTTATTTTGGGGCACCAATTTTTGTGGAGCTCCTACATGTCATGGGGAGGCTATATGATTTTTTTCAAATTTTATAAAAATGTCCTGGTGCCTCAATTAAATCGTTAAAACAGCTGTTGGACCAGTTTGTAAATAAAGGAAATTGAAATAGGGGGGTTTTTGTGAATTTTTCTTTTTCCCGCACAGTGGCGGGCATGGCACTGGCGCCATGCCGCCACCTCCTCCGCGCCCATACCGCCACCCCACTCCCTCCTGGCCGTGCCGCCTGGTGGACAAGAGCACGAGGACCCCCCACACCTGCTCCTCACCCCGTTCCCCACTTGCTTCCTCCCTCGTCTCGTTCCTCTCTCCCCGCCCGAGCTCCACTCCGGCCGCCGCCTCGGTCGACCACGCCGCCGACATCCGGAGCAGCCCCGGTTAAATCGAACACGCTGGGGAGGACCGCCGCCTCCTCCTCTTCTTCCACAAGCAAGGAATCGGGCCGAAATCGCCGGTATTGATGCCGGCATCCGCGACTCCGTCCGCACCCGGCCGAGCTCCGCCGGCCCGATTCCGTCGCCCCCGGCCATCCCCTCGCCGCACCGACCATGCGTGCGTGTTTCCGGGTGAGCTAGCTTCCTTTCGCGCGTTTCCCCTCTCCCTCTCTCCCTCTCTCGCCGTCGTTCGCCGTCCGTCGGCCGCCGGCGTCACCATGCACGCACGCCATGCCTGGACACCGGCCTGACCGGCCACGAGGCCGGCCGGCTCGGGCCAGTGCCCGGCCTCGCTCTCGGCCTGGGCCGGCCAGAGGGCCGGACCCCTCGGGATGGTCACCGGCCTGCACGCCAGCCTGGGTCGGCCACGAGGCCGGTAGCCTCAGGCACCGCCCCGGCCTAGCCCCGGTCTGGCCGGCTCTGAGGCCGGCCGTCTTAGGCACCATCCCGGCCTGGGAACCGGCCTGGGTCGACCTATGGGCCGGCCCAAACAGTAAAATCTGTTAATTAGCTAAATTCAAATAATTGCTAACTATTTAAATAGTGCTTCAAATTTAGCAAATAAAATATCAAATTGTTCAAAAAAACAATATCTACTTGTTAGTAACATTTACATGCTCAATTGGGAAAATAATTTTGCCTTTAATTATGAAATCCTAAAATGGTACAAATAATACCAAATTGGGAAAAATCATAACTTGTTAAATAATTAACCAAAAATGGTGAATAAAATATCAAAATGATCAGCAACTCAATTGCTATCTAATCATGCTAGTTTCACATCATAACAACAAATTTTACTTTGAGGTTATCCTTTAATTGTTTAAACGAATTAAATTCAAATAATTATTTAAATCACTATTTATTCTTCGGTACCCAGAAAATTACAAATAAGGTACCAAAACGATCGGAAGGACCAACCCTATCCATTCATATCATGATCATGCATATTTGAGCCACATTTCTAATAATGTAATAAATTATAAATAATGTGGTCACTAAAATAAATATGGGGTTGTTTCCAAATAATTGCACTAATTATTTGGAACTCCATTTAATTTATTAAATAAATTAAATAATTATATCTTTGCATAATCTTGTCTTCATGTGATTTATTTGTTCTTTTGTATTATTTTTGGGTATCGATAGATTCCGGAGTTGAGGTCACCCCTACCTACCTCGACGAGCCGTACTACACGCCCCGACAGCAAGGCAAGAGATAACCTAACCTTCTTGGCATCTAGCATCCAATTGTTTTCTAAAATTATTTTATCCACCATAATATTGCATGCGATTCCAATATCAATTTTTTATCAAGATGTAGAGTATCCTATGAATGCATGTTTATCCCCTGAACCATCACATGTTTCCCCTCCTATGAACCATAGGTATGATGTGTTGGCCGGATACAAATATAATTGTTGTGATATGCTTAGCTATGCTTAGCCATGCTCAGTCGTATTTCTATTTATGTCCGTTGATTAAATTCCATATTGATGAATGATGATGGAATGTTCGGACATGGTGGTTGTTGTTGGTACTTAATTAAATTGCTTAAAAGGCTTGGGTGAGTTGCCATCGGGGATGGTGTTTTGCCTCACTCTTGCCCCTAGGTGCGAGTTCCTTTCTTCGGACTTAAGGTTTGAGCGTGCTGCCATTGGTGGGTGTATGGGCGCCTTACTAACAGAATAACTTGTGCGGGCGTATCCAAGGGTCCTCTAGTTCGGTTTTCCAATTGCGTGTAAGTGGAAAAGAAGATGTTGATGAGGATTTGTGTTTACGACGTGGCGATGGGGCAGGGGCTGAAATAGGCTGGGTAAACTTGCCCTGTGGCCACTGATGACTCTTGGATAGTCTCACACGAGGTAAAGGTTTAACCGCGCCCGCTCGCCGGCCTTCCCCGGAAGAGGGCCAATCAGGTGAGCCGGACGGTACCAATGGGTAAATTAATACACCCCTGTAGGGTTAATCTTTTCGAAAAGCCGTGTCCGCGGTTATGGACGCCTTGGGAATGGATTTACGGGATCATAAACAACTTTGACCTAATTAAAACTTGGCAGCTAGAGGTTGCAATTACAACGCGTGGCAAAGGTTCATTTCCTCGAGGGTGATTCGGGGAAGTGCCTTGGTGATGATGATTCTTGGTACTACTTGGTTCGATGAGAACCGAAGGAAAATGTTACTCTCTTATCCCTTTTCCAGAAAATATTCTGAGTAGTCGATGCCATGGGTCTTTTATATCTTTTACATGAAAATCTAGCTTTATGCAAATTAACTACATACAGCTTTAGAGCCTCCGTCAGCATTGGGCCTATATCGCCCTACTAAACTTGTCAGTACATCGTACTCAGTCTCTCTTTGCTGCCTATTATTTGTATTTCAGAGGAGGACGACACCGAGCAGCTAGGTGGGTTCTTTGTGGACGTCGACTAGTTGTCCGGGGTTCCCAGGTGGCAGCTTGGGACCGTGGAACAAGCTGGCTGGGATTCGTTTATCTGTAGGCCTCTTAGGCCATATTTGCATCTTGTTGTTAGAAAACACTACCCGTTTCCGCTTGATGTACTGATGGATCTATGATCCCTTTTGTGTGTAATATTTGTATCTTTCTCATATATGAGTTTTTGTGTCGTAGAGTCTGCAATGTGCCAGTTGTTCCACAAGTCTTGATCTCTCTACTATACGTGATAGCGATGTCTGAGCTTATGGCATGATCGAGGTGTTGTGTGCCGATGATCCATTCCGAGCACACCTGCCAATGCGTTTTGGCCTGGGATTGGTAAACCCTGTAACCTTCGATTGTGTAGCATGACCGGTTGCACAACGCTTCACTGTATAGTTCTGGGGTCAGGGCGCTACAAGCTTGTTCGAAAGTTAGCAAACAACGGGCGCGGGAAACATCATGCCAGGCAACAGGGTGAAAATACCAAACTGTTTAAAACCCAGAACATGAGCCGACTCCTAGTGCCAAAATCTCTACTTAGGCGACCCGACATGAAGGTGATCCGATAAATTCATTCTAATACACAAAAAGCAAGTTTTTGCCTCTACAAGGCGGGATCATTTTTTCTTCGCCAAAGGCGGAAAGTTATTTTTGTCATCGCAACAAGGGGAAAGTTTTTTTTTACCAACCAGCAAGAGATGCAATTTCGGGTTAACATTAAATAATAAGATCATTAGAAAATAAAAGGCTGTAAATACGCAAAAAATATGAGCGATCCAGGCTTTATTTCATAATCTTAGTATGATGTTTACAAGAGAATTTGCTAAGTAAAAAAAGGACGTAGCTGCGCGATATTCTAGGGACGTTTGGTCTCCTCTAGGTCATCGTCTACGTGCCTTTTCCTCCTGGCGCTTTTCTTGGTGGGATCTTTCTTTAGGTCCCTTAAGTCCATGAGGTAGTATGATCCGTTGTTCAGGACTTTGCTGATAACGAATGGACCTTCCCAAGGCGGGGATAGCTTGTGTTGTTTTCTTTGAACAAGCCGGAGCATCAAATCGCCCTCTCGAAAAGATCGGTGCTTTACCCTGCGGCTATGGTACCAGCGCAAGTCCCGCTGGTATTTGGCAGAACGGAAAAGTGTAAGCTCTTGTTCTTCTTCAAGGATATCTAAGTTGTCTTGATGAGCTTCTTATGCATCTGCTTCGACGTAGGCTGCAACACGTGGCGAGTCATGGATCATGTCGGAAGGCAGTATGGCCTCTGCACCGTAGACCAAGAAGAAAGGCATGAGGCCAGTGGATCTGTTTTTCGTAGTATGGAAGCTCCATAAGACGACCGACAGTTCGTTGACCCAGGCGCCTATGGCCCGATGAGGAGGTACCTCAAGGCGGAGTTTGAATCCCTACAGGATCATGCCATTGGTGCGCTCAACCTGTCCATTGGACTGAGGATGGGCTATAGAGGCCAAGTCAAGCAGGATCCCCACTCTGCCGCAATATTTGGCCAGCTCTCCGATGGGAAAGTTAGTGCCATTGTGGGTGATGATACTGTGAGGGATGCCAAACTGTGTTGTTATCTCGATGATGAACTTGGTGGCTGTTTTGACATGAAGCTTTTTTATGGGTTTTGCTTACACCCATTTTGTAAACTTATCAACTGCCACTAAAAGATGCGTAAGCCCGCCTCTAGCCATGCGAAAAGGTCCAACATATCAAGCCCCCAGACCACAAAGGGCCAGGTGATGGGGATGGTTCTTAGGCCTCGTGTCGGCATGTGGTTTTGCTTTGCATATCGTTGGCAGCCTTCACAGATTTTCACAATTCGGGCGGCGTCCTATTTGGCTGAAAGCCAGAAGAACCCAAGCCGGAATGCTTTGGCTACCAATGCCTTGGCGCCACGTGATGGCCGCATTCTCCAGAGTGAATATCCTCCAGAATTTGTCGGCCTTCTTCTGGTGAAATGCATCGTTGGAAGATGCCGGATGTACTCTGCTTGTAGAACTAATCATTGATGATGATGTAGGCTTTGCGGGCTTAGTACTTCATCATATTTTGGGAGCTCTGTCGTGTCTTGGATCACGGACACCGGAAGTAAAGTATACCCCCTTTTTATGTTTGGCACGGGCCGTGAAGGAGGCTGGGAGACGCCAACTTCCGGGAGAACCTCTTCAAGATCTCCAATCTACGTACTAGCAAGCAACACAGAGACACAAGGAGTTTACCCAGGTTCAGGCCGCCCGGAGGCTAAAATCCCTACTCCTGCATGCCTGGATTGAGTGGTTCATCATGGTGTGGCTTACAAAGGTGGTCACGGGTGAGAACCCGGGAGGTGTTGGCTAGAGGTTGAAGACGAGCAGATCCTTTCCTGGAGGAGATCACCTCTCGCCTTTGCTATTCTTTTCTGGTGCGCTACCTAGCCTAGCCTCCGACTCTCTGGAATTCCGTCCCCCTCCTCCGGTGCCCCGATCCTCCTTTTATAGGCTAAGGGGATCCCACGAGGGCACCTTTGGGGGCTGAGGGGTTTTAGGCGGAAAAAACCCTCCGGGTTCTTCTTATGAGGCGACATGGACTCTTCTCGTCCAAGTATTCTTCTGAGCGGGGTTAGGTGCGGTCGCCCACTGTTTGGAGGGCAGGCGGACAAAGGCTGATACCTTTATCGACCAAGTCCCCGCGTGGCGCCTCCATCTTCTTGGCACCCAAGTCTTCTAGGACGTTCCAGCAGGGGCTGGCAAACTTATCCTCTTCGCCTGTACGGAGGTTGGAGCCCGGTCGTGAGCCTGGCCTCCTGCCGGGCGTTCGGGTCCCCGGGACCTCCGCGTCGTCTGCCGGGTTGAGGGTGACCCCGGAAGGCCACCCGGTCCTTAGTTGTGGTTGTCGATGCCGTCCTTGCCGCGGGGCAGATGGGAGGCCCATCCGCCGGTGTAGAACCCTTGCATTCCTCGCCTTCTTGGTGGGCCCAATGGTGGTGCACCCACTTTGACCGCATCAGGGGAACCCCGTGTTCCAATGTTGCGATAGTAGCCCCCGGGCATAGTCCCGGCGGGCACGTCCTTCTACTGTCGGAGCTATGACCAAAAAGTCAAAGTGGGTCCCTGGCATCTTGTCTTGACTTTTCTGTCCCGTCCGCCGAGGCCGCGCTCGCAGGGAAGCTGCGTGAGCCCCCGGGTCTTCTTTGTCTTGGTGAACGTTGCGATCCGCGCGGATCCCGATGGCCAAGCTCAAGCTATCTGCTCAGAAGAAGCCCTCCGGCACCTCGCTCATCAGGAGGCAGCCGCCCCCTAGATCCGAGAAGGCGCAGAGGAGATCGGAGCGCACTGCCGCGACGGCGGACACCCGCAAGCAGCAGGCCCTGTTCCCGAGCATCTATGTTGGTGCCACGGAGAAGCTGCAGGCAGCGCAATTCGGGGCGGTTGGGTCCAAAGCGACGGCTGATGCTCCGAATCGCATGGCGACAGAAGTTCTGCCGCCATCAGAGACCAGAACGGCCAAGAAGATTCCCATCTTCGACATCTTCATGCGGATGGGGCTCGTTCTTCCGTTCTTAGATTTCTTCTTGGAGGTCCTGCGCATGTATGAACTGAAGCTTCTGCATATGACCCCAAGCGCCATCTTGGATTTGTCTGTCTTCGCCTATACCTGCGAGGCATTCGTCGGGGTGATGCCCTCTATGGCGCTGTTCCGCCATTTCTTCTACCCCCACGTAGGAAAAGAGGGCTGGCTGGGGGCAGAGTCACATTGTGCTTCTGTCCGAATGTCAATCAGGTCTACCCCGAAATGGTGGTGAATTCCAAGTGGGATGAATGGAGGAAAGACTGGTTCCTCGTCGGGGTACCAGAGGCTCTTCCACATCTTCAAGAGCCGAAGGAGCACCCGGTGATCCAAGAGCTCTGGAGGAGTTTGAGCCCGCAGGACGTGTATCTCTCGGCGGTGGTGTCCCGCTTCAAGCTTCTGCGGGAGCAAGGAGTTTCTATAGCCGCCATCATCGCGCACACCCTCCGCAACCGTCTGGCTTCTTTGCAGAAAAGGCCTCACCCGGCCTGGAACTTCCAGCGTCCCAATGAACCTTCCTGCTTGCGGAACTCCAACATGGAGGACCCTGCCCTTCTTGCGGTCATGAAGACGATCTTTACCCCCATCGTGAAGTATTAGCTGCCCAACGGAGTCCGGCCCTTGTGCGAGGATCCGCAGAAGGAGAAGATCCTGGTAGCAATGCCAGCGTGTAACGCCCTTGGGATCGAGGGTCAGACCGATTCCGAGCCCTGGGCGACCAAAGCCAATACCCGCAAGGCCAAGGCTCCCTCCAGCTCCGACGAGGATGGAGAGATCTCTGAGTCCGAGGACGAGAGTGAGGAGAGTTCCGAAGAGGAGTCCTCCTACTCCAAAGAGGGCGACGAGGGCGGCAGTGATGGTGAGGAAGCCGAGGATGACGATGACACCGGCGACGTTGTCGGCGATGAGGAGGACTATGACGAAGAGGAGGAGGCGGGGAGAGAGGCCCTTTCCCCTCGTACTACCACGGGAGCCGCCGTGGCCTTGAGTCCGGAGGCGAGCCCCCGGGCGCCACCCTCGTGCGTGGTTGGTGATGAGGGCGGCCCCGTGAACATGGAGGTTGACGTTGATGCCTTTGTACTGGTGCCGCGACGTGAGGAGTCACTACCGCGCCAGCCGCCGGTCCAGGAGCCCTCCACTGCTGCTAGCATACTGCCCTTGAGTCCTCATGGCTGTTCCGCCGGATCCGCAGAGATGACCGTGTCACTGGGCTGCAATCGCGCTCGCGGGTACGTCTGCTTCTTGCTTGTTTCTTTGCCATGAATGTTGTTTCCATGCTTGTGGGTTGCGCTCCAAGGAAGATGACCAAATGTCGTTGCAGGGGTCCGGTTTCCCTGGAGGCCAACAAAAGGTGGCGAGATACGGCCGAAGACGACACGGCCACCAGCGCCGGAGCCCGCGGAGGGGTAACGCCGCGCCCGAGCTGGCTTCGTCCTCTCCATCGACCAGCACCGCCGCCTTCCGCGCCGTCCTGCACCGACGCCCTCCTCCACCGCTTCCGAGTCCGGCCAGCACTGCTCCACATCACCATGGCCACCGGCTCCCGCGACCACCTCCGGCCTCCCTCCCTCCAGCTGCTCCTCGCGCCCGTTCGCGCCTCTCCTTTTCTCTTCGGTCATGCCCCGTGCGTCCTCCGTCCTCGCCCAGCCGGTGCCCGCTATGTGTTCGACAAAATGGCCGCAAGTTCCCCGGATGATCCCGTCGTGAAGCTGCTCCCGATGCCATGAAGCCAAGTTATCCGGTGCCATGCCACCTCCGTGTCGTGAACCTCGAACACAGATACGACAAGATCTACCCCGACCAGAACCCGCTAAGTTCTCCGTGTGCGTTTTGTGTCGGCCGCCTTCGTGCGTGTCCAAGAAGACCGGTGTCCGGACCCCGACGACTCTGAAGCTCGAAACGCCAAGGTCCACCACGACGACGACCCGAGTACGACCACCTCCTCGACGTCGACTACCTCGACTACTTCAACCGGAATGACTACTTCGACTATTTCGACTATGTCGACTACTTTTGCTCCAATCCGAAGATCCCCGAATCTGATGTGTGACCCCAAACATAAACCCTATATACCATATATGCGTATCTTATCGAAAATCACGCATCATTAAATAACATCGAACCTTTATCCATTTAGTCAAATTAAATCAATTTAATTATGGGGTTTGTCCGGTGCATCTATATTGTGCACCGATCCC
Source organism: Puccinellia tenuiflora (assembly GCA_012064385.1). NCBI lineage: Eukaryota > Viridiplantae > Streptophyta > Magnoliopsida > Poales > Poaceae > Puccinellia > Puccinellia tenuiflora. The sequence continues at coordinate 311,162 of QRDG01002472.1, read as the reverse complement.
ATTTAAAAAGATTTGCCATGTGTTAGAAAATAAAATTGGATCACATTTAATTTGTCATGCATCCTGTCATCAACATGCCTCTTCTTTAGTCGTAGTAGTAAAATGCATCTTTTATGTTTCCGGTGTTCGTTGCTTCTTCGGGAATAGGACGTTGAGTTGATGTGAGCAACGACAGGTTCTGCTAGCTCTACTATATTGCAGGCAAGTGATACTCCCTTGCTATCTTTGCTTGTTTTCTGTCTCTTACTTGACCTATCTTTTGTACCTTGCTAGCCTTATGTATCGATGCTTATGTCTCGATCCTATTTACATGTTTACCTTGCAGACAATGTAAGCCACAGCCGCACATCCTATTACCCTGTTGCTCGTTTACCTTGTTAGCCTTGTGAGTCCTAGTGCATGCTTAGGTGCTTTGCTTGAGTCCTGTTATATCTTTATCTAGTCTTGTTGTTAACATGATAGCTAGGCTCAACCAAAATGGTAATCTTTATTTTTGTTGCGATGGGAATAACTTAATAAAGATAAGGCATCGGCGGAATGCCAAACGTGGTGTTTTGTTCTGCTAGTGTCGCCTAGGACCCGAGTTCTTTTCCGCTGATCCAAGACTAAGCGCACTAACCACATGTGGGAGTTCTATGGGCCTCCCCGCAATCTATTACCGGATCCTCAAAACTGTCCAGGAGCCACAACTTAGTTCGGGTGTTTCCATTTGCGCACGTACAACAATGATGATGATGAGAAGGTATGATGATGATTGTTACGTGGTGACTTACGGTAGGGCTTGCGGTACGTTCGTTTATCGAGTGTGGAAGTGTAATGCCCCGGGGTTTTCCCCAAATTAGATTTTGCTTGTTTTTTTCTTTTTGCATCATCATGACATCAGCATCATCGCATCGCATGTTTTGTCCGCAAAAATTATTTTTATTAAACCCTATTTTATTTTTCTAAACTTGTCAGAAAATATTTACCGAGACAGTCATCTCCGTTTTTGAAAATTAATTGCCAAATTTAATTTGCAAAATAAAATGTTTTGAGAATTGCGAGAGAGTAGCCCAAACCGGCCCAAGCCCACCTAGCCTCCAAACCCTAATCCTGCCCTGGCTGTTTTCCTTTCCCACCCCCTGTGTTTTGCAGCCGCCTTCCCCTCGTTTTTCCTTTTCGCGGAGATGCCCTTCCACCTCTTTTATTTTTCTTTTCCCCCCTCCCTTTTCTTTTCTTTCTCTCTTTTTCTTCTCTTTCTTCCCCTTCTCTCTTCCCCAACCCGCACGTCTCCTTCCTCCCGAGCCGCACCTCACCTGCACCTCCCGATCCCCTTCCCAGCGCCTGCTCCCACCTTCCTCTCTCCCTGCGTCGATTTCCGGCCAGCTCCCTCTCCCGGTCGCGCCGTTTCCCTCCCTTCTTCCTCCTCGCGCGCTGCTCTCCTCCTCCCACCTCCTCAAGCTCCTGCTGTCGAGCTCCTCTACCACACCCTGCCGGCCGCCGCTCCTCACCTCGGTCGACCCCGCCTCTGGCCCAGCCCGGCCGCGGCACGGCCGCCGCCGCCTCCCAGTGCCCTTCCCCGACCGCGCCTCTCCCTGCTGCATCACCCCGGCCTCCTCGAGCCTGCCTCCTCCCTCCGGGTCCTCTTCCCTGCCCGGATCCTCCCCGCCACCTGCTCCTCCCGGCCTGTGGCCGCCCTACCCCGTGTGGCCACTCCCTGCTCCCTTCCCCGACCAGCTCGTGCCCACCTCCTCCCTTCCTCCTGCTCCAGGCCGACCCCGTGCGTTGCCTCCTACCCCGCAGCCTCGCGTCCCTGCTCTGACCGCCTCTAGCAGGGCCTCCTCCCGACCGAGCCCCTGCTCCTTTCCTCGAGTTTGTCCTCCGTTCCCGGTGTTGTGCTTCCGTGTTCCCCGACGTCTCCTGTTTCCCCTTCATGAAGCGTTCCCGTTTCCGTTCCTGATTGCCCGTCTCCGTTGACGTTCCCCGTTTCCATTCCTGACGACCGATGCCAAGTTCTCCGATGACCGTGAACTGCGATACGACAAGTTCTACCCCGACCGGAAACCGCCAAGTTCTCCGTACCGTTTGTGCCGGCCGCCTTCGTGCGCATCCGTGAAGACCGATCCCCGACGCCCCGGACCCCGTCGACCCCGAAGCCCGGAACGCCAAGGTCCGCCACGACGACGACCCGAGTACGACTACTTCCACGATGTCGACTACCTCGACTACTTCGACTCCGGACGGACGACTACTTCGACTACTTCCTCTTTGATCCGAAGACGGTGGTTCCGAATCCGAAGATTCCTCGATCCAACGTGTGAACCCAAACCTTAGCCCTATCTACCTATATGCGTATCTTATAAAATCATGCATCATTAATTAACATCGTACCTTTATCCATTTAGTCAAATTAAATCAATTTAATTATGGGGTTTGTCCGGTGCATTTATATTGTGCACCGATCCCATTTAAAATTATTTGCCATGTGTTAGGGAATAAAATTGGACAACATTTAATTTGTCATGCATTCATGTCATCAACATGCCACTTCTTTTTCTGTAGAGTAAAATGCATCTTTTGCGTTTCCAGTGTTTGTTGCTTCTTCGGGAATATGGCGATGAGTTGATGTGAGCAATGACAGGTTCTGCTACCTCTATCGGATTGCAGGCAAGTGATACTCCCTTGCTATCTTTGCTTGTTTTCTGTCTCTTACTCCTCCTATCTTTTGTTTCTTGCTAGCCTTATGTCACGATGCTTGTGTCCCGATCCTATTTGCATGTTTACCTGGCAGCCATGATATAGCCACACCCCCACATCCTATTACCTGTTGTTTGTTTACCTTGTTAGCCTTGCGAGTCCTAGTGCATGCTTAGGTGCTCTGCTTGAGTCCTGTTATCTTTTTATCTAGTCTTGTTGTTAACATGATAGCTAGGCTCAAATAAAATGGTAATCTTTATTTTTTCTGTTGCGATTGGAATAACATAATAAAGATAAGGCACCAGCGGAAGGCCAATCGTGGTGTTTTGTTCTGCTAGTGTCGCTTAGGACCCGAGTTCTTTTCCGCTGATCCAAGACTGAGCGCACTAACCACATGTGGGAGTTCTATGGGCCTCCCCGCAATCTATTACCGGATCTTCAAACCTGTCTAGGAGCCACAACTTAGTTCGGGTGTTTTGATTTGCGCACGTACAACGATGTTGATGTGAAGGTAAGATGATGATGGATACGTGGTTACTTACGGTAGGGTTGCGGACCGTGCGTTAATCGCATGTGGACGGAGGGCAATCGCATGAGTGTTCCTCCCAAAGCCGTTCTCGCATCGGTTAGGCCCACCTCGAAGCTTCGGCCGGACTCTCAAGGTGGATCAGACCTAGCTAGGTGGCTCCCTGGACTTGTTTGTAGAAAAGGGAAGTATTGCGTCGAACGCTCCACCGGTACACCTCTAAGCGAGTGTTTCGATGCGTGTGGGTTCATTGGTGCATCCCTGCAGGGTGAAATCTTTGCGAAAAGCCATGTCCGCGGTTATGGACGACTTGGTGAAATGCGCTGGCTAAAAAGATCATAGACAACTTGCACCTAATGATTATAACTTGACTAGTAAGATAGATTACTTGGATAATAAACCATAAAACTTGTCCACCGTGTGAGTTGCCCTGATTGCTTCCTCGCGGGTGGTTGATCGAGGGAGTAATACATGGGCGGGTTTTTGATGTGGTGAGTAGTATAGTTGTTTTCCTTATGCGCTCTCTTACCTTTTATCTGATAGACGAAAGTTGTAGCGTGTCTCTATAAGTTATTAGTGCTGCTTGTCACCGCCTCAATCGCTAACCCTCTTCCCAAAATTCCAGCTTTGATATCTTGTGAGTATTACTTGCCAGTACTGTTTATAGTACTGACCCCTTCGGGGCTGCTATTCCAATGCAGACGACAGGTTTGTAGTCTGACGATGTTAGCTTGGGAATCCCTCCAGCTTGGCCTGGGCAGGGATATGGTGCCTTCGTTTATCTTTAGGACTCTTAGTCCAATTTGTGTCTTGTCCGTAGTCGGACGCTATTTCGCTTCCGTTGTTATTTTGGATCTTTGTATTGTATCTTTGTTGTTCTTGACTCGGTGAGTCATTGCTGTATATATGTTCTTTTGTGGGTTCCATCGAGAACTTTTGTAATGTTATCACAATTCCACCCGCATAACGTGTGTGTTGCGACGTGCACGTAATGCCTGGTGGGCGTCCTAGGATCGTTATTATGCGGATTTGGCTGGAGCGCTAAAGTCTGCATAGTACCGATTTTGGACGTGACAAAGTGGTACCCTAGCTAATGGTCATTGTTATGGTCATTGTTATAGAGTGTCCAAACTATTTTACTAAAAGCTATTTGAAAATATCTCAATAGGATTCTTGTTTATTCCTTACCTCTATTCTATTTCCTCTCTTACCTTTGTATGATTTAAATCTTCTCTCTTACCTATCTTCCGGTTATAGTATCCTCGTGGGTGGACGATCTCTTGCCTTTACCTAATAGGTTCGATCTGGAAGCAATCTCAACGGAAGGTCATCGTCATTGGCGTGAGCAAGAACCTCTTGTTAGTGGTGTCGAGAAGATCAACGTGGCGCGAGAATATTCGATAGTTTACCTTGCTCTTCTTCCCCCCGACGGTAGCATGGATCTCGGGGCAAGATCCCTTGTTAGTGGTGTCGGTTGTAATGCCCCGGGGGTTTTCCCTAAATTAGATTTTGCTTGTTTTTTTCTTTTTGCATCATCATGACATCAGCATCATCGCATCGCATGTTTTGTCCACAAAAATTATTTTTATTAAACCCTATTTTATTTTTCTAAAATTGTCGAAAAATATTTTACCGAGACAGTCGTCTCCGTTTTTGAAAATTAATTGCCAAATTTAATTTGCAAAATAAAATGTTTTGAGAATTGCGAGAGAGTAGCCCAAACCGGCCTAAGCCCACCTAGCCTCCAAACCCTAATCCTGCCCCTGGCTGTTTTCCTTTCCCACCCCCTGTGTTTTGTAGCCGCCCTCCCCTCGTTTTTCCTTTTCGCGGAGATGCCCTTCCACCTCTTTTCTTTTTCTTTTCCCCCCTCCCTTTTCGTTTCTTTCTCTCTTTTTCTTCTCTTTCTTCCCCTTCTCTCTTCCCCAACCCGCACGTCTCCTTCCTCCCGAGCCGCACCTCACCTGCACCTCCCGATCCCCTTCCCTGCGCCTGCTCCCAGCTTCCTCTGATATGGGGTGGCCCGATCTTCTTAGTGAGCGGTGGTAGATGGATGACGATGGTAGATAACTTGCGAGATTCCGACGAACTCTCTGGCTGCTCCCCTGTTGCCAAGGCAACAGCTCTTCAACCCAATGGATATTCGCGACGCCTCACACCGATGCAACGTAGCCGCCGGCCACGAAGCGGTTTCTGCGATCTACTAATTCCCAATGGAACAACAGATCACACTCAAACTTTGGTAGCAATAACCTACAGATCGAAACAAAGTGGAGGGTTGAATTCCCGATCGAAACAAAGAGGAATTCTAGTATAGATGAATGCTTAGCAATCCAATCTAGGGTTTTAATCAAAACGTGGTCTAACCTTGACCTAGCCGCCGGCCCTAGCCTTTTATAGGAGTCCTAGGGCTGGGGAAATACTCAAACCAACTCAAACAGGGTTTGGTTCGACCCAAAAACGAATACAAACCGACCAAAACTGGCTCGGTCAAAATCTGGCGCGCAGGCCGGGTCCAGGCCGGGCTGAGGCCGGGCCAAGGCCGGGCTGGGATTTGCATGGCAGGCAAATCGGCCTGGCCGGGACGGAGGCCGGGCTGAGGCCGGCCGCTTCGGGTGCATGGCCGGCCTAGGCCGGGCTGGGGCCGGCCTTCCTGCGGATGAGAGGCCGGGGGCTTCGGGTGCCTGCCCGGCCTAGGCCGGGCTGGGGCCGGCCTCTCTGCGAGTTGGAGTCCCAGAGCTTCGGGTCCCTGGACGGCCTGGTCGGGCCGAGGCCGGCCCAAGGCCGGGCTGTCTGAACCCTCTTCGTTATCCTTCCTTGCGCATTCCTCCCGCTCCTCCCTCACGCCATAGGTGACGTCGTACTCCGATTCTTGTTGCTCCTCTGGTCCTCCTCCAATGTTTGTGTTATCAACAACCCTAATCACAAACATCATATTCGACTAAGAGTGAGTTCACCTGTTATCCAAGTAACTTGGCACGGGCTCTTGTCATCGGTCCAATCCTCACTTCATTGGGCTTGTCTTGAACAGCAACATCCTCGATGGAAGAAAATGGTACAGGACTAGGGATGTCCTCATCATCCTCCCCCCCTTGAAAAGGCGTCGACCTCGATGCGTCAAGTACTTCTCCACCATATGGCGTCAAATCAGCAACATTAAAAGTATTACTGACACCAAACTCAGTTGTAGGAAGATCTATCTTGTATGCATTATCATTTATCTTGGCAAGAACCTTGAATGGACCATCACCCCGCGGCATCAACTTGGACTTCCGCTAAACAGGAAATCTGTCTTTACGAAAGTGCACCCAAACCATGTCGCCGGGCCGAAAGATCACCTCCTTTCTCTGTTTGTTGACACGAGCTGCATTGTACTTGCCTTTCTTCTCAATTGCCTCTTTAGTCTTCTCATGTATCTTCCTCACAAAATCTGCACGCTTCGATGCCTCCATGTTGACTCTCTCATGTAATGGAAGCGGCAGCAAATCAAGCGGAGTAATGGGTTTGAAACCATACACCACCTCAAACGGACATAGTTGTGTGGTAGAATGTACCGCCCTGTTATATGCAAACTCCACATGCGGCAAACAGTCTTCCCACTCACGCAAGTTCTACTTGATCATGGCTCGCAGCAACGTTGATAGTGTGCGATTCACCACCTCCGTTTGGCCATCAGTTTGGGGATGACAAGTGGTACTGAACAGCAGCTTCGTTCCCAGCTTGCCCCAAAGTGTCTTCCAAAAATAGCTCATGAACTTGACATCTCGATCAGAAACAATCGTCTTGGGTACTCCATGTAAGCGCATGATGTCCCTGAAAAACAGATTAGCAATATGCGACGCATCATCGCTTTTGTGGCAGGCAATAAAGTGTGACATCTTAGAAAAATGATCCACTACCACAAAAATAGAATCATGTCCTCTCCTGGTTCTAGGCAATCCTAACACAAAATCCATGCTTATGTCCTCCCATGGAGTTGTAGGTGCAGGAAGAGGAGTATACAAACCATGAGGCTTCAGTTTGGACTTTGNCAAGTTTTCTTGATCATGGCTCGCAGCAACGTTGATAGTGTGCGATTACCACCTCCGTTTGGCCATCAGTTTGGGGATGACAAGTGGTACTGAAGAGGCAGCTTCGTTCCCAGCTGCCCAAAGTGTCTTCCAAAATAACTCATGAACTTGACGTCTCGATCAGAAACAATCGTCTTAGGTACTCCATGTAAGCGCACGATGTCCCTGACAAACAGATTAGCAATATGCGATGCATCGTTGCTTTTGTGGTAGGCAATAAAGTGTGACATCTTAGAAAAACGATCCACTACACAAAATAGAATCATGTCTCTCCTGGTTCTAGGCAATCCTAACACAAATCCATGCTTATGTCCTCCCATGGAGTTGTAGGTGCAGGAAGAGGAGTATACAAACATGAGGCTTCAGTTTGGACTTTGCCTTGTTGCAAGTGATGCAACGCTTAACAAACCTGTCCACATCCCGCCTCATCCTTGGCCAATAAAGTGATCAGCCAACATCAGTAACGTCTTCTCACGTCCAAAGTGTCCCATCAAACTGCCACCATGAGATTCCTTCACAACAGCAAACGCACGGAGCGATTCGGGCACACATAATTTGTTAGCTCTAAACAAGTATCCATCAGGCATATGGTTATTTTTCCCAAGCTTTCACAGCAGAACACTTAGCAAAAGGCATGAAAAATCAGTATCATTAGCATATAAATCACGCAAACTCTCTAAACCAGGAACTTTAACATCTAAATGTGTCAAAAGCATGCTTTTCCTAGAGAGTGCATCAACACCACGTTATCTTTGCCTTTCTTATACTTAATATGTATGGGAAGGATTCAATGAACTACAACCATTAGCATGACGTTTATTCAAGTTAGATTGGCACTTTCAAATATTCAAAGCTTCATGATCAGAATGTATGATAAATTCTTTGCCCACAAATAATGTTGCCAAACCTCAAGAACACGAACAAGTGCATACAATTCTTTATCATAAACATGATAGTTCAATTGGGCACCATTTAATTTCTCCGAAAAATATGCAATTGGTTTTACCCTCTTGCATCAAACACACCTCCTATTCCAATGCCACTAGCATCAAATTCAATATCAAAATGCTTTGGAAATCAGGAAGCATAAGCATAGGTGCAGAAATTAAACGACGTTCAGCTCATCAAAAGCAGCATCTTGGGCTGCGCCCCCCACACAAACTCAACACCTTTTTTAGTAAATCATTCAAAGGTGCAGCAATAGAACTGAAGTCTTTCATAAACGTCTATAAATCCAGCAAGACCAAGAAAGCTTCTTATTTGACTAATATTCATGGAATAGGCCAATTTTACTTGCTTCAATTTTAGATTCATCAACTTCTACTCCATGCTTAGAAACAACAAAACCCAAAAATATGACCTTATCTTTGCAAAAAGTGCATTTAGCAAGATTACCATATAGCTTATTATCACGCAACACTTGCAAAACTTGTCTAATATGATCAGTATGTTCAGATTCATTGCAGTTATAGATCAATATATCATCAAAATAGACTACTACAAATTTACCAATGAAATGCCTCAAAACATGATTCATCAATCTCATGAAAGTACTAGGTGCATTAGTTAAACCAAAAGGCATCACTAACCACTCATATAAACCGAATTTTGTTTTAAAGGCAGTTTTCCATTCATCTCCTTTCATCCTAATTTGATGATAACCACTACGCAAATCAATTTTAGAGAAAATAACAGCACCACTTAATTCGTCTAACATGTCATCCAAACGAGGAATAGGGTGTCTATAACGAATAGTGATGTTATTTATCGCTCTACAATCTACGCACATGCGCCAAGTACCATCTTTCTTAGGAACCAAAATGACAGGAACAACACAAGGACTTAAGCTCACACGAATATACCCTTTGTCAAGAAGCTCTTGAACTTGTCGATGTATCTCCTTTGTCTCCTCCGGGTTGGTCCTATAGGGAGCTCGGTTTGGAAGTGTTGCTCCTGGAATCAAATCAATTTGATGCTCAATACCCCGCAATGGAGGCAAACCAGCGGGCAATTCCTCTGGAAAAACATCACCAAAATCCTGCAACACATTAGAAACAGCAATAGAGAGAGGGGTCATGTCGTTAGAAACAAGAATTTCCCCCTTGCACATAAGCACAAGAGGTACTAGAGTGGGATCCTCACGAAACTCTCTCAAATCAGATTTGGTGGCTAACATTACTATTTTGTTCTCTCCCTCACTTTTCTTTTTACCACTCAAATTGGGCTTGTGGCTCTCGCTCACCGAAGGTGGAGTCTCTCGCCTAGCTAATCTCTCACGCTCAGCCTCACGGTGAACCTCAACTTTTTGGCGAGACTCATTTACTATTTCTTGAGGTGTCATAAGCCGCAACATTACCTCCTTGCCATGCCAATTGAGCTGATAGGTATTTGATCTCCCATTGTGCAGCACATCTCTATCAAACTGCCAAGGACGTCCCAACAACAAGTGACAAAAGGTCATTGGAACCACGTCAAACTCCACGGTGTCCTTGTAAGGGCCAATCTGAAACTCAACTTGCACCATGTGATTAACCTTCATCTCCCCACTTTCACTCAACCACTGAATAAAATATGGATGGGGATGCGGCAAATATTTCAGATTTAGTTTTTGACAGAGCTCTTTGCTAGCTAAATTGCGGCAGCTGCCACCATCAATGATCACCTTGCACGAACGTCCATTGCCAATCGCAGCCCTTGTTTGAAACAAATTGCATCGCTGCTCCGAAGAACTAGAGGCCACACTCAGCACCTTGGGCGTGCACACAATAGACGGTAGGCGCTCGGCATCCGCATAATACAACTCATCTTCATTGTCCTCCTCAAACTCAGCATTAGGATCCACCTCATCACCACTCTCATACTCACCGGTCTCCTCATTGATCAACATGACCTTCTTGTTTGGACACTCACGCTTGAAGTGACCCTTGCCTCCACACGTATGACAATTCATATCACGTGTACGAGCTGTAGAATTGGAAGAGCCAGTAGCACTTGCAGCAGGTTGTGGTGATTGCTTAGCATTAGGAGCAACCGAAACTGATTTGGAAGGAGCAGCACCACGGAAACTAGGAACAGGACTAGGCGGCACCACACTAGGTGTCGCTCGTTATGAAACACTACCTCGCGCATAGGACGAACGAGGCGCATATTTGGCATCTTCGGCCAACTGTAACTCAGCTTCACGTGCTTGATGCAACAAATCTTGTACATCGCCATATTGATGATGACGCACAATTCTCTTGATGTTAAAGCTCAAACCTGAAAGGAAACACTGCATAGTTTGTGCAGGTTCTTCTCGCACCTTAGCACGCTGCATGATCAACTCCATCTCCTTATAGTACTCATCAACAGACTTGGTACCTTGCTTCAAGTTCTGCAATTTATCATACAAAGAACGGATGTAATTGCGAGGAACAAAATGATGACGCATCTCCGCCTTCATCTCTCGCCAAGACAAAATAGGTACATCATTTGCTTCACGCCTAGCACTCACAAGACCGTCCCACCATAGCAAAGCATAGCCATCGAACTCAGAAGATGCAAGCTTGATCTTTCTATCTTCAGTGTAGTCATGCAAACGCCATGATTGCTCCATCTTCAACTCCTAGTTAATATATTCTTCCACATCAACAGAACCTTCAAACTTGGGAATACTGAATTTGGGCTTACCAACGCTATCATCATCACGGTTGGCTGCATGACCAAAATTGTCGCCAAGCATACAACGCGCACCAAGAGGCGCAAATCCGCGACCAGGAGGTATAGCACCACCTCGGCCACCTCCACGTCCACCATTAACATGTGGTTGTGGTTGTTGTTGTCGTTGCAACCTCTCACGATGAGCAGCAGCTTGCTTATCATCCTTCTCTCCATCAAAATCAACGCCGTGATCACCATGAACACTTGCATCATCAACAGGTTGCTCATTGCGCTGCGTCAACACTCGCACGACACGGTTCAATGCACCAATAGAATTCTGAATCGCTGTCAAGCCAGCTGCAGACTCAGTTGCCGTTTGTAGCACATTGTCAACCTTAATATCCGTAGCAGTCAAATCAGCTTGTAACCTATCACATTGAGTGTTGAATTGACGTGTCAGGTGATCTCGAAGAGCTTCATATTCAGCTCAACAAACAGGAGCATTGCCGTCCTTCTTTTGCCTCACAACACCATCGTCCTCATCTCGTGAAGACATGATTAGTGCACACAAGGGTATATAGAAATATGTATGTGGAAAACTCTCAACTCACTCAAACCAAAACAAATTGTGTATCTTACCGTTCCAAAGTGAATAGTATAGCTCACCACTTGTATGGACAGAACGTGCACGGATGGGGTGAAGCGAATATTATGGGTCTCAAAGTGTTACACAACAAAACTAGGGTATTTTTGTGGAGCTTGGTAGGTATACCTAACTACACCAAAAGACAAACCCTAGTGCTGGTCAGATAACACAAAGAAAACGCACACGGTGGAGATGGACGGGGCCAAGTGACTATGAACAAGGGTGTCACAAAGCACTAGAAAGACACTAGCAAGTAGCTTAGTTTAATAGGCACACGATTGCTCAAGTACTAGCAGTGTCACAAACGATACAGAAACTTGCACTTTTATCTCTCTTTTTTTTATACTATCTCTTTTTTTTTTGACTATTTATGACCAACAACTTGAAAAGCAACAAGACACACGTCCAAGAGCAGCCTGTGAGCACAAAATGTAGCTAGTCTTATATGGGTAAGCTCCTATCACGTGCTGTAGAAAGGCTGTGTCTAAGTTTTTCACCAAAAAGTTCGGTTTTTGCCGAAACTGAAACTTCAAAGGCCAAAAACTCGATGTTCCCGGACGAATTTGGGTATTCCGAGACCGCCGAAAAGGTGTAAACATGCATAGCAAGTTTGGTTGGATAGAACTTTTCGATACGAGCGTTTTGAGTGGTCGCTCGTCGAAAACAGAGTTCGTATGCAAAAGTTATGGCCATTTTACTAAAACTGTGAAAAACGGTGTCGCGGCAGAGAAAATCGACCGAAACCGTGCCGCGGCAGGACGCACGGCAGGATTCCGATTGCAAAACGACTCGGGAACGAAACAAGATACGCAAAAGGAAAACGACCAGCAACTAGAACTTGACCTAATGATGTAATCTAAGGCTATGGCGAAAACTAACCCTAATATTTTTGGCTTTTTCTGGATAGGACGAAAAACAGTAAATCTACGGGGATTTGTGGATGCTCACCGCGTAAACTCTGAAAATCTGATACCAAGAGGATAAGGGGTGGCCCGATCTTCTCATTGAGCGGTGGTAGATGGATGATGATGAAGGGTAACTTGCGAGATTTCGACGAACTCTCCGGCTGCTCCCCTGTTGCCAATGCAACAGCTCTTCAACCCAATGGATATTTGCGACTCCTCACACCGATGCAACATAGCCGCCGGCCACGAAGCGGTTTCTGCGATCTACTAATTCCCAATGGAACAACAGATCACACTCAAACTTTGGTAGCAATAACCTCCAGATCGAAACAAAGTGGAGGGGTTGTATTCCTGATCGCAACAAAGAGGAACACGGCAAAAGATGAATGCTTATAGCAATCCAATCTAGGGTTTAAGCAAAAACATGGTCTAATCCCAATCTAGCCGCCGGCCTGGGCTATTTAAGGGAGCCAACCGACCCCGACCTAGCCTCAAAACCTAACTTGGTTCGGACTCAAAAAGGTACAAACCGACCCAAAAAGTGGGTTCGGCCGAAAAACTGGCGCGCAGGCCGGGTCGGAGCCGGCCTTGGCGGGCTGGAGGTCGGCCTAGGATTTGCATGGCAGTCCTGCCGGCCTAGGCCGGGTTGGAGGCCGGCCTGAAGGCTGGTTGCTTCGGTAGTGTGCCGGCCTTGTCTTCTGTGGAGGCGGGTCCTTCGGGTGGTGAGCCGGCCTAGGCCGGCCTGAGCCGACCTCGGGCGTGATGAGGACATCCCTGCTATAGATGCAACCGCCACTACTACACCACCTACATTACAAGGACCTATGACAAGAGCTCGTGCACGTCAACTTAATCAACAGGTACTTTCGTTCTTACAAGCTAGTCCTAATATTCATGAGAATATGATGCTGCCTAAATCAAATGTGTTTGTCTCTCTTAGGAATGATGGACCAAGCATGGATGAGAGGGACAAGCTATGGAGCATGTACGTTGGAGGAGATGGCAGCAGGAGTACAACCAACGGAGATGATGATGCTACCAATGGAGACTACCGTGATTTGAAGCCACCATAAAGATGCTTGAAGGATTGGACGAATTTTAGAAGATATCAATTAATGAATTTCGTCCAAGGCTTTTCTTAGGTGCTGCGCCACCTCGTTTTTGGGCCAGGCCCATGTATTTTCGAGATACCTTTAATAGGCAGTTTTAGAGTCCGTATCTAAGGAGGAAAGCCTCCTAGGGTAGGATTCGGCCGCCACCCCATGGCTGGACGAAATCCCACACCTCTCCTCCTTATATACCCCCGTTAGGTCGTCCTTTAGACTCGGATTTTGTTTAGTTAAAAGTTAGCCAACTGCTGCAACTTCGTGTACTCGGTTTGTGTCCAACGACCAGATCAAGACCGCTTCTCGGAATCCCACCTTTTAAATAAAGCTCATCTTTCATCCGCAATTTCGTGATTGCAATTTCGGTTCTTACTTGTTTCTCGATCGCAGGTAGAACTAGACCTTTTTGGTCAGGCCGATCGTGCTGCTGCAAGGTTGGTAACTCACGGAGATTGGTTTAGCGATTGCATAGGCGCTGCGTACTTGTACGTGGAAGTCGGATCGCCAAGGTCGAACTCCACCAGAATCGACGTATCTCATCTCATCGAAAGATCGGACTACCTTAGCCATATCAGGGCGTGTTGGAGGCCGAGAGCTTCTGGCACATGGCCGGCCTTGCCGGGCTGAGGCCGGCCCCAAGGCCGGGCTGTCTGAAACCTTCCTCTTCCTTCCTTGCGCAGTCCTCCCGCTCCTCCCTCGCGCCATAGGTGACGTTGTGTTCGCATTCTTGCTGCTCCTCCGGACCTCCTCCAACGTTTGTGTTATCAACAAACCTGATCATACACAAGTGCATAGACTTAGGTAGTATAAAGTTCTCATTAGCACAAACATCATATTCAATTAAGAGTGAGTTCACCTGTTGTCCAAGCAACTTGGCACGGGCTCTTGTCATTGGTCCAATCCTCACTTCATTGGGCTTGTCTTGAACAGCAACATCCTCAATGGAAGAAAATGGGAAAGGACTAGGGATGTCCTCATCAATGTCTTATGATCTTGTGAGCTGCCTAACATGATCAGGATCGATTATTGTAATGCTATGTGGTGTGTGTGCTGGGATCCAATTGATTATAAAGTTATGATCAGATTGTGCATGATTCTTATATGTTTATTTATGTTCTTTCATGCTCTCTAATGTGCGTAGTTACTTTGGCCAAGTGATTGTGTGTATCTCCAAGAGAGGGTATTTATGCTAGATAGTGGGTTCATGCCCCCTTTTGTTCCTGAGCACGAGTGACAGAAACGTCTAAGGGCGAGGGTGTGCTGTTGCTACTAAGGGTAAAACAGCGGTGTTAATGTCTCTTTTGATATTAGTATTGCTTACTTCATGCGCTTTACTTAATGCAAATGTCTGTTGCTTGCAACTTAATACCGATGGGTGACAGGCTGGATAGTGATCCCACGGTGGACTTTTTAGACAAAGATGCAGTTGGACTCAACGGTCTTTGTTCATTTTCGTGATGCCTACTTAAATATTATCATATTCTCTTTTTCATAGCTAGATTAAGTTTGTGCTATAATCTTGTCAATTGCCCAGCTGTAATTTGTTTACCCATCATACGATTGTTCTATTTACTTGAGAGACTCCACTAGTGAGCCCATGGCCCCCGGTCCATCTTTTTACATTGATTGCAACCATTATTCATCACTTTTCATCATCATTACTCCACTGGTCCATTTTCATATTTCATCTATTTCACTATACAATTAACCGCTTTGTTTTCTGTGAAACCGGAAAGATTGTCAACCTTTCTGCCGTTGGGGGCAAAGTATTTTGGTTGAGTGTGTGCAGGTCCACGTATATTGAAGATTAAGCGCTAGAGATCTTCAACATTCACTTTGTTGTTGATTTCAAGGTCCTACTGGTTCGGTAAACCTTGGTTCGTTATCGAGGGAAAACTGCTGCTTGCTACATCTCTGATGAGGACATCCCTAGTCCTTTACCATTTTCTTCTTTCGATGAGGTTGCTGCTCAAGACAAGCCCAATGAAGTGAGGATTGGACCGATGACAAGAGCCCGTGCCAAGTTACTTGGACAACAGGTGAACTCACTCTTAATCGAATATGATGTTTGTGTTAATGAGAATTTTATACTACCTAAGTCTATGCACTTGTGTATGATTAGGTTTGTTGATAACACAAACATTGGAGGAGGACCAGAGGAGCAAGAAGAATCGGAGTATGACGTCACCTATGGCGCGAGGGAGGAGCGGGAGGAATGTGCAAAGAAGGATGACGAGAACAAGAGAAAGATCCAAGAAGATGGTCAAGAAGAAGAGGAGGAAGGAGGCGAAGCCAGGCTGGCCGGCCTCCAGGCCGGAGCCCATCGAGAGACAGCCAGCCTCCCAGCCGGCCTAGGCCGGGCCCTAGGCCGGCCACCCCCCAGAAGCCACCGGCCTCCTAGCCGGCCCAGGCCGGCCACCCCCCAGAAGTCGCCGGCCTCCCAGCCGGCCCAGGCCGGGCCCCAGGCCGGCCACCCACCTGAGCCTGCCGGCCACCCACCTGAGCAGGTCGGCCGGCCACCAGGCCGGTACCCCGGCCTACGCGCCAGATTTTGGGCCAAACCCACTTTTGGGTCGGTTTGTACCTGTTTGAGTCCGAACCAAGTTAGGTTTTTGTGTTAGGTCGGTTGGCCCCCTATATAAAGCTTGGGCCGGCTGCTAGAGAGAGGTTAGACCACGTTTTTGCTTAAACCCTAGATTGGATTGCTAAAGCATTCATCTATACTAGAATTCCTCTTTGCTTCGATCAGGAATTCACCCCTCCACTTTGTTTTGATCTGGAGGTTCTTGCTACCAAAGTTTGAGTGTGATCTGTTGTTCCATTGGGAATTAGTAGATTGCATAAACCGCTTCGTGGCCGGCGGCTACGTTGCATCGGTGTGAGGCGTCGCGAATATCCATTGGGTTGAAGAGTTGTTGCATTGGCAACAGGGGAGCAGCCGGAGAGTTCGTCAGATTCTCGCAAGTTATCTACCACCGCTCATTGAGAAGATTGGGCCACCCCTTATCATCTTGGTATCAGATTTCCAGAGTTTACTCGGTGAGCATCCACAAATCCCCGTAGACTTACTGTTTTTCGTCCTATCCAGAAAAAGCCAAAAATATTAGGGTTAGTTTTCGCCATAGCCTTAGATTACATCTTTAAGTCAAGTTCTAGTTGCTGGTCATTTTCCTTTTGCGTATCTTGTATCGTTGCCGAGTTCGAATTGAAATCGGAATCCTGCCGTGTGTCCTGCCGCGGCACGGTTTCGGTCGATTTTCTCTGCCGCGACACCGATTTTCACAGTTTTAGTAAAACGGCCATAACTTTTGCATACGAACTCCGTTTTCGACATTCGACCACTCAAATCGTTCATCTCGAAAATTTCTATCCAACCAAACTGGCTTTGCCTGTTTACGCCCTTTCGGCGGTCTCGGAATCCCCAAATTCGTCCGGGAACATCGAGTTTTTGGCCTTTGAAGTTTCAGTTTCGGCAAAAACCGAACTTTTTGGTGAAAAACATAGACACAGCCTTTCTATAGCCCGTGATAGGAGCTTACCCATATAAGACTAGCTACATTTTGTGCTCACTGGCTGCTCTTGGACGTGTGTCTTGTTGCTTTGCAAGTTGTTGGTCATAAATAGTCAAAAAAAAGGAGATAGTATTAAAAAAAAAGAAGAGAGATAAAAGTGCGGGTTTTCTGTATATTTTTGGTGACACTGTTAGTTCGGAGCAATCGTGTGCCTGTTAAGCTGAGCTACTTGCTAGTGTCTTTCTAGTGCTTTGTGACATCCTTTGTTCATAGTTGCATTGCCAAGTTTATCTCCACCGTGTGAGTTTCCTTTGTGTTATACGATCAGCACTAGGGTTTGCCTTTTGGTGTAGTTAGGTACCCATACCAAGCTCCACAAAAATACCCTGGTTTTTGTTGTGTAACACTTTGAGACCCATAATATTCGCTTCACCCCATCCGTGCACGTTCTGTCCATACAAGTGGTAAGCTATACTATTCACTTTGGAACGGTAAGATACACAATTTCTTTTGGTTTGAGTGAGTTGAGAGTGTTCCACATACATATTTCTATATACCCTTGTGTGCACTAATCATGTCTTCAGGAGATGAGGATGATGGTGTTGTGAGGCAAAAGAAGGACGGCAACGCTCCTGTTTGTTGGGCCGAATATGAAGCTCTTCGAGATCACCTGACATGTCAGTTCAGCACTCAATGTGACAGGCTACAAGCAGATTTGACTGCTACAGATATTAAGGTTGACAATGTGCTACAAACTGCAACTGAGTATGCAGCTGCCTTGGCAGCGATTCAGAATTCTATTGGTGCATTGAACCGTACCGTGTGAGTGTTGACGCAGCGAAACGAGCAACCTGTTGATGAGGCAAGTGTTCATGGTGATCACGGTGTTGATTTTGATGGAGAGAAGGATGATGAGCAAGCTGCTGCTCGTCGTGAGAGGTTGCAACGGCAACAACAACCACAACCACATGCTAATGGTCTCCTGGTCGTGGATTTGCACCTCTTGGTGCCCGTCGTATGCTTGGCGACAATTTTGTTCATGCAGCCAACCGTGATGATGATAGCGTCGGTAAGCCCAAATTCAGTATTCCCAAGTTTGAAGGTTCCGTTGATGTGGAAGAATATATTAACTGGGAGTTGAAGATGGAGCAACTTTGGTGTTTGCATGACTACACTGAAGATAGAAAGATCAAGCTTGCATCTTCTGAGTTCGATGGTTATGCCATGCTATGGTGGGACGGTCTTGTGAGTGCTAGGCGTGAAGCAAATGATGTACCTATTTTATCTTGGTGAGAGATGATGATAAGGGGTGGCCCGATCTTCTCTGTGAGCGGTGGTAGATGGTTGATGATGGTAGATAACTTGCGAGATTCCGACGAACTCTCCGGCTGCTCCCCTGTTGCCAATGCAACAGCTCTTCAACCCAATGGATATTCGCGACGCCTCACACCGATGCAACGTAGCCGCCGGCCACGAAGCGGTTTCTGCGATCTACTAATTCCCAATGGAACAACAGATCACACTCTAACTTTGGTAGCAAGAACCTCCAGATCGAAACAAAGTGGAGGGGTTGTATTCCTGATCGCAACAAAGAGGAACACGGCAAAAGATGAATGCTTGTAGCAATCCAATCTAGGGTTTAATCAAAACGTGGTCTACCCCTCTCTAGCAGCCGGCCCTAACTTTATATAGGGGGCCAACCGACCTAACACAAAATCCTAACTTGGTTCGGACTCCAACGGGTACAAACCGACCCAAAAGTGGGTTCGGCCGAAATCTGGCGCGCAGGCCGGGTCCAGGCCGGGCTTAGGCCGGGCCAAGGCCGGGCTGGAATTCGCCTGGCAGGCAAGCCGGCCTGGCCGGGCGGAGGCCGGGCTGAGGCCGGCCGCTTCGGGTGCATGGCCGGCCTAGGCCGGGCTGAGGCCGGCCGCTTCGGGCACATGCCCGGCCTAGGCCGGGCTTGGGCCGGCCTTCCTGCGTCTCGGAGGCCGGGTGCTTCGGGTGGCAGCCCGGCCTGGCCGGGCTGAGGCCGGCCTCAGGCCGGCCTGACTGGTTTTCTTCGTCTTCTTTCCTTGCGCCTTCCTCCCGCTCCTCCCTCGCGCCATAGGTGACGTTGTACTCCATTCCTTGCCGCTCCTCTGGTACTCCTCCAATGTTTGTGTTATCAACAACCCTAATCATACACAAGTGCATAGACTTAGGCAGTATAAAGTTCTCGTTATCACAAACATCATATTCAATTAAGAGTGAGTTCACCTGTTGTCCAAGTAGCTTGGCACGAGCTCTTGTCATCGGTCCAATCCTCACCTCATTGGGCTTGTCTTGAGCAGCAACATCATCGATAGAAGAAAATGGTAAAGGACTAGGGATGTCCTCATCATCCTCCCCCCCTTGAAAAGGCGTCGACCTCGACGCGTCAAGGTCTTCTCCAGCATATGGCAGTCAAATCAGCAACATTGAAAGTATTACTGACACCAAACTCAGTTGTAGGAAGATCTATCTTGTATGCATTATCATTTATCTTGGCAAGAACCTTGAATGGACCATCACCCCGCGGCATCAACTTGGACTTGCGCTGAACAGGAAATCTGTCTTTACGAAAGTGCACCCAAACCATGTCGCCGGGCTGAAAGATCACCTCCTTTCTCTTCTTGTTGACACGAGCTGCATTGTACTTGCCTTTCTTCTCAATTGCCTCTTTTGTCTTCTCATGTATCTTCCTCACAAAATCTGCACGCTTCGATGCCTCCATGTTGACTCTCTCATGTAATGGAAGCGGCAGCAAATCAAGCGGAGTAATGGGTTTGAAACCATACACCACCTCAAACGGACACAGTTGTGTGGTAGAATGTACCGCCCTGTTATATGCAAACTCCACATGCGGCAAACAATCTTCCCACTCACGCAAGTTCTTCTTGATCATGGCTCGCAGCAACGTTGAGAGTGTGCGATTCACCACCTCCGTTTGTCCATCAGTTTGGGGATGACAAGTGGTACTGAACAGCAGCTTCGTTCCCAGCTTGCCCCAAAGTGTCTTCCAAAAGTAACTCATGAACTTGACATCTCGATCAGAAACAATCGTCTTGGGTACTCCATGTAAGCGCACGATGTCCCTGAAAAACAGATTAGCAATATGCGACGCATCGTCGCTTTTGTGGCAGGCAATAAAGTGTGACATCTTAGAAAAACGATCCACTACCACAAAAATAGAATCATGTCCTCTCCTAGTTCTAGGCAATCCTAACACAAAATCCATGCTTATGTCCTCCCATGGAGTTGTAGGTGCAGGAAGAGGAGTATACAAACCATGAGGCTTCAGCTTGGACTTTGCCTTGTTGCAAGTGATGCAACGCTTAACAAACCTGTCCACATCCCGCCTCATCCTTGGCCAATAAAAGTGATCAGCCAACATCAGTAACGTCTTCTCACGTCCAAAGTGTCCCATCAAACCGCCACCATGAGATTCCTGCAACAACAGCAAACGCACGGACGATTCTGGCACACATAATTTGTTAGCTCTAAACAAGTATCCATCATGCATATGGTATTTTTCCCAAGCTTTCACAGCAGAACACTTAGCAAAAGGCATGGAAAAATCAGTATCATTAGCATATAAATCACGCAAACTCTCTAAACCAGGAACTTGAACATCCAAATGTGTCAAAAGCATGCTTTTCCTAGAGAGTGCATCAGCAACCACGTTTTCTTTGCCTTTCTTATACTTAATAATGTATGGGAAGGATTCAATGAACTCAACCCATTTAGCATGACGTTTATTCAAGTTAGATTGGCACTTCAAATACTTCAAAGCTTCATGATCAGAATGTATGATAAATTCTTTTGGCCACAAATAATGTTGCCAAACCTCAAGAACACGAACAAGTGCATACAATTCTTTATCATAAACAGGATAGTTCAATTGGGCACCATTTAATTTCTCCGAAAAATATGCAATTGGTTTTCCCTCTTGCATCAACACACCTCCTATTCCAATACCACTAGCATCACATTCAATATCAAATTGCTTATTGAAATCAGGAAGCATAAGCAAAGGTGCAGAAATTAAACGACGTTTCAGCTCATCAAAAGCGACATCTTGGGCTGCGCCCCACACAAACTCAACACCTTTTTTAGTTAAATCATTCAAAGGTGCAGCAATAGAACTGAAGTCTTTCACAAAACGTCTATAAAAACCAGCAAGACCAAGAAAGCTTCTTATTTGACTAATAGTCATGGGAATAGGCCAATTTTTAATTGCTTCAATTTTAGATTCATCAACCTCAACACCATCCTTAGAAACAACAAAACCCAGAAATATGACCTTATCTTTGCAAAAAGTGCATTTAGCAAGATTACCATATAGCTTATTATCACGCAACACTTGCAAAACTTGTCTAATATGATCAGTATGCTCAGATTCATTGCAGCTATAAATCAATATATCATCAAAATAAACTACCACAAATTTACCAATGAAATGCCTCAAAACATGATTCATCAATCTCATGAAAGTACTAGGTGCATTAGTTAACCCAAAAGGCATCACTAACCACTCATATAAACCGAATTTTGTTTTAAAGGCAGTTTTCCATTCATCTCCTTCTTTCATTCTAATTTGATGATAACCACTACGCAAATCAATTTTAGAGAAAATAACAGCACCACTTAATTCGTCTAACATGTCATCCAAACGAGGAATGGGGTGTCTATAACGAATAGTGATGTTATTTATCGCTCTACAATCTACGCACATGCGCCAAGTACCATCTTTCTTAGGAACCAAAATAACAGGAACAGCACAAGGACTTAAGCTCACACGAATATACCCTTTGTCAAGAAGCTCTTGAACTTGTCGCTGTATCTCCTTTGTCTCCTCCGGGTTGGTCCTATAGGGAGCTCGGTTTGGAAGTGTTGCTCCGGGAATCAAGTCAATTTGATGTTCAATACCCCGCAATGGAGGCAAACCAGCGGGCACTTCCTCCGGAAAAACATCACCAAAATCCTGCAAGACATTAGAAACACCAATAGAGAGAGGGGTCATGTCGTTAGAAACAAGAATTTCCCCCTTGCACACAAGCACAAGAGGTACTAGAGTGGGATCCTCACGAAACTCTCTCAAATCAGATTTGGTGGCTAACATTACTATTTTGTTCTCTCCCTCACTTTTCTTTTTACCACTCAAATTTGGCTTGTGGCTCTCGCTCACCGAAGGTGGAGTCTCTCGCCTAGCTAATCTCTCACGCTCAGCCTCACGGTTAACTTCCACTTTTTGGCGAGATTCATTTACTATCTCTTGAGGTGTCATTGGCCGCAACATCACCTCCTTGCCATGCCAATTGAGTTGATAGGTATTTGCTCTCCCATTGTGGCGCACATCTCTATCAAACTGCCAAGGACGTCCCAACAACAAGTGACACACGGTCATTGGAACCACGTCGAACTCCACGGTGTCCTTGTAAGGCCCAATCTGAAACTCAACTTGTACCATGTGATTAACCTTCATCTCCCCACTTTCACTTAGCCACTGAATAAAATATGGATGGGGATGTGGCAAGTATTTCAGATTCAGTTTTTGACAGAGCTCTTTACTAGCTAAATTGCGGCAGCTTCCACCATCAATGATTACCTTGCAAGAACGTCCATTGCCAACTGCAGCCCTTGTTTGAAACAAATTGCATCGCTGCTCCGAAGAACTAGGGGCCACACTTAGCACCTTAGGCGTGCACACAATAGATGGTAAACGCTCGGCATCCGCATAATACAACTCATCTTCTAGTTCCTCCTCAAACTCAGCATTAGGATCCACCTCATCACCACTCTCATACTCACCGGTCTCCTCATTGATCAACATGACCTTCTTGTTGGGACACTCACGCTTGAAGTGACCCTTGCCTCCACACGTATGACAATTCATATCACGTGTACGAGCTGTAGAATTGGAAGAGCCAGTAGCACTTGCAGCAGGTTGTGGTGATTGCTTGGCATTAGGAGCAACTGAAACCGACTTGGAAGGAGCAGCACCACGAAAACTAGGAACAGGACTAGGCGGCACCACACTAGGTGTTGCTCGTGATGACACATTACCTCGCCCATAGGAAGAACGCGGCACATATTTGGCATCTTCGGCCAACTGTAACTCAGCTTCACGTGCTTGATGTAACAAATCTTGCACATCGCCATATTGATGATGACGTACAATTCTCTTGATGTTAAAGCTCAAACCTGAAAGGAAACGCTGCATAGTTTGTTCAGGTTCTTCTCGCACTTTAGCACGCTGCATGATCAACTCCATCTCCTTATAGTACTCATCAACGGACTTGGCACCTTGCTTCAAATTCTGCAACTTATCATACAAAGAACGGATGTAATTGCGAGGAACAAAACGATGACGCATCTCCGCCTTCATCTCTCGCCAAGACAAAATAGGTACATCATTTGCTTCACGCCTAGCACTCACAAGACCGTCCCACCATAGCAAAGCATAGCCATCGAACTCAGAAGATGCAAGCTTGATCTTTCTATCCTCAGTGTAGTCATGCAAACGCCATAATTGTTCCATCTTCAACTCCCAGTTAATATATTCTTCCACATCAACGGAACCTTCAAACTTGGGAATACTGAATTTGGGCTTACCAACGCTATCATCATCACGGTTGGCTGCATGACCAATATTGTCGCCGAGCAGACGGCGCGCACCAAGAGGCGCAAAACCACGACCAGGAGGTATAGCACCACCTCGGCCACCTCCACGTCCACCATTAGCATGTGGTTGCGGCTGTTGTTGCCGTTGCAACCTCTCACGACGAGCAGCTGCTTGCTCATCATCCTCCTCAGCATCAAAATCAACACCGTGATCACCATGAACACTTGCATCATCAACAGGTTGCTCATTTCGCTGCGTCAACACTTGCACGGCACGGTTCAATGCACCAATAGAATTCTGAATTGCTGTCAAGGCAGCTGCAGACTCAGTTGCCGTTTGTAGCACATTGTCAACCTTTATATCCGTAGCAGTCAAATCAGCTTGTAACCTGTCACATTGAGCGGTGAACTGACGTGTCAGGTGACCTCGAAGAGCTTCATATTCAGCCCAACAAACAGGAGCGTTGCCGTCCTTCTTTTGCCTCACAACACCATCATCCTCATCTCCTGAAGACATGATTAGTGCACACAAGTATAGGTAGTAATATGTATGTGGAAAACTCTCAACTCACTCAAACCAAAAGAAATTGTGTATCTTACCGTTCCAAAGTGAATAGTATAGCTTACCACTTGTATGGACAGAACGTGCACGGATGGGGTGAAGCGAATATTATGGGTCTCAAAGTGTTACACAACAAAACCAGGGTATTTTAGTGGAGCTTGGTAAGGAAACCTAACTACACCAAAAGGCAAACCCTAGTGCTGGTCGTATAACACACTGGAAACGCACACGGTGGAGATAAACGGGGCAAAGTGACTATGAACAAGAGTGTCACAAAGCACTAGAAAGACACTAGCAAGTAGCTCAGATTAATAGGCACACGATTGCTCAAGGACTATCAGTGTCACAAACGATACAGAAACTTGCACTTTTATCTCTCTTTTTTTTTTTAAACTACCTCCTTTTTTTTGACTATTTATGACCAACAACTTTGAAAAACAACAAGACACACGTCCAAGAGCAGCCTGTGAGCACAAAACGTAGCTAGTCTTATATGGGTAAGCTCCTATCACGTGCTGTAGAAAGGCTGTGTCTAAGTTTTTCACCGAAAAAGTCCGGTTTTTGCCGAAACTGAAACTTCAAAGGCCAAAAACTCGATGTTCCCGGACGAATTTGGGGATTCCGAGACCGCCGAAAAGGCGTAAACAGGCAAAGCCAGTTTGGTTGGATAGAACTTTTCGATACGAGCGTTTTGAGTGGTCGCACGTCGAAAACGGAGTTCGTATGTAAAAGTTATGGCCGTTTTACCAAAACTGTCAAAACCGGTGTCGCGGCAGAGAAAAACCACCAAAACCGTGCCGCGGCAGGACGCACGGCAGGATTCCGATTGCAATTCGACTCGGCAACGAAACAAGATACGCAAAAGGAAAACGACCAGCAACTAGAACTTGACCTAATGATGCAATCTAAGGCTATGGCGAAAACTAACCCTAATATTTTTGGCTTTTTCTGGATAGGACGAAAAACAGTAAATCTACGGGGATTTGTGGATGCTCACCGAGGAAACTCTGGAAATCTGATACCAAGATGATAAGGGGTGGCCCGATCTTCTCTGTGAGCGGTGGTAGATGGTTGATGATGGTAGATAACTTGCGAGATTCCGACGAACTCTCCGGCTGCTCCCGTGTTGCCAATGCAACAGCTCTTCAACCCAATGGATATTCGCGACGCCTCACACCGATGCAACGTAGCCGCCGGCCACGAAGCGGTTTCTGCGATCTACTAATTCCCAATGGAACAACAGATCACACTCTAACTTTGGTAGCAAGAACCTCCAGATCGAAACAAAGTGGAGGGGTTGTATTCCTGATCGCAACAAAGAGGAACACGGCAAAAGATGAATGCTTGTAGCAATCCAATCTAGGGTTTAATCAAAACGTGGTCTCCCCTCTCTAGCAGCCGGCCCTAACTTTATATAGGGGGCCAACCGACCTAACACAAAATCCTAACTTGGTTCGGACTCCAACGGGTACAAACCGACCCAAAAGTGGGTTCGGCCGAAATCTGGCGCGCAGGCCGGGTCCAGGCCGGGCTTAGGCCGGGCCAAGGCCGGGCTGGAATTCGCCTGGCAGGCAAGCCGGCCTGGCCGGGCGGAGGCCGGGCTGAGGCCGGCCGCTTCGGGTGCATGGCCGGCCTAGGCCGGGCTGAGGCCGGGCTGAGGCCGGCCGCTTCGGGCACATGCCCGGCCTAGGCCGGGCTTGGGCCGGCCTTCCTGCGTCTCGGAGGCCGGGTGCTTCGGGTGGCAGCCCGGCCTGGCCGGGCTGAGGCCGGCCTCAGGCCGGCCTGACTGGTTTTCTTCGTCTTCTTTCCTTGCGCCTTCCTCCCGCTCCTCCCTCGCGCCATAGGTGACGTTGTACTCCATTCCTTGCCGCTCCTCTGGTACTCCTCCAATGTTTGTGTTATCAACAACCCTAATCATACACAAGTGCATAGACTTAGGCAGTATAAAGTTCTCGTTATCACAAACATCATATTCAATTAAGAGTGAGTTCACCTGTTGTCCAAGTAGCTTGGCACGAGCTCTTGTCATCGGTCCAATCCTCACCTCATTGGGCTTGTCTTGAGCAGCAACATCATCGATAGAAGAAAATGGTAAAGGACTAGGGATGTCCTCATCAGATGAAGGCGGAGATGCGTCATCGTTTTGTTCCTCGCAATTACATCCATTCTTTGTATGATAAATTGCAGAATTTGAAGCAAGGTACCAAGTCCGTTGATGAATACTATTAGGAGATGGAGTTGATCATGCAGCGTGCTAAAGTGCGGGAAAAACCTGAACAAACTATGCAGCGTTTCCTTTCAGGTTTGAGCTTTAACATCAAGAGAATTGTGCGTCATCATCAATATGGCGATGTAAAAGATTTGTTGCATCAAGCACGTGAAGCTGAGTTACAGTTGGCCGAAGATGCCGAATATGCGCCTCGTTCGTCCTATGCGCGAGGTAGTGTTTCATCACGAGCGACACCTAGTGTGGTGCTGTAATGTCCCGGGGTTTTCCCCCAAATTAGATTTTGCTTGTTTTTCTTTTTTTGCATCATCATGGCATCATCGTGCATTTAAATCACCTTGCACATTTTGCTAAATCTCAAAATAATATTTTTGACAAAAACCTTTTTATTTATTTTTTTAGTTGGATAAACCTATATTTTGTTTTGCAAATCTTCCCCTCTTTTCTTTTCCCTCCTTTCTATTTTTTTTTTCTCCCTTTCTCTCTTTTCCGAAAATTCTTTTGAAAAAAAAATAGAAACAGGGCGCAGCCCATCTCTCCTCTATTTTCCTTCTCTCCCTCTCTTCCTTTCCTGGCCCAACCGGCCCAGCCCAGTTCCCTTCACCCTCTACCTCCGTACCACGTCGCTTTCAATGCCATCGAAGCTTTTCCATCGCCACCCGCCATCGGCTCCCCCTTTATAGCCAGTCTCGGTCGCTCTAGATTACTGGGTTGTTCACAGCGAGGGTGTGTTGATGGATCTTATCTAGATCGGTTGATTTGGAGGAGATTGCGGCTGCTGTTGGTGGAGATCGCTTTGCATCAAGATTGATCTGCTGGGCGGCTGCTGTTGGAGGAGATTGCTTTGCATCAGGGCTTTGCTCCGCGTGGTGAAGAGATCAGATCCATACGTGGACAGCTAGATTTCTTTTGGTGGTGGCAGCCACGAGGAAGGAGCAGCAGTTTCAATCACGTGTTCTGCCTGGTCCAGAAACGACCGTCGACTTGTTCGGGAAACTTCGATCTGTACGTGGTGAATCGGGACCTGGGAAGCTACCCATTGGAAAGTACACAAAATTTCCTTTCCAAAGAGTATTTACTTGCCTGATTCGGACTTCGTACGAGAAAATTACGTCCGTTTCAAATTCAGAGCGTCAGTCTGTCCGCGAGTCCGCGATTTTCTGCCGTGGCACAAAAATCCGTCATTTTCTCTGCCGCAGCAGAATCAAGTTGGAAAGAAGTTTTTGGTTGCAGTTTGTCTATAGAGATGGGTTCTTCAAGTCCTATTTGTATGATGGAAAGGTCCAATGATCTGTTTCTTGATTACACTAATATCAAGGCAGGAAAGGCATATGATCGAGAACAATTGAGTTGGAAGTTGGAAAGTTCTGCAACGTATGCAGGATTTCAGTCTTGGGAATCTGACATGGTTCGTGGATTTGCAAGATGTCGTGCAAACAGTCAAGCTTTTGGTAACTATACTGAATATGTTCTTGCATCTCGGCGTGTGGATGTGACGGTGGCTGGTTGGTGGCGTAGCGAGAAATATGCGAAGGACATGAGGGATAGCGAATGTAATTGGGAGATGTTCAGAGAATTTCTGCGTTCCAGATTTTTGGAGAAATCCAAGGAGATGGATAAGGTGGTTACTCCTGAGGATGTTGTACCATTGAGTGGGCTGAATATGCAACTCAAGAGAGTACATGATGATACTTGCATGAGAGCGGATAGAGGCCAGCGATGGAGTTTATTTCAGGCGCAGTGTATGATCAAAGGCAAAGCATGCAAGTTGATGATTGACAGTGGTAGCTACTGTAATGGCATTAGCAAGGCGGTTGTCGAGGCATTGGGTTTGTCCACATGGCGAATTCCCGAACCGAGGCATGTTGAGTGGGTCAATAGTTGCGGTATGATGAAGATTACTCACAAGGTGCGTGTGCCATTTACAGTTGGTGACTATGTTGATGAGGTTGAGTGCGATGTGTTGCCATTGGAGGTGTGTGGATTGTTACT
The DNA here is from genome assembly GCA_012064385.1 of Puccinellia tenuiflora. Lineage (NCBI taxonomy): Eukaryota > Viridiplantae > Streptophyta > Magnoliopsida > Poales > Poaceae > Puccinellia > Puccinellia tenuiflora. The sequence goes on along the minus strand of QRDG01002472.1, from coordinate 282,662 downwards.
TGGACGTCCATGGCAATATGATCGCAATGCTATGCATGCTGGAAGAGCAAATACATATTCATTTGTGCATGATGGCAAACAGCGGACTTTGAAGCCTATGCAAGATGATCAAATCAAGTCCGATGTGGTGCTGGTGGTGCACAAGGAGAAGTTGCATAAAGCTAAGCCAAAGCCAAGGTTAGCTAAGTTGCAGCAAGAGGAGCATGATGCAAGGAGCGTTGGTACTGAAACTGATTCAGCCGTGCATGTAGATGACGAGCCAGTTGTTCTTGTTGGTGACAAGCCGGTTGAAGAAAGGAGGGATATTGCAGCATGTGTTCCAGTTTGTGTTGACAAAGGTGTTCAAACCGATGATGATTGTGCTGATTGTGTTTCGGTGCGTGTGGTGCCGCGAGTAGACGGTCGCAGCTATGTCAGCACACCTATAAGGCGTTTTGTTGGAGCAGCAGTGCGGATGCATAAAGGAAAGGATGGACGTGTTCGTCAGTTGTGTGGTCCAGGCATTACTATTTTGCAGGGTCATGCAAAGAAGCTTCATGTTCCACAAAGGGCTCCATCCAGATTTGAGAAGAAGGTAGTGGCGCCGAAGTCCAAGCTCATGTGGAGAAGAAAAGAGGCGCCAAGTGCTGTATCAAGTCAAGTAGGCCGAGAGGGAGGATGTGGCGTGGAAGGCAAGCAAGACTTGAAGACGGCGAACAAGCGTGATGCTCTTATTTATATACCTCCACCTTTTCGAGCCGACCCTCAAGCGTTGAGGACAACGCTTCTTGAAGGGGGGGAGGATGATATGGGCACGACGGAGGAGGTGCGGCCTAACTTCAGGACTCCCCCAAGATAGACTTGTCAATTGTAATTTTATTTATGTCGTCTTTGCTATTTTTAATAAGTGTTCGGTTTGGGCCTGTCCAACCGAACTAGTTAGGCCCATTAGTGGGGTGCCCCAATTAGGTCGGTACTGTAGCTACAGTGCGGCGCTACAGTACGCCCCACCCCATCCATATAAGGGGCTGGCCGAGTTAGGGTTTAGGCAGCTTGAGTTTAGATTAAAAACAGTCCATAGACTTTGAGCTCGTTGGTGAAGCATCCCTCCGGGGACGGCGATGCCGTTTATCAGTTTGTAATAAAGATTGCTGCGAGGGTGCTTGTGTTCATCAAGTGTTATCGTGCTCAGGCTAGAGGCGTGGTGATCTTCATCACGTTGCTCGCTGGATTCGTTCCTCACCTTCAGGTGACGATCATCATCGTTATTGGAAGATTACTATTGGTGGATTCGCTGTGAAAGATCGGGACAATAAACTTTAGGATCGACGGGGTTGATCCTTATCACTTTTCCCCTCAGAAACCCTAGCCACCTCCTTTCCCTCCTCTCCGCCGCCACCTTCTCCCTTCTCCTCTCTGCCTCTTTTCTCCCGAGCCTCGCCACAAAAAGCCGGAGGAGCACGCCATCGGAGAAGCTGCCATGGCCGCCGCGCCAGGGTAGCAGAGCATGACGACGTCCTTGTCCACGCGGAGTTGGAGCCGGAGCCGATCGTGCACGAGCAGGAGCTGGACGCCAGGGTCTCGGTCTTCTTCAACCTCGGGCCGTCGTCTACCTCTACGTCCCCATCACCTGCACGCCACCGTCGTTGATCTTCCTTTCTCCGGTTTGCCTCCCGGTGAGCATCTTCCCTCGGGAACCTCCCTCACCTCTCCCCTTGCTCTGGTCGCCGTCGAGCGCGTGTTGCCGTAGTTGACCATCCGCCGGAAGCCGAGCACGTCCGCGAGCCCAACATCCCTGTCCCCGCCATGGACGTGAGCTCGAGCTCGTGCTCGAACCTCAGCCACCTCCTGCACACACACACACCATCACCCCACCACTCCAACAACGTCCCCTGCATCTTTTTCCTCTTCGATCCATGCAGAAACGCCGCCAAATCATGGTCGACGTAGCAGTCCCGTCCGCTCTCAGTTTTCTGAACCCAAGGCCTGCACTTTTCTGTCCAAAAATTTAGTTATCAGCTCTTTGCTTCATCTAGAACCCGAGCCAACTCCTGTCACCAAAGTCAAGTCGGCCCAGTGGCCATTCTCTGTGCTCCTTCTCCAGCTAGCCCGAGTTCGAATCCCAGTTCTCCCCTTTCCTCTTTTCTTTTCCCTTGTTTTTTTTATCTTGCAAAGTATGTTTAAATTAATATCTTTTAATTGGTAACTCCAATTGCAAAATATATTATATGAATTTTGATCATAAAAATGTAAGGAATTTAAACATGCCATCCATGCTCATGTTTGCATCATGTAGCTTGCATTGTAGTTGTGTTTTCTTTATCACTTAAATAATTAAATATGGAATATGTGGGGTCTAATTTAATTGTTGACCCGGTTCCATTTAATTTTGTGTAGCTCACCAATGCATTGTTTAGACTTGTTAATCCACATTTAATTTTGATGGTTAGAAAAATAACTTGAACCATATAATTATATGTCGGAATCCCGGTTCCGTTTAATTTTGTTAAGTTGCATCTCTCATGTTTTGCCATGGCATACATGCATTGCATCAACATGCCGGATCTTTTGCCGTAGTAGTAAAATGCATCTCTTCCGTTGTCTAGTGTTTGTTGCTTCATCGGAATAGGACGTTGAGTTGATGTGAGCAACGACAGGTTCTGCTATCTCTACCAGATTGCAGGCAAGTGATACTCACTTGCTATCTTTGCTTGTTTTCTGTCTCTTACACCTCCTATCTTTTGTTCCTTGCTAGCCTTATATTACGATGCTTGTGTCTCGATCCTATTTGCATGTTTACCTTGAGCCATGACATAGCCACCCCCCACATCCTATTACCCTGTTGCATGTTTACCTTGTTGGCCTTATGAGTCGTACTGCATGCTTAAGTTTGTTTTGCTCGAGTCTTGCTCTAGTGTCCTGCTTCAATTTGATAGTTGGGTTAAATTCACATGATAATCTTTAATGTTTGGCGATGGGAATAATTAATAAAGATAAGGCACCGGCGGAAGGCCAATCGTGGTGATTTTTTCTGCTAGTGTCGCCTAGGACCCGAGTTCTTGTCCTCTGATCCAAGACTGAGCGCACTACCCACATGTGGGAGGAAATGGGACTCCCCTCGACCTAGTACCGGATCTGCAGCCTTGTCTAGGGCGCCACAAGTAGTTCGGGTGTTTCTACGGTTACAAGCGCGGATGATATGGAAAGATGGATACGTGGTTACTTACGTAGGGCTTGCGGTATGATGCGAAGTGACCAACTCATGGTACTTTGTGTCACCACGCCGTAGTCGCAAATGGTTAAGTCCACCTCGAAGCTTCGGCCGGACTTTCAAGGTGGGTCAGACTTAGCTAGGTGGTTCCCTGGACTTGTGTGGTAGTGAAGGAAAGTGTAGCGTCGGATACCCTGCCAGCACACCTTAGGAAGTGATGAGGGCATCGTGCCGGCATCGTGTTGGTCGGTTGACACTCTAGGACACCTGTCACGATATGTGATGAGGACTGTTTTCCCGATCTTTCACGATGCACCTTGATGGTCCATAGGACCGATAGATCTTGAACTCCCTTGACAAATTCAAGGACACCCAATGATAAGGATCAAGCCAATGATCCTATGATTGTTGTCCCGATCTTTCACAGCGAGTAAACCGGATAGATAAATCCTTCCAACAACGTCGATGAACGTCACCTGAAGGTGGGGAATAAATCCAGCGAGCAACGTGATGAAGATCACCACGCCTCTAGCCTGAGCACGATAACACTTGATGAACACAAGCACCCTCGCAGCAATCTTTATTACAAACTGATAAACGGCATCGCCGTCCCCGGAGGGATGCTTCACCAACAAGCTCAAAGTCTATGGACTGTTTTTAATCTAAACTCAAGCTAACCCTAAAACGATGCCTAGCAGCTCCTTATATGAGGGGAAGGGGTGCGGCCGTACTGTAGTTACAGTACGCGCTACAGTACCGCCCCACTAGTGGGCCACGCCCTAGTTGAGTTGGACAAGCCCATACTCAACTCTAATAATTATTTAAAACTAATTATTACAAATAAGACTGATACAAAATATACTAGCTTGGCGGAGTCCTGAAATTGGGCTGCACCTCCCCCGTCGTGCCCATATCATCCTCCCCCCCTTCAAGAAGCGTTGTCCTCAACGCTTGAGGGTCTGCTCGAAAGGGTGGCGTGATGTCAACAAAATCAGCACGCGTCTTCGCCATCTTCAAATCTTGCTTGCCTTCCACTCCACATCCTCCCTCTCGGCTTGCTTGACTTGATTTTCTTCTCCATATGAACTGTGGCGCCACCATCTTCTCTTGCCCTCTCTTAGGAACCCTTGCTGGAACCTTGTGTTGCAGAACATGAACCTTCGCTGGACGACCTTGCAAAGTGGTAATGCCCGGGCCACACAACTGACGAACATGTCCATCTTTCCCTTTGTGCATCCGCACTGCTGCTCCAACAAAACGCCTCATAAGTGTGCTGCCATAGCGTCGACCTCCTACTCGCGGTACCACACGCACCGGAACACGATCAGCACCAACGTCATCGGTCTGAACTCCCATGTCAACACGAACTGGAACACATGCTGCATCATCCTTCCTCTCATCAGCAAGAGGCTGTACGTCAACCGGCTTGTCACTAACAAGAACATCTGGCTTGTCATCTACAGGACTAGCTGAAGTAATATCAACAGTAACACCCTGTGCATCATGCTCCTCCTGCTGCAGCTTAGCTAACCTAGGCGGTTTAGCCTTGCGCAACCTCTCCGTCTGGATCACCAGCACCACATCGGACTTGATTTGATCATCACTCATAGGCCTCAAAATCCGTTGTTTACCATCATGCACAAAAGAATATATATTTGCTCTCCCAGCATGGTTCACATTGCGATCATACTGCCATGGACGACCAAGTAACAACCCACAAACCTCCAATGGCAATACATCACACTCTACCTCATCAACATAGTCACCAACTGTAAATGGCACACGCACCTTATGAGTTACCTTCAGCATACCGCAGCTATTTAACCACTCGAGATGCTTAGGTTCAGGAATACGCCATGTGGACAACCCCAACGCTGCCACCATTGCCTTGCTTATGCCATTAGTACAGCTACCACCATCAATCATGAGCTTGCAGTGTTTGCCTTTTATCATGCACTGAGTCTGAAATAAACTCCATCGCTGACACTTGTCAACTACTTTGCAAGCCTCCTCATGTTTCCTTTTGAGTTGCAAATTGAGCCCACTCAATGGTTCCACCGTATCCACTGCAGTTTCAGCGCACACCACCACTTTCTCAACATCAGGCTGCTTCGCTTCTAGCTCAGGAGGTGGCAGAAATTTAGCACGGAATAGCTTTTGAATATCTGCCCAAGAACCGCTTCTCTGACAGTGTGTTTCAGCACCCCACCAACCGTATACGCGTGCAGCCACACGCATCTTGATAATTGTGGAAACCATACGATCAGTAAACTTGAGATTACATAACCCAAAACCACGCTCCATTGCATCTTCCCATAACTGATACTCTGCCGGTGTTGCAGTGTGTAGAAGTGTCCACTTCAGTTTATCTTGATCCCAAGGGACACCATGCTGCCGGTCTAGATAATCATTGTAGACGTCACGTGCAGAAGGAACACACTTCATATCAGTAGGCAAAGCCATCACCGAAAATGTCCGGTATGAAAAACAGCAGTACTGATCCTCCCCGGCGGCAGAGAAAATGCAGAAACTGTAGTAAAATTGTAGGCAGCAATCGTAACAGATACGTGAACTAGCTGGACCAATCCGATCCGCAACAGGAGTCTCTCCACACGTTGTGCAACTAGCGAACAACAGACCTCTGTCGTACCAAACAAGGACACCACGATCGCTGGTTGCTTGCCTTTTTCTCTTTCTCCTGTTTTTTTTTTAACTTGCCAGATCCGATCCGTAGCTGTACCGAATCATATACCAGCTGGCCAACACGAGCCAATTAAAGGAAGACTTGGCAAAGCAGATACCGCTGATCTCCTTGCCCTTTTTTTTCACGCTTTCCTTTCCTTCTTCCCGTGCACGTACACGTAGTAGCAGATGCAATCTGGACTCGCGGTACTGTAGCTACAGTACCGCGCGAATTTGGGCTAGTACGTAGCAATCTTTCCAACAGATCAATCTGCACAAATGCAACAGTAATCTGCAGCAAGAGACTCCAATCAAACTCCTCCCAGTCAACCGATCTAGATGAGATCGATCAACACAACCTCACTGTGAGCAACCCAGAGCTCTGATACCACATGATAAGGATCAAGCCAATGATCCTATGATTGTTGTCCCGATCTTTCACAGCGAGTAAACCGGATAGATAAATCCTTCCAACAACGTCGATGAACGTCACCTGAAGGTGGGGAATAAATCCAGCGAGCAACGTGATGAAGATCACCACGCCTCTAGCCTGAGCACGATAACACTTGATGAACACAAGCACCCTCGCAGCAATCTTTATTACAAACTGATAAACGGCATCGCCGTCCCCGGAGGGATGCTTCACCAACGAGCTCAAAGTCTATGGACTGTTTTTAATCTAAACTCAAGCTAACCCTAAAACGATGCCTAGCAGCTCCTTATATGAGGGGAAGGGGTGCGGCCGTACTGTAGCTACAGTACGCGCTACAGTACCGCCCCACTAGTGGGCAACGCCCTAGTTGAGTTGGACAGGCCCATACTCAACTCTAATAATTATTTAAAACTAATTATTACAAATAAGACTGATACAAAATATACTAGCTTGGCGGAGTCCTGAAATTGGGCTGCACCTCCCCCGTCGTGCCCATATCACCCAAGCACACATGATTACTCTTGACAATTCAAGAACTCTCACGTCTTTATTGATAGATAACTAGACGAACGTCCGAGACGCCGTCATGGGGGCCAACCCCGTAGGGCTGGTGGTAAGCTTCAGGATTGCAAGATTTAATTCAACCAAAGCTGAGAAACCCTAATGCGCCCAACCCCTTATATGGATGAGGTGGGGCGTACTATAGCGCGGTACTGTAGCTACAGTACCTACCTAGTTGGACTTGGACTCAATACAAAACCGATCTGTTATAGGTTCGGCCAAACACAAGTGGCACGCAGGCCTAATTAACACAACCTTAGACATTACATGTGTTATAAAAGCCTGTCCTAGAGTGTCAACCGACCAACACGATGCCGACGATGCCCTCATCATCCTCCCCTCCTTGGAAAGGCGTTGTCCTCAACGCCGGAAGGTCTTCTCCACCGTTTGTGGCGTCAAATTTTCACGTCGCCACGATTCTTCTCCATCCTCAAGTCTTGCCGGCCTGCCACACCACATCCTCCCTCTCAGCTAGCTAGACTTGTTCTTGGCGCCCTCCATGTTTAGCGCCACCAACCTGATTGAAACACACGACCTTTAGACTGCAACGTGTAGGCGAACCACGCAAATCATCCCAGACACAACAGAACAACTTCTGCACACCAAGGATCAAAATAAGCTGAGTACACCTGCGGATGCTGTATTTTGTACGCAAACTAAACACGTCACCCAAAACAAACAGAACAAATTTCTGCACGCCAAGGATCCAAACAAGTCAAGTTCGCCAACTCTAAGAACCAGCGTGTCTTCCTTTTTTTTATAGCTGCTCCAATATTGCTTTGATCCGGACATATGAATTGTCACGTACGTGACCAATCAACTTGCTCTTTCCTCTCCTTGTACCGATCCGAATAAAGCTCCTCATTATTTTTTTTAGTACCTGCACTCCACGTACGTACTAACAAGGAAATCAATGTGAACTCGATCTCCTTTTCCTTTCCAATTCCAACGTGGAAGCAAAGCCCCTTTTTTAAACCAACTAATCAGATCGGAGTGACCAAACATCACACGGCCGGAACACATGAAGACCAACCAGTCCGATTTGATCTTTACGCACAAGCTGAACTAATCTGGATCGATCAGCTCCTTGGACGCCACACCATGAAAAACTGAAACAATCCGTGCCTTTCTTTCCATCGAAATTGCACCGCGGAACGGATTTTGTTTTTCCCTCCTGAACAGGAATCCAATTCGCCGGTGAGCAGCTCGAAGCCAGGAACTTGCCGTCACTTTTCTCCAGCTCGCCGAGATGCAACTACGCGCCAACTCGTCGTCCTTCCTCCAAACAATCCCAGTAAAACAAAAATCTGCCAATCTTTGCAAACCTGCATATGACCTTGAAACTTGACTCTGCCGCTCACTTCCTCCTCCTCGATCTGCACCAACAGTATGGCGGCGACGTACCCAATGGTGGCCACGGCAACCGAGCAGAAACAACCGAGCAACAAAGCAATCTGCACCGTGATCAACCTAGCGCTCTGATACCACATGATGAGGACTGTTTTCCCGATCTTTCACGATGCACCTTGATGGTCCATAGGACCGATAGATCTTGAACTCCCTTGACAGATTCAAGGACACCCAAGCACACATGATTACTCTTGACAATTCAAGAACTCTCACGTCTTTATTGATAGATAACTAGACGAACGTCCGAGACGCCGTCATGGGGGCCAACCCCGTAGGGCTGGTGGTAAGCTTCAGGATTGCAAGATTTAATTCAACCAAAGCTGAGAAACCCTAATGCGCCCAACCCCTTATATGGATGAGGTGGGGCGTACTATAGCGCGGTACTGTAGCTACAGTACCTACCTAGTTTGATAAGGGGTCAAGAGGGGTTGATCCTATGATTGTTGTCCCGATCTTTCACAGCGAATCCACCGATAGGAATCTTCCAATCACGATGATGATCGTCACCTGAAGGTGAGGAACGAATCCAGCAAGCAACGTGGAGATAAACACCACGCCTCAAACCTGAGCCTGATAATCCTTGATGCACTCAAGAACCCTCACAGCAATCTCTATTACAATCTGATAAACGGCATCGCCGTCCCCGGAGGGAAGCTTCACCAATGGAGCTCAAAGTCTATGGACTGTTTTAATCTAAACTCAAAGCTAACCCTAAAACGATGCCTAGCAGCTCCTTATATGAGGGGGCTACAGTACCGCGCTACAGTACCGCGCTACAGTACCTCCCCACTAATGGGCCCAACGTTGACTTGGTTGGACAGGCCCAAACCAAGCCCAAACTCATAATTATTAAAAACTCTAATTATTTAAAATAGCAACACACGACGAATACATCTAACTTGGTGGAGTCCTGAAATTGGGCTGCACCTCCCCCGTCGTGCCCATATCATCCTCCCCCCCTTCAAGAAGCGTTGTCCTCAACGCTTGAGGGTCGGCTCGAAAGGGTGGCGTGATAGCAGCAACAACATCACGCGTCTTCGCCATCTTCAAGTCTTGCTTGCCTTCCACGCCACATCCTCCCTCTCGGCCTACTTGACTTGATACAGCACTTGGCGCCTCTTTTCTTCTCCACATGAGCTTGGACTTTGGCGCCACTACCTTCTTCTCAAATCTGGATGGAGCCCTTTGTGGAACATGAAGCTTCTTTGCATGACCCTGCAAAATAGTAATGCCTGGACCACACAACTGACGAACACGTCCATCCTTTCCTTTATGCATCCGCACTGCTGCTCCAACAAAACGCCTCATAGGTGTGCTGACATAGCTGCGACCGTCTACTCGCGGCACCACACGCACCGAAACACAATCAGCACAATCATCATCGGTTTGAACACCTTTGTCAACACAAACTGGAACACATGCTGCAATATCCCTCCTTTCTTCAACCAGCTTGTCACCAACAAGAACAACTGGCTCGTCATCTACATGCACGGCTGAATCAGTTTCAGTACCAACGCTCCTTGCATCATGCTCCTCTTGCTGCAACTTAGCTAACCTTGGCTTTGGCTTAGCTTTATGCAACTTCTCCTTGTGCACCACCAGCACCACATCGGACTTGATTTGATCATCTTGCATAGGCTTCAAAGTCCGCTGTTTGCCATCATGCACAAATGAATATGTATTTGCTCTTCCAGCATGCATAGCATTGCGATCATATTGCCATGGACGTCCAAGTAACAATCCACACACCTCCAATGGCAACACATCGCACTCAACCTCATCAACATAGTCACCAACTGTAAATGGCACACGCACCTTGTGAGTAATCTTCATCATACCGCAACTATTGACCCACTCAACATGCCTCGGTTCGGGAATTCGCCATGTGGACAAACCCAATGCCTCGACAACCGCCTTGCTAATGCCATTACAGTAGCTACCACTGTCAATCATCAACTTGCATGCTTTGCCTTTGATCATACACTGCGCCTGAAATAAACTCCATCGCTGGCCTCTATCCGCTCTCATGCAAGTATCATCATGTACTCTCTTGAGTTGCATATTCAGCCCACTCAATGGTACAACATCCTCAGGAGTAACCACCTTATCCATCTCCTTGGATTTCTCCAAAAATCTGGAACGCAGAAATTCTCTGAACATCTCCCAATTACATTCGCTATCCCTCATGTCCTTCGCATATTTCTCGTTACGCCACCAACCAGCCACCGTCACATCCACACGCCGAGATGCAAGAACATATTCAGTATAGTTACCAAAAGCTTGACTGTTTGCACGACATCTTGCAAATCCACGAACCATGTCAGATTCCCAAGACTGAAATCCTGCATACGTTGCAGAACTTTCCAACTTCCAACTCAATTGTTCTCGATCATATGCCTTTCCTGCCTTGATATTAGTGTAATCAAGAAACAGATCATTGGACCTTTCCATCATACAAATAGGACTTGAAGAACCCATCTCTGTAGACAAACTGCAACCAAAAACTTCTTTCCAACTTGATTCTGCTGCGGCAGAGAAAATGACGGATTTTTGTGCCACGGCAGAAAATCGCGGACTCGCGGACAGACTGACGCTCTGAATTTGAAACGGACGTAATTTTCTCGTACGAAGTCCGAATAAGGCAAGTAAATACTCTTTGGAAAGGAAAATTTGTGTACTTTCCAATGGGTAGCTTCCCAGGTCCCGATTCACCACGTACAGATCGAAGTTTCCCGAACAAGTCGATGGTCGTTTCTGGACCAGGCAGAACACGTGATTGAAACTGCTGCTCCTTCCTCGTGGCTGGCACCACCAAAAGAAATCTAGCTGTCCACGTATGGATCTGATCTCTTCACCACGCGGAGCAAAGCCCTGATGCAAAGCAATCTCCTCCAACAGCAGCCGCCCAGCAGATCAATCTTGATGCAAAGCGATCTCCACCAACAGCAGCCGCAATCTCCTCCAAATCAACCGATCTAGATAAGATCGATCAACACACCCTCGCTGTGAACAACCCAGTAATCTGATACCACATGATAAGGGGTCAAGAGGGGTTGATCCTATGATTGTTGTCCCGATCTTTCACAGCGAATCCACCGATAGGAATCTTCCAAACACGATGATGATCGTCACCTGAAGGTGAGGAACGAATCCAGCAAGCAACGTGGAGATAAACACCACGCCTCAAACCTGAGCCTGATAATCCTTGATGCACTCAAGAACCCTCACAGCAATCTCTATTACAATCTGATAAACGGCATCGCCGTCCCCGGAGGGAAGCTTCACCAATGGAGCTCAAAGTCTATGGACTGTTTTAATCTAAACTCAAAGCTAACCCTAAAACGATGCCTAGCAGCTCCTTATATGAGGGGGCTACAGTACCGCGCTACAGTACCGCGCTACAGTACCTCCCCACTAATGGGCCCAACGTTGACTTGGTTGGACAGGCCCAAACCAAGCCCAAACTCATAATTATTAAAAACTCTAATTATTTAAAATAGCAACACACGACGAATACATCTAACTTGGTGGAGTCCTGAAATTGGGCTGCACCTCCCCCGTCGTGCCCATATCATAGTTGGACTTGGACTCAATACAAAACCGATCTGTTATAGGTTCAGCCAAACACAAGTGGCACGCAGGCCTAATTGACACAACCTTAGACATTACATGCGTTATAAAAGCCTGTCCTAGAGTGTCAACCGACCAACACGATGCCGACGATGCCCTCATCAATATGTAATGTCTAAGGTTGTGTTAATTAGGTATACGTGCCACTTGTGTTTCGGCTGAGCCTATAATGGGTCGGTTTCTATGAGTTAGAGTCCAATTAGGTTAGAAGTTGAGTTTGTCTCGGTTTGGGACTATCCACCCGACTAGGTGTTGGCCTTCTATAAATAAAGGAGTCGGCGGCTAGGTTTGGGGGAGTTGAAAATTATGTAGAACAAAAAGTTCAAGGTTGCCACCGTCCCTAGGGGATCGGCGTGTATGACGACGTCTCGGACGTTCGTCTAGTTATCAAGCAAATAAAGGCATGAGTGTTCTTGAATCTGCCAAGGGTTATCATGCGTGCTGGAAGGTCCTTGAATCTGTCAAGGGTGTTCGAGCTTGGCGTGAGGCGTCTTGTTTATCTTCATGTTGCTCGCCTAAATCTATCCAGTTTCTTCAGGTTGCGTGGATTGCCACGTGGTTGGGAGAATAGTTATCTCGGTGGTTCTTGCGGTGAAAGATCGGGAAAACACCCTGTATCATCTGGTATCAGAGCGCCAGGTTGATCACCGCGAGGTTCGTCCCGTTGAAGATCGATCTGCAGGTTCGTAAAGGATTGGCAAATTTATTGTTGCTGGGATTGTCTGAGAGGAAGGGCGGCGAGTTGGCAAGGATTTGCATCTCGACGCATTGAAGAAGCAAGTCGACGAGTTGGCGCGTTGTCGCATCTCGGCGAGTTGGAGGTGGCGTTGGCGTTTACGAGCAACATCGCAGGCCGTTTTAGTTTCAAATCTCGGCGAGATCGGTTCCAGTTGATAGGAAAGGCAGAATCGATCCGATTCCTGTTGTTTCCGTTCGTACGTGCTTGGAATCTAGCAGCGTTGGAAAGTTTTTTTTAAAGAGAGATCAGATCGGATTGATTGGCTGCTCTACGTGAGTTCTCGTCGTGCGTTGTTTGGACTCAGCTAAGATCCGATCGGAATCAGTTTTGGCAGGTTTTGCTTTGATTGCTAGAGTTTATTTGTGCGCCAGCAAGGAAAGGAAATATTGGGTGCGTGGTGTCCAGCTAGCATTAAAAAAAGGGAAAATTTGGTACGTGCTGCAACGGTGCAAGTTGGCTTGTTTGGCCGCGGAAGAAAAAAAAAGGAGGATTTACGTGGAAACCGGTACATCCGTACAATTCGTTTTTTGGTGAAGATTTTGCGAGAAAAAAAAATAAAGTAAAAGAGGCACTCGTATTCGTATTTAGTTCCAAGCGATGGTGAACTCAGTTCATTTGGATCCATGGCATGCAGGAATTTGTCTTGTTCGTCTTGTGTGATGCACTCGGTTGACCTCAACTATTTCAGATTGTATTCGTAGGCGTATTCAGCTTATTTGGATCCTTTATATGCAGGAGTTTGTTTTGTTATGTCTGGGATGATTTGCGTGATTCGTCTACATGTTGCAGTCCGAAGGTTGTGTGTCTCAATCAGGTTGGAGGTGCCAAACATGGAGGGCGCCAAGAATAAGTCTAGCTAGCCGAGAGGGAGGATGTGGCGTGGTAGGCCGGCAAGACTTGAAGATGGAGAAGAAGCAGCGATGTTGCAGATTTGACGCCACAAACGCTGGAGAAGACCTTCCGACATTGAGGACAACGCCTTTCTAAGAAGGGGAGAATGATGAGGGCATCGTGCCGGCATCGTGTTGGTCGGTTGACACTCTAGGACACCTGTCACGATATGTAATATCTAAGGTTGTGTTAATTAGGTATACGTGCCACTTGTGTTTCGGCTGAGCCTATAATGGGCCGGTTTCTATGAGTTAGAGTCCAATTAGGTTAGAACTTGAGTTTGTCTCGGTTTGGGACTGTCCACCCGACTAGGTGTTGGCCTTCTACAAATAAAAGAGTCGGCGGCTAGGTTTGGGGGAGTTGAAAATTATGTAGAACAAAAAGTTCAAGGTTGCCACCGTCCCTAGGGGATCGGCGTGTATGACGACGTCTCGGACGTTCGTCTAGTTATCAAGCAAATAAAGGCATGAGTGTTCTTGAATCTGCCAAGGGTTATCGTGCGTGCTGGAAGGTCCTTGAATCTGTCAAGGGTGTTCGAGCTTGGCGTGAGGCGTGTTGTTTATCTTCATGTTGCTCGCCTAAATCTATCCAGTTTCTTCAGGTTGCGTGGATTGCCACGTGGTTGGGAGAATAGTTATCTCGGTGGTTCTTGCGGTGAAAGATCGGGAAAACACCCTGTATCAGGAAGTGTGCTAATAGCTGGCAACAAGGGTTGAAGTGCGTGTGGTTACATTTGTGCACTCCTGCAGGGTTAAATCTTTTCGAAAAGCCGTGTCCGCGGTTATGGAAGACTTGGTGATGATGCTAGCTAACAAGATCATAGACAACTTACACCTGATGTTAATAAATTGGTTAGTAAGATAGAGCTACTTCAATAATAAATTATAAAATTGCCAACTGTGTGAGTGCCTTTGGGCTTGCTGCTCGTAGGATAAACGGGCTGGTAAGGAATTGGCTGGGTATGTTTGGTGTTAATATAGTTGGTTCCTTATGCGCTCTCTTATCTTGTCTCTGTTAGATGAAAGTTTGTAGCATGTCTCTATTAGTTGATAGTGCTGCTTGCTGCCGCCTCAATCGCTAACCCTCTTCCACCGGAATTCAGCTTTGATATCTTGTGAGTATTACTTGCCAGTACTTCTACTAGTACTGACCCCCTCGGGGCTGCTATTCCAATGCAGCCAACAGGTTTGAAGTCTAACGACGTTAGCTTGGGAATCCCTCCGGCTAGGCTTGGCCTGGGTAGGGATATGGTGCCTTTGCTTATCTTCAGGACTCTTAGTCCAATTGGTATCTTGTCCGTAGACGGACGCTACCCGCTTCCGTTGTTAATTGGATCTTTGTATTGTATCTTTTGTTCTTGACTCGGTGAGTCATTGTTATATATATGTTCTTTTGTGGGTTCCGTCGAGAACTATTGTAATGTTATCACAACTCCACCCGCATAACGTGTGTGTTGCGACGTGCACGTTATGCCTAGTGGGCGTCCTAGGATCGTTATTATGCGGATTTGGCGGGATCGCTCAAATCTACATAGTACCGATCCCGGGGCGTTACAGGTGCCGTCTAGTCCTGCTCCTAGTTTTCGTGGTGTTGCTCCTTCAAAGTCAGTCTCGGTTGCCCCTAATGCCAAGCAATCACCACAACCTGCTGCAAGTGCTACTGGCTCTTCCAATTCTACAGCTCGTACACGTGATATGAATTGTCATATGTATGGAGGCAAGGGTCACTTCAAGCGTGAGTGTCCAAACAAGAAGGTCATGTTGATCAATGAGGAGACCGGTGAGTATGAGAGTGGTGATGAGATTGACCATAATGCTGAGTTTGAGGAGGACAATGAAGATGAGTTGTATTATGCGGATGCCGAGCGTTTACCATCTATTGTGTGCACGCCCAAGGTGCTGAGTGTGGCCCCTAGTTCTTCAGAGCAGCGATGCAATTTGTTTCAAACAAGGGCTGCAATTGGCAATGGACGCTCTTGCAAGGTGATCATTGATGGTGGTAGCTGCCGCAATTTAGCTAGCAAAGAGCTCTGTCAAAAGCTGAATCTGAAATACTTGCCACATCCCCATCCATATTTTATTCAGTGGTTAATTGAAAGTGGGGAGATGAAGATTAATCACATGGTACAAGTTGAGTTTCAGATTGGGCCTTACAAGGATGTCGTGGAGTTTGACGTGGTTCCAATGACCGTTTGTCACTTGTTGTTGGGACGTCCTTGGCAGTTTGATAGAGATGTGCGCCACAATGGGAGAGCAAATACCTATCAGCTCCATTGGCGTGGCAAGGAGGTGATGTTGCGGCCTATGACACCTCAAGAGATAGTAAATGAATCTCGCTAAAAAGTGGAAGTTAACCGTGAGACTGAGCGTGAGCGATTAGCTAGGCGAGAGACTCCACCTTCGGTGAGCGAGAGCCACAAGCCAAATTTGAGTGGTAAAAAGAAAAGTGAGGGAGAGAACAAAATAGTAATGTTAGCCACCAAATCTGATTTGAGAGAGTTTCGTGAGGATCCCACTCTAGTACCACTTGTGCTTGTGTGCAAGGGGGAAATTCTTGTTTCTAACGACATGACCCCTCTCTCTATTGGTGTTTCTAATGTGTTGCAGGATTTTGGTGACGTTTTTCCGGAGGAAGTGCCCGCTGGTTTGCCTCCATTGCGGGGTATTGAACATCAAATTGACTTGATTCCCGGAGCAACACTTCCAAACCGAGCTCCCTATAGGACCAACCCGGAGGAGACAAAGGAGATACAGTGACAAGTTCAAGAGCTTCTTGACAAAGGGTATATTCGTGTGAGCTTAAGTCCTTGTGTTGTTCCTATCATTTTGGTTCCCAAGAAAGATGGTACTTGGCGCATGTGCGTAGATTGTAGAGCGATAAATAACATCACTATTCGTTATAGACACCCTATTCCTCGTTTGGATGACATGTTAGACGAATTAAGTGGTGCTGTTATTTTCTCTAAAATTGATTTGCATAGTGGTTATCATCAAATTAGGATGAAAGAAGGAGATGAATGGAAAACTGCCTTTAAAACAAAATTAGGTTTATATGAGTGGTTAGTGATGCCTTTTGGTTTAACTAATGCACCTAGTACTTTCATGAGATTGATGAATCATGTTTTGAGGCATTTCATTGGTAAATTTGTGGTAGTCTATTTTGATGATATATTGATTTATAGCTGTAATGAATCTGAACATACTGATCATATTAGACAAGTTTTGCAAGTGTTGCGTGATAATAAGCTGTATGGTAATCTTGCTAAATGCACATTTTGCAAAGATAAGGTCATATTTCTGGGTTTTGTTGTTTCTAAGCATGGAGTTGAGGTTGATGAATCTAAAATTGAAGCAATTAAAAATTGGCCTATGTCCATGAATATTAGTCAAATAAGAAGCTTTCTTGGTCTTGCTGGATTTTATAGACGTTTGGTGAAAGACTTCAGTTCTATCGCTGCACCTTTGAATGATTTAACTAAAAAAGGTGTTGAGTTTGTTTGGGGCGCAGCCCAAGATGCCGCTTTTGATGAGCTGAAATGTCGTTTAATTTCTGCACCTTTGCTTATACTTCCTGATTTCAATAAGCAATTTGATATTGAATGTGATGCTAGTGGCGTTGGAATAGGAGGTGTGTTGATGCAAGAGGGTAAACCAATTGCATATTTTTTGGAGAAATTAAATGGTGCCCAATTGAACTATCCTGTTTATGATAAAGAATTTTATGCACTTGTTCGTATTCTTGAGGTTTGGCAACATTATTTGTGGCCAAAAGAATTTATCATACATTCTGATCATGAAGCTTTGAAGTATTTGAAGTGCCAATCTAACTTGAATAAACGTCATGCTAAATGAGTTGAGTTCATTGAGTCTTTCCCATACATTATTAAGTATAAGAAAGGCAAAGATAACGTGGTTGCTGATGCGCTCTCTAGGAAAAGCATGCTTTTGACACATTTAGATGTTCAAGTTCCTGGTTTAGAGAGTTTGCGTGCTTTATATGCTAATGATACTGATTTTTACATGCCTTTTGCTAAGTTTTCTGCTGTGAAAGATTGGGAAAAATACCATATGCATGATGGATACTTGTTTAGAGCTAACAAATTATGTGTGCCAAAATCGTCCGTGCGTTTGCTGTTGTTGCAGGAATCTCATGGTGGTGGTTTGATGGGACACTTTGGACGTGAGAAGACGTTACTGATGTTGGCTGATCACTTTTATTGGCCAAGGATGAGGCGGGATGTGGACAGGTTTGTTAAGCGTTGCATCACTTGCAACAAAGCAAAGTCCAAGTTGAAGCCTCATGGTTTGTATACTCCTCTTCCTGCACCTACAACTCCATGGGAGGACATAAGCATGGATTTTGTGTTAGGATTGCCTAGAACCAGGAGAGGACATGATTCTATTTTTGTGGTAGTGGATCGTTTTTCTAAGATGTCACACTTTATTGCTTGCCACAAAAGTGACGATGCGTCGCATATTGCTAATATGTTTGTCAGGGACATCATGCGCTTACATGGAGTACCCAAGACGATTGTTTCTGATCGCGACGTCAAGTTCATGAGTTATTTTTGGAAGACACTTTGGGGCAAGCTGGGAACGAAGCTGCTCTTCAGTACCACTTGTCATCCACAAACTGACGGCCAAACGGAGGTGGTGAATCGCACACTATCCATGTTGCCGCGAGCCATGATCAAGAAGAACTTGCATGAGTGGGAAGACTGTTTGCCACATGTGGAGTTTGCATATAACAGGGCGGTACATTCTACCACACAACTATGTCCGTTTGAGGTGGTGTATGGTTTCAAACCCATTACTCCACTTGACTTGTTGCCGCTTCCATTACATGAGAGAGTCAACATGGAGGCATCGAAGCGTGCAGATTTTGTGAGGAAGATACATGAGAAGACAAAAGAGGCAATTGAGAAGAAAGGCACGTACAATGCAGCTCGTGTCAACAAGAAGAGAAAGGAGGTGATCTTTCAGCCCGGCGACATGGTTTGGGTGCACTTTCGTAAAGACAGATTTCCTGTTCAGCGTAAGTCCAAGTTGATGCCGCAGGGTGATGGTCCATCCAAGGTTCTTGCCAAGATAAATGATAATGCATACAAGATAGATCTTCCTACAACGGAGTTTGGTGCCAGTAATACTTTCAATGTTGCTGATTTGACGCCATATGCTGGAGAAGACTTTGACGCGTCGAGGTCGACGCCTTTTCAAGGGGGGAGGATGATGAGGACATCCCTAGTCCTTTACCATTTACTTCTTTCGATGAGGTTGCTGCTCAAGAAAAGCCCAATGAAGTGAGGATTGGACCGATGACAAGAGCCCGTGCCAAGTTACTTGGACAACAGGTGAACTCACTCTTAATCGAATATGATGTTTGTGATAATGAGAATTTTATACTACCTAAGTCTATGCACTTGTGTATGATTAGGATTGTTGATAACACAAACATTGGAGGAGGACCAGAGGAGCAAGAAGAATCGGAGTACGACGTCAACTATGGCGCGAGGGAGGAGAAGGAGGAATGCGCAAAGAAGGATGACAAGAACAAGAGAAAGATCCAAGAAGATGGTCAAGAAGAAGAGGAGGAAGGAGGCGAAGCCAGGCTGGCCGGCCTCCCAGCCGGCCTAGGCCGGCCTCCAGGCCAGAGCCCATCCAGAGACAGCCGGCCTAGGCCGGGCCCCAGGCCGGCCACCCCCCAGAAGCCGTCGGCCTCCCAGCCGGCCCAGGCCGGCCACCCCCAAGAAGCCGCCGGCCTCCCAGCCGGCCCAGGCCGGCCACCCACCTGAGCCGGCCACCCACCTGAGCCGGCTGGCCTCCCAGCCGGCCTAGGCCGGCCACCAGGCCGGTACCCCAGCCTGCGCGCCAGATTTTGGGCCGAACCCACTTTTGGGTCGGTTTGTACCCGTTTGAGTCCGAACCAAGTTAGGTTTTTGTGTTAGGTCGGTTGGCCCACTACATAAAGCTAGGGCCGGCTGCTAGAGAGAGGTTAGACCACGTTTTTGCTTAAACCCTAGATTGGATTGCTAAAGCATTCATCTATACTAGAATTCCTCTTTGCTTCGATCGGGAATTCACCCCTCCACTTTGTTTCGATCTGGAGGTTCTTGCTACCAAAGTTTGAGTGTGATCTGTTGTTCCATTGGGAATTAGTAGATTGCATAAACCGCTTCGTGGCCGGCGGCTACGTTGCATCGGTGTGAGGCGTCGCGAATATCCATTGGGTTGAAGAGCTGTTGCATTGGCAACAGGGGAGTAGCCGGAGAGTTCGTCGGATTCTTGCAAGTTATCTACCATCATCATCCATCTACCACCGCTCATTGAGAAGATCGGGCCACCCCTTATCAATCTCCGCCTTCGCTTGGGGCACCACCCAACTCTTCATCAGTAGCAATCACTAAGCAACGTCGGTGAAAGGATCGTATGGGCACCTAGAGGGGGGGGTGAATAGGTGCTACACAAAATTTTGATACTTTTTCGATTTTAAGGTTGACACAAAGGTAAATTCTCTAGATATGCAACTACGGTGAATTTACCTATATGAGGAGCAAACTGTTACAACTAGGCAATTAACAAGATACAAGAAAAGACAACTAAGGGATAGAGATGCCCTATTCTCCGATGAACCGCACCCAAGGGTTTGGTTCACCTTCCACTATCGGAATCCTTCAAGGCGGAATCCGGAGCCCTTACAACGTTTTTTGGGGCACACACCCACAACTTAATTGGGGGCTCCCAAATCAACACATCTGTCACAATTACAACAAGTAGTAAGCACAAGAATTCTAGGGTAACACAATGCTAACCCTAGAAACAAAAATCCTCAAGTGAATGAGGGGGAAATGAAGAACGGCTTGGTGAAGATGTAGATCCGGGTCTTCTCCTTCAATTCTCCAAAGATCAACGAGTTTGGATGGAGGAATTGAGAAATCTCTTCGATTTGAGCTTTTGCTTGTAATGGAGGAGAGAGAGTTGCAAGAGCTAAGTGAACCAAGGTAGGTGGAGGGGTATTTATACCCCTCCAGGAAATCTGGCCGTTGGAAAAGCGAGGGGCCGGAAATTCTGGTATTATGTACCGGAACTTCTGGCCTGGGGCCGGAACTTCTGGCAAGAGCACCGGAATTTCCGGTGGTCCGGAAATCTCCGGGAAAAACTTTCGCCCAAAACCTCCGGGACCCCTCCCGAGAGGAAAACCCAAAAAGACTTAGCAAAAAATCCACCGGAAAATTTCCAGGACCGGAATTTCCGGCCAGGAGGCCGGAACTTCCGGACCCCCGGAAATTTCCGAGGGGAACTTCCGGGGAGAAGTTCCTGGACCCCTCCAGAGAGGAATCCCAAAAAGGACTTAGCCGATTTCCCGCTTGGCCGGAACTTCCGGCCGAAGGCCGAAATTTCCGTCCACCGGAATTTCCGCTCAAAGGGTCGGAACTTCCGGTCCTCCACAGGCAGAAAACCACTCCAAAGCGATTCTCTTCTCCATCTTCAATCTTGTCTTCGATCTTTTCACCTTCTGGGCCTAATCAGCTAAGAAACCTGTCAAGGCACTTTAACAAACATGATTAGCCCATAAAGTGTGTTGTCATTATATCACCAAAACTGAGAGAAGTTCTTTCAATCTCCCCCTTTTTGGTGAATGATGACAACACACAAAACAAGATATAAAAAAGCAACAAAAACACGAAGCTCCCCCTCGAGAGGATCTCCCCCTAGATATGAGCATGCTTTAACCAAGATAGATAGCAACAATTAAATAGATAAGAAGTAGATCAACACACGTTGCATGTCTTACACCACACATAGAGTTCAATGGATAGAAACAAAGAAAGATACATAGGCACAAGCTCATAAGAACGAATGAAAGACAAGAAAGCTTGTGCCCAACCCATGCAACGACCTCAAAAGCCTAAATAGAACTACTTCTCCCCCTTTGGCATCAAGTTTCCAAAAAGGGAAAAGAGCGATGCTAACGACCCAAGGAGATCACTCCGACGCCGTGGCCTCTGACTCATCCTCCTCCGCCTCACTGCCGGTCTCAATCTCATCTTCCTCAGGCACATGATGATACCAATCCACATACTGAGCGTTCTAGTTCCTGTAGGCAACCTGGGGCTGAATGGCGTGCTCAGGTGGTGGAGGCATATTCAGCTGGGCCATAATCTGATGTTGATTCTGCATAATGATTCGGCGCTCACAATAAGCAGTGTAGTTCTCCTTGTGGATGTGAACATTCATACAAAGAAGCTTTTCCATAGCACGCTTGTTCCATGACCTCTTCTTGGGGGCCTTTGTAGTAGCAGAAGAACTCCTAGGAGCACTAGCAGAGGGACGAGACACCTCAGGAGCACGGCGGCTAGAAGAAGAGGCACCTGAAGCACGACGGCCTGAAGAAGAGGTGGTGAGGTGAGCACTCTTCCGGTTCATCTTGACCCGTCCATGGCGCTCACAGTTCAGCTCCATATCAATGTCCTCCACATCATCACCAAGAGGATACTTGGCCTTGATCAACTTCATCACATAGGGGCATATGGAGGCACTTTCTTGTGAATCACAGCATCATACATCTCATTGAAATATAGTCCATCACATCAACGGGGCACGCATTGGGGCGTAGAGTACCTTGAGTGGCTGCCCAAAAAGCATAGTGAAGGAGGTTCACAAGCCCTCCTCTAATAGCATCATTGTTTCCAACACTAGGAGCAATAGATTCCCGGAACATGCGCAGGAGAATGTCATAGAGGGGTAGAAGACCGGAGGTGGTCCCAACCCCACTCTCATCAGAATAGAGCTCCCTCAACTTGGACTTGTCATACTCGAAGCCAACGACGTGCATGCGAGTCCCCTCATTAAGGTGAGATCCAGTGAAGGGATACCCAAGAATACCTGCGAACTCTCTGAAGGTGGAGATGAGCCTGTGTGTGTCAGACATCCAAGTCTTCCCAATGTTGACATCCCCATCAAACACCACTGTGGCAAATAACTGCTGAACAAGAACCACATTGTAGTTACATTCCGTCTCCATGAGGCGACGCAGCCCCAAGCAGTCCACAACCCTGATCGCTGTCCCAAAGTAGTCAGGCTTCTTCATGAGGTGAGAAAAATCAATTGCCTTCATCGGACACACTTTCTTCTTCTCAGACATCACGGCATAGACATTCTTGAACATGATCTCTTGATCATAACACCAGAAGCAGTTGTCAATGGTGAAGTCACGGGGCTGATCATAAAAGTTAATTTTGTGCCATTCAACAAACTCAGTCCTTGTCATGTCACTGATGGCCAACTGCACAGCTTTCTTCTTCTTCCTTTGTTCATCAATCTTAGCATGGCGTGAGGCCAAGGTCTCCTGATCAGACTCAGACTCGATCTCAATCGAGTGACGGCGAGGGGTGCGAGAGGCCGCACGCTTGTGGCGACGATGACGAGAGGAACCACCTGCAAGAAGATGAATAGAATGACAGGAAATCATAGATGAGCACTCATGTCCGGGTGGCCAAAAAGAAATAGCAGTGCGAGGAAAGTAGGAATTTTGATCAGGTTCACACCGGAAATTCCGGCCCAATGGGGCGGAAGTTCCGGCCCACCGGAAGTTCCAGCCTAGAAGGGGCGGAAGTTCCGGGCGGACGGAATTTCTGGCCGCTGCACACCGGAAGTTCCGGCCTTGTGCAGCGAGCGGAAATTCCGTTGAATCCGAACGAAATTGCAAACCACTTTCAAATCACTTCTACACACAGGGAGGTCTAGCCTAGGGGAGCATTTCTACCAAAGGAAACGGGCCAATTCCTCCTAAATCATCTAGGTTAAACTAAGTGTCAGTTCGTCCTAGATTCGAAAAATGAGGGATTTACCGACATCCATGGCAGAAACGGAGTGGTGGAGAATGATCCCCTCGTCGAGGAGATGTAGATCCGGCTTTGAACCGGCGGAATCCGAGACGGCAACGTCCCGGAGGAGGTCGGCCGATGGTGGGAGTCTTGGGCAGGAGAGAGAGAAGAGGAGGCATGGGGGTGGAAGAACTGCTCGTGCGAGCCAGTCCACCCCGCGGCCGTCCCCATATGGCGCCCAAAAACTTAGACCGGAAGTTTCGGCCCCAAGGGGCGGAAGTTCCGTCCCCTAAGGGCGGAAATTCTGGCCCCTAAGGGCGAAAATTGCGGCCTACCGCTAGAGAATCTCCAGGAAAAAAAAAGGCCACACACAAATTGGACATGAGCGATAGAGAGCAATGGTTCAGGGATAAGGTGGGGCTTAGGACAAGATATCAAACTGTCATAAAATGGTAGGGCACTCGCAATTGCAAGAGACAAAGATAAAGGCCAATTACGAGTGAATTTCCATGGCGTGCACATATTGACACATATAGGTCTAGAAAAACCAAATAAGAACCAACTCCTCACATGAGGAGGTCGGTGGCCGAAGCCACCATATATGAGTATGAAAGAGTGAGACACCGCGAAGATGTATCTTGGGTTCTCACTCAAAACTAATCATTTAAGCTCACAATTCATGAATTGAATATAGAGTAGACAAATGAATCATTTAATATTGGCATAATGGGGGGAGGGAGAGCCCAATAGTTAGGACAACACTCCCCCTAAATTCATGCCTACACCTAAACCAAGATAGAAGTCAAAATCTAGGTGTGCATGCAAGATGGTCAAGTCAAGCTCCTTGAATCCACGATATTTAGCTCATTCCTCAAATAAGTGAATCTTGCTTCATCAAGTGGCTTCGTGAAGATATCGGCAAGTTGGTCTTTGGTTGGCACATATGCAAGCTCAATATCCCCACGGGCAACATGATCCCGAATGAAGTGATGACGAATCTCAATATGCTTGGTTCTTGAGTGTTGTATCGGGTTGTAGGCGATCTTGATAGCACTCTCATTGTCACACAAAAGAGGCACTTTGTCACAATTGACACCGTATTCATTTAAAGTTTGCCTCATCCATAACAATTGAGTGCATGCACTAGCGGCGGCGACATACTCGACTTCGGCGGTGGAGAGAGAAATTCAATTTTGCTTCTTAGAAGACCAACTCACCAAGGACCTACCAAAGAATTGGCAAGCCCCGGAAGTTGATTTCCTATCATCTTGATCACCGGCCCAATCCGAGTCCGTAAACCCACGAAGAGAGAAAGATGAATCCCTTGGGTACCACAAACCAAATCTTGGGGGTATGAACCAAATATCGTAGGATTCTCTTGACCGCCAACATGTGGCTTTCTTTAGGGGCCGCTTGATACCTTGCACACACACCTACACTCAACACAATATCGGGTCTAGATGCACAAAGGTAAAGCAACGAACCTATCATGCAGCGGTAGAGTTTTTGATCCACATCTATACCCTTTGGGTTAAGTTGTAGATGGCATTTGGTATCCATAGGAGTCTTCTTCTCCTTAGCATCCGCCATGTTAAACCTCTTGAAAATTCATCATTAAAAACTTTGTTAGATGAGCCAAATATAATATCATCAATATATAGTTGGCATACGAAAGGCTCCCCTTTAACCCTCTTAGTAAAAAGAGTGGGATCAATTTGCCCAACTTCAAATCCACGGTCTAACAACAACTCTCTAAGGTGCTCATACCACGCACGTGGTGCTTGCTTAAGTCCATAGAGCGCCTTATGAAGCTCGTAGACATGGTTAGGGAAGTTGGGGTCCTCGAACCCCGAGGGTTGCTTAACGAACACCGCCTCCTTTAAAGGACCATTTAGAAAGGCACTTTTAACATCCATTTGTTGGAATTTAAAGTTATAACGGGATGCATAAGCAAGAAGGATACAGATGGACTCAAGGCGAGCCACGGGAGCATAGGTCTCTCGAAAATCAATTCCTTCAATTTGAGAGTACCCTTGAGCCACCAATCTAGCCTTGTTCCTCGCAACCATTCCATGTTCATCTTGCTTGTTCTTGAAAATCCATTTTGTGCCAATAACATTGCGGCACTCCTTTGGCTTCTCAACTAACTTCCAAACTTTATTGCGCTCGAAATTGTTGAGCTCTTCATGCATGGCTTGCAACCAATCCGGATCTTCAAGAGCTTCAGACACTTTCTTCGGTTCCATTATGGCAATATGAGCTTGATGATCACTAAAGTTTGCCAATTGCCTCCGGGTGGACGCTTTGCCTCTCACATCACCAATCACTTTCTCAAGGAAATGTTCACGACGTTCTATGGCAACTCTAGCTCGACGATGGGCTTCGATATCCTCTTTGCATCTTGGAGGTATCACTTGATATGGGCACGACGGAGGAGGTGCAGCCTAATTTCAGGACTCCACCAAGCAAGAGTTGTCAATTGTAATTTTATTTATGTCTTTGCTATTTTTAATAAGTGTTCGGTTTGGGCCTGTCCAACCGAACTAGCTAGGCCCATTAGTGGGGCGCCCCAACTAGGGCGGTACTGCAGCTACAGTACACGCTACAGTACGCCCCACCTCATCCATATAAGGAGCTGGCCGAGTTAGGGTTTAGGGGAGTTCAGTTTAGTCTAAAAACAGATTGCTTTGTGTTGCTCTTGGTGAAGCATCCCTCTGGGAACGGCGATGCCGTTTATCGAATAAAGATTGCTGCGGAGGTTCTTGTGTTCATCAAGAATTATCGTGCTCAGGTTAGAGGCGTGGTGATCTTCATCACATTGCTCGCTGGTTTATTCCTCGCCTTCAGGTGACGCCATTGGTGTTGTTGGAAGGATTTACTATCTGGGTTGCTCGCTGTGAAAGATCGGACAACAATCATAGGATCATCGGTTTGATCCTTATCATGTGGTATCAGATTTCTGGGTTGCTCACGGCGAGTTCTTGTTGATCGATTGTTCTGCTGGAGACGTTTTGTCAGCACACCGGTGCTGTGTATCTGCTGAGGTGATTGGAAGAGTTGCTGCCGGGGCTTAGGCCGTGACGCCGGTGCCTGTTTCTGCTGTTGACTTTGTGCTGGGATCGAGAAGACACAGGAATTTCCTGCCGCTGTTCTGCTTGGCTCGCTACCATGAGCGGAACGACCGATCATTTCGTTTCTTGATCGAGGGAGACTCCGTGTCTATTACGATCGCTAGATCGGATCGGGCGTGCAGGTTATGTACGAAAGGAAAAGAAGGAAATCAGCAATCGGATCAGATTGCCAGCTGGTCACGTACAAGGCTGATACGGATTGTTTGGCCCGATCTTTCAACTGGACAAACCTCGCGGTGATCAACCTAGCGCTCTGATACCAAGATGATACGGATTGTTTGGCCCGATCTTTCACCGCAAGAACCACCGGATAACTATCCTTCCAATCACGTGTGTGATACACGTAACCTGAAGAACCTGGATAGATCTTGAACTCCCTTGACAGATTCAAGGACACCCGAGCACACATGATTACTCTTGACAATTCAAGAACTCTCACGTCTTTATTGATAGATAACTAGACGAACGTCCAAGACGCCGTCATGGGGGCCAACCCCGTAGGGCTGGTGGTGAGCTTCAGGATTCAAGATTTAATTCAACCAAAGCTAAGAAACCCTAATGCGCCCAGCCCTTTATATGGATGAGGGGGCGTACTGTAGCGCGGTACTGTAGCTACAGTACCGACCTAGTTGGACTTGGACTCAATACAAAACTGACCTGTTATAGGTTCAGCCCAAACACAAGTGGCACGCAGGCCTAATTAACACAACCTTAGACATTACATGCGTTATAAAAGTCTGTCCTAGAGTGTCAACCGACCAACACGATGCCGACGATGCCCTCATCAAAGGCTGCCTGGTTGTTTTCCGTTACGATCAGAGGGATTGTGATTCTGGTTCCGCTCGATTGGTAACGTACGATACTGAGTTTCCTCACGGAAAGAAAATAAAATAAGGAAGGTTTGGTGCGGTTTGCTTGCTGAGCTCCGACTTTTGTGGCACGTACAATATTAAGTACGTGAGATGACTTCTTTTTCGGGTGATTACAATGGCAAGAGGTGTCAAAGTGGCAAGAAATCTGGTGATATTTTTAATGACTATCTTGACCTGCTGGACGGCGTAGCATGTGCTGCATCTGAGCTCAATTGGCGATTGAACTACAATTCAACAGCTGTAGAATTTGAGTCATGGGAACGTCATATGCTACAGGGTTTTCACAGATGTGCTACCTATGATCACAACATGGACGATTCTACACGTTTGGCTCTTGCAGACCGACGCGTGGATATGAAGCTATACAATTGGTGGTTAGAGGAGATGGAGAAGAACATTACTGCTGCAACTTGGGAGGAATTCAAGAAATTTTTACGTGCGTGCTTTATGCCTTCTAGTAGCTTGGTACCTGGTACAAAGGTCTAGGGTGAATGTGGAGGTAATCAAGCATACACCCAGCATTGTGCAGCGGAAAGCTGATGTTAGTAAGCGGACGCAGCCATTGTGCAAGGCTGCTGCGACTGTGACTAGTCCATCTCAGAAGAAGTTAGCGATTGTCAAGTTTTCAGCACCTTGTCCATCGTCGATAGCGGTGCAATATACAGGGGAGGTCAAGCTGTGTGTTCCAGTACAGAAGGTCAACAAGGCAGCAGCAACAATTTCTGAAGAGAAGAAGACAGATGTTGACAAGGTTATTGGGTGCACTGCAACTATAGTGGAGGAGACGGAACCTTTGAGTGGGCTGAATATGCAACTCAAGAGGGTACGTGATGAGGCTTGCATGACGGTTGACAAGGGTCAGCGTTGGAGTTTATTTCAGACTCTGTGTATGATCAAAGGCAAAGCATGCAAGTTAATAATTGATGGTGGAAGCTGTAGTAATGGCATAAGCAAGGCAATGGTGGCAGCGTTACGGTTGTCCACATGGTGTATTCCTGAACCTAAACATCTAGAGTGGTTGAATAGCTGTGGTATGCTGAAGGTTACTCATAAGGTGCGTGTGCCATTTACAGTTGGTGATTATGTTGATGAGGTTGAGTGCGATGTGTTGCCATTGGAGGTGTGTGGGCTGTTACTTGGACGTCCATGGCAGTATGATCTGCTATGCATGCTGGAAGAGCAAATACATATTCATTTGTGCATGATGGCAAACAGCGGACTTTGAAGCCTATGCAAGATGATCAAATCAAGTCCGATGTGGTGCTGGTGGTGCGCAAGGAGAAGTTGCATAAAGCTAAGCCAAAGCCAAGGCTAGCTAAGTTGCAGCAAGAGGAGCATGATGCAAGGAGCGTTGGTACTGAAACTGATTCAGCCGTGCATGTAGATGACGAGCCAGTTGTTCTTGTTGGTGACAAGCCGGTTGAAGAAAGGAGGGATATTGCAGCATGTGTTCCAGTTTGTGTTGACAAAGGTGTTCAAACCGATGATGATTGTGCTGATTGTGTCTCGGTGCGTGTGGTACCG
Source organism: Puccinellia tenuiflora (assembly GCA_012064385.1). Taxonomy (NCBI): domain Eukaryota; kingdom Viridiplantae; phylum Streptophyta; class Magnoliopsida; order Poales; family Poaceae; genus Puccinellia; species Puccinellia tenuiflora. The sequence goes on along the minus strand of QRDG01002472.1, from coordinate 253,776 downwards.
CGAGTAGACGGTCGCAGCTATGTCAGCACACCTGTGAGACGTTTTGTTGGAGCAGCAGTGCGGATGCACAAAGGGAAAGATGGACATGTCCGTCAGTTGTGTGGCCCGGGCATTACCACTTTGAGAGGTCGTACAACAAAGCTTCATGTTCAGCGACAAAAGGCTCCAGCAAGGGTTCCTAAGAGAGGGCAGGTTGGCGCTACATTGATGCAATTTCCTGCTGCGGCACAGTTTCGCCCAGATTTCTACCGCGGCATAGCAAGGAGAAGATGGTGGCGCCACAGTTCATATGGAGAAGAAAATCAAGTCAAGCAAGCCGAGAGGGAGGATGTGGAGTGGAAGGCAAGCAAGACTTGAAGATGGCGAAGACGCGTGATGTTGTTGTTGATATCACGCCACCTTTTCGAGCCGACCCTCAAGCGTTGAGGACAACGCTTCTTGAAGGGGGGGGGAGGATGATATGGGCACGACGGAGGAGGTGCAGCCTAATTTCAAGACTCCACCAAGCAAGAGTTGTCAATTGTAAATTTATTTATGTCTTTGCTATTTTTAATAAGTGTTCGGTTTGGGCCTGTCCAACCGAACTAGCTAGGCCCATTAGTGGGGCGCCCCAACTAGGGCGATACTGCAGCTACAGTACACGCTATAGTACGCCCCACCTCATCCATATAAGGAGCTGGCCGACTTAGGGTTTAGGGGAGTTCAGTTTAGTCTAAAAACAGATTGCTTTGTGTTGCTCTTGGTGAAGCATCCCTCCGGGGACGGCGATGTCGTTTATCAAATAAAGATTGCTGCGGAGGTTCTTGTGTTCATCAAGAATTATCGTGCTCAGGTTAGAGGCGTGGTGATCTTCATCACGTTGCTCGCTGGTTTATTCCTCGCCTTCAGGTGACGCCATTGGTGTTGTTGGAAGGATTTACTATCCGGGTTACTCGCTGTGAAAGATCGGACAACAATCATAGGATCATCGGTTTGATCCTTTATCATCAATTGATCATCTTGATCATTTGAGTCCCCGTCTTGACCGGAAGGTTGACCTTGATCATCACTAGGCACGACTTCAACATTTGAAGAAGAAGATTATTGAGCAAGGTCTTGATCATGGCTAGCATCACGAATAGGTGAGTTGGGCTCTTGCATAGCAACTTGATCAAGGGGTTGAGGGTCTTCAACTTGTTCTTGGGTTGGTGCAATAGGCTCTTCATTAGCTAGATTTTCGTGTGTAGATGAAGGCTCCACTTGAGTAGAGCATTGTCCTTCTCGATCCGCCACAAGGGGTTCCTCAACGGGACGGAAAAATCCCACACCCATTCTTCTTATGGCTTCTTGAGGAATTACATCATCTACATCGGAAACATGAAATTGCGCCACTTGGGAGCCGTCATTTTCCTCGAACACCACACAACAAGATTCTATGATACGCCGTGAGGCTATATCATAGACTCTATAAGTGTGGGATTCGGCACCGTAACCAACAAAAATACCCTCTAGTGATTTAGATTCGAATTTAGTTAAATGACAACCATTGATCAAATAGAAGCACTTACAACCAAAAACACGGAAGTAGGAGATGTTAGGCTTGTTTCCGGTGAGGATCTCATAGGGGGTCTTGTTCAACCCTTTGCGGAAGTAGAGCCGGTTGGATGAGTGACATGCCGTGGATATAGCCTCCGCCCAAAAACTCAACGGAGTCTTAAACTCCGCTAACAGGGACCTTCCCATATCCATAAGAGTCCGGTTCTTCCTCTCGGCTACACCATTTTATTGAGGGGTATATGTTGCGGAATATTGCTGACGAATACCCTCTTCACTAAGAAACTCATTGAGGGTTTAGTTCTTTAACTCGGAGCCATTGTCACTTCTAATTGCCAATATGGGGACATTGTGTTGACGTTGCATTTTAATGGAGAAGTCGACGAAGGTTTGTTGGGTCTCACTCTTTGTCGTGTCTTGGATCACGGAAACCGGGAGTAAAGGATACGCCCTTTTTAGGTTCGGTATGGGGCGCAGAGGAGGTCGAAGATCGTCTTCCGCCTGGGGCCTTCACTCGACGCTCGAGATCTACGTACTAGCAAGCATCACAGAGACACAAGAAGTTTACCCAGGTTCGGGCCGCCCGGAGGCTAACAACCCTACTCCTGCATGTTTGGATTGAGAGGTGTATCATGGTGTACCTTTATAAGGGTGTCGCGGGTGAGAACCCGGGAGGTGTTGGCTAGAGGTTGAAGACGAGCAGATCCTGACCCTGAGGAGATCACCTCTCGCCTAAGCTAATCTGGGACTTGTGCACTACCTAGCCTAGCCTCCTTCTCTTCTTCTGGACCTCCTCCCTTTGGGTGCCTCGCTCCTCCTTTTATAGGCTAAGGGGATACCACATGTGCACCCTTGGGGCCGGAGGGGTTTTGGCGGGAAAACCACTCCGGGTTCTCTTTGGGAGGCGATGTGGCCTCCTCTCATCCAAGTATTCTTCTCAGAGGGGGCAGGTGAGGCCGTCCACCTTTTCCTGAGAGGGCGGTCAGAGGCTGACAGCTTTTCTGCCTCTGCCCCCCTTTGGCGCCTCCATCTTCTTGGCGCCCAAATCTTCTAGGAGCTTCCAGCCAGAGCTGGCAAGCTTATCCTCTTTGCGCACTGGAGGTTGGTTCTCGGGAATGAGCCTAGCCTCCTGCCGGGCGTCGGGTCCCCGGGACCTCCGTGCCTGCTTCCTGGTCGAGGGGGGCCCCGGAGGGTCCCCGAGTCCTTGGCCTTGGTTGTCGATGTCGCACGCGTCGGGACGTCGTGGGGCAGATGGGGGGCCCATCTGCCAGTCTTGAGCGTTGGCCTTGAGTGCCTCCTTGGTGGGCCCATGTGCGATGGACCCACTTTGACTGCATCAGGGGAACCCCGTGTTCCACTGTTGCGATAGTAGCCCCCAGGCACAGTCCCGGCGGCCACGCCCTTCTGCCGTCGGGGCTATGACCAAAAAGAGTCAAAGTGGGTCCCCGGCGTCAGGTCTTGAACGTCTTGTCACATCCGTCAGAGCCGCGCGCTATGGAGGCGCGCGTCCCACGGGTCCTGGAGTTATTTATCCGACGGAGTAATTGCGCCAGCCTCCTCGATTCTCGGTAACGGAGAAGGAGAGGCGACGGCCGCTGAGGGCGCACCTGAGCCTTCTTAAAGGCAGGGATACCCCTCAGGATCTTCATTCGTCTTCATTCCTTCTTCAACCCCACCTTTCCTCAGAGGTGAGCGCGTCGATGGCGGGGGCTAAGAGAGGAGCTGGTCGCTTGCGCTCGTCCTCGGTGGGGGCAGAAGTGGCGTCCGGTAGTCGCGGAAGAGCTGCCCCCCGAGGCCGAGTGAGGCGCGGTCGCGGCCGCGGTCGTGGAAGCCGAGGTCGTGGAGGTCGCGGAGCGGGAGATTCGCCGAGCCCTTCTTCGCGGAGGACGACCCACACCGGCTTCCCTCCGTTTGAGTTCGTCGTGGATCTGGACAGAAGACTGCGGGGCCGGCTTCATCTTCCGGACTCCTTCGTGGCGGCGGTGCACATGGACGACGACCGGCCCACCGGTTTTTGGTTGCAGGTCGAGGGCTGTCCAAACGGCCCCTCCTGGGTCGAAGTGGAGAACACCGTCGCCGGCTCCATGCTCCTGGGGAAGGGATGGAAAGTGATGAGGACATCCCTAGTCCTTTACCATTTTCTTCTATCGACGATGTTGCTGCTCAAGACAAGCCCAATGAAGTGAGGATTGGACCAATGACAAGAGCTCGTGCCAAGCTACTTGGACAACAGGTGAACTCACTCTTAATTGAATATAATGTTTGTGATGTTGATAACTTTATACTGCCTAAGTCTATGCATCTGTGTATGATCAGGGTTATTGATAACACAAGCATTGGAGGAGGGCCAGAGGAGCAGCAAGGATTGGAGTACAACGTCATCCATGGCGCGAGGGAGGAGCGGGAGGCATGCGCAAAAGGGGACATTGAAGAAAAGGAGTACTGGACATTATCGGAATATCCGGTCCACAACTGAACCGGATTATCCGGTTCCAGAGAAATATGTTGCGCGGAGGTACTGGACTATGTCGGAATATCCGATTCAACTTGCCTCGGAATATCCGGTCAACCGGATTATCCGGTCTCCCGTGACCCGAAATATCCGGTTCGAGTAAAACAGAGCTGCGAGCCTTTTCGAGACCAAGTCGGTTTGTATCTAGTTTAGGTCGAACCAAGTCGTGATTTGGGCGTGGGATTGACCTCCCAGCCGCCATATATACCCTAGGAGTCTCTTTGTAATAGTTAGACCACGTTTTGATTAAACCCTAGATTGGATTGCTACAAGCATTCATCTTTTGCCGTGTTCCTCTTTGTTGCGATCAGTAATACAACCCCTCCACTTTGTTTTGATCTGGAGGTTCTTGCTACCAAAGTTAGAGTGTGATCTGTTGTTCCATTGGGAATTAGTAGATCGCAGAAACCGCTTCGTGGCCAGCGGCTACGTTGCATCGGTGTGAGGCGTCGCGAATATCCATTGGGTTGAAGAGCTGTTGCATTGGCAACAGGGGAGCAGCCGGAGAGTTCGTCGGAATCTCGCAAGTTATCTACCATCATCAACCATCTACCACCGCTCACAGAGAAGATCGGGCCACCCCTTATCATCTTGGTATCAGATTTCCAGAGTTTACTCGGTGAGCATCCACAAATCCCCGTAGATTTACTGTTTTTCGTCCTATCCAGAAAAAGCCTCACAAAAATACTAGTTTTAATTCGTGCCATAGCCATAGATCAACCCAATTTGCTTCTTCTAGTTGCAGCTTGTGTTGATCTTGCGTTCCGTGTTTTTCTGTTTCTAGGTTTAGGGTTTTTCCCGTCGTGATCGGAATATCCGGTTGGTGTTGGATCGGATTATCCGGCCACCTCCAGTACCGAAAATTTCTGGTCCTTAGCCGTTTTTCTTCGAGTCTCGTTTCAATCGGAATATCCGGTTGTTTTCGAATCGGATTATCCGGTCAGTACCAGTACAAAAAAAAAGTGTGAGTCTAGTTTTTGTTTCAACTTTTCATTAGGTTTTTCGTGTGTGATCTTTGTGAGACCTAGCCACAGCTTTTCCACAGCATTTCTTTAGGTACCTTTCCCAGAAGAATAGCTATTTCGTGCTCAACAGGCTGCTCATATTTCTCATAAAGTTTGGTTTATTGCTCTTTTGATATTTTGGCCTTTGGAAAAGTACAAAAAAAAATAGAAAGTGATAGTTTAAAAAAAAAGAGAAGAGAAAAAGTGAGACATCAAACGAGGCCGAAAGTGAAATATATACATTGGCGAGTGGAGCTATACAATTGTCATAAAGTGACACTGCTTTGAGCAATCTTGTGCCTGTTTCTTGTGAGCATAGCTAGTGTCTTTCGAGTGCTTTGCAAACGTTTCCATACATATATTTGCATTGCCACTTTTATCTCCATAACTGTGTGAGTTTCCTTGTTGTGTTTCTAAGTATCACACGAGCAGCAACTAGGCTTTGTGAATCGGTGTTGTTAGGTATCCCAACCAAGCTCCACCATATACCCTGGTTTGTTGTGTGACACTTTGATACCCATAATATTCGCTTCGCCCCATCCGTGCACGTTTCTGTCCATACAAGTGGTAAGCTATACTATTCACTTTGGAACGGTAAGATACACAATTTCTTTTGGTTTGTGATGAGGACATCCCTAGCTCCTTACCATCTTTTCCTAAAGATGATGTTGCTGCTCAAGCTCCAACTAATGAAGTTCGGATTGGACCTATGACTAGAGCACGTGCAAAGCTACTTGGCCAACAGGTGAATTCGTTCTTAAGTGATATTCATGATCATGAGAATTTTATACTACCTAAGTCTTTGTATTTGTCTATGATCAGATATGAGGATGGCACAAGCGTTGCACATGGAGAAGGAGAGTTGCAGCAAGAAGAAGAAGAGAAGATTTCCAACATATGCGCGAGGGAGGAGAGGGAGGTAGGCGCATCACCAAGAGAGGGAGATCATGCGTGACAAGCTAATGTGGCGCACCAGGACATCCAAGGGATGATCACATACGTCTAAGGTGCACCACATGAGGCCTGCGTGCCAATTAGGCCGAACCCAACTTGGGTCGGTTTGTATCAAGTCGAGTCGTACTTGAGTCCACGTACAAGGGTAGGACGCCCCAACTCCTATAAGTACAGGAGGGGCGCCGTAGTTGAGGGGTAGACCACGTTTTGATTAAAACCCTAGATCGGATTGCTACAAGCATTCATCTATTTTCGTGTTCCTCTTTGTTGCGATCAGGAATACAACCTCTCCACTTTGTTTCGATCTGGAGATTATTGCTACCAAAGTTTGAGTGTAATCTGTTGTTCCATTGGGAATTAGTAGATTGCAAACCGCTCGTGGTCGGCGGCTACGTTGCGCAAGTGTGTGGTGTTGCGAATATCCATTGGGTTGAAGAGCTGTTGCATTGGCAACGGGGGAATAGCCGGAGAGTTTGAGAGCATCTCGCAAGTTATCTTCATCAACCATCCAATCCACCATCGGCTCACTGAGAAGATCGGGCAACCCCTTATCATCTTGGTATCAGATTTCCAGCGTTTACTCGGTGAGCAATCCATCCCCGTAGTTAGATTTGTTTTGTCCTATACAGAAAAAGCCAAAAATATTAGGTTTAGATTTCGTCTTAAACTAGATCACATCGGTTTGCTAGTCTAGTTGCTGGTCGTTTTCCTTTTTGCGTATCTTTTATCTTATCCGTGTCCTACTAGAAGTCTAGGTTTTCCGTGTCCTTTGGTCTTGGTTTTGATCGGAATCAGTTTGAAATTAATCCTTGCCGAGTTCGAATTGAAGTCAGAATCCTGCCGCGTGTCCTGCCGCGACACAGTTTTGGTCGATTTTCTCTGCCGCGACACCGAGTTGAGTTCAGTTTCCTGCCGCGAGTCGGATTCCTGCCGCGACACGGTTTCGGCGAGTTTTCCTGCCGCGACACGGTTTCGGACAGATTTTGACAGTTTTAGTGAAACGGGCATAACTTTTGCATACGAACTCCGTTTTCGACGTTCGACCACTCAAATCGTTCGTCTCGAAAAGTTCTTTTCAGCCAAACTAACTCCGTCTGTTTACGCCTTTTCGGCGGTCTCCGTTTTGTCAATTTCGTTCGGGAACATCGAGTTTTTGGCCGATTAAGTTTCAGTTTCGGCACAAACCGAACTTTGTGAGCCTTAGACACAGCCTATCTACAGCAATTGTGTAGGAACTTACCTATTTGAGACTAGCTCTTTTGCTCGACAGGCTGCTCTTTCGTGTGTTCTCATACATAGTTGTTTGCTCCTGTTTTAGTTTGTGGCCGTGATATTTAAAAAAAAAAAAACAGAAAACAAGGGAAAAGAGTTGTACAAAAAAAAAGAGAAAATTTGAGGAGTTGTCTTTTGTTAAGTTGGAAAATTTGAGCAATCTGTGCCTGTCCAATTTTGAGCTAAGCTAGCGTCTCTCTTGTGCATTGCAACACGAGCAAGTTATCCGACCTGCAAGTTGGTGAGCTCTTTTCAAAGTTGCTTTGCCCCATTTTTCTCCACCGTGTGCGTTTCCTTTGTGTCATACGATCAGCACTAGGTCTTGCGAATTGGTGTGTTAGGTATCCCAACCAAGCTCCACCAAAACCCCTAGTTTGTGTGTGACACTTTGAGACCCATAATATTCGCTTCATCACATCCGTGCACGTACTGCTCATACAAGTTGGTAAAGCTTTTCTAATTCACTTTGGAACGGTAAGATTCACTTTTTCTTTCGGTTTTGAGTGAGTTGAGAGTTTCCACCAATATATATATATTTCTTTGTGCGTACTAATCATGTCTTCAGGAGATGAAAGTGATGGTGTTGTGAGGCAAAAGAAGGATGGCAATGCTTCTGTTTGTTGGGCAGAATATGAGGCCCTTCGAAATCACCTGACACGTCAGTTCAGAACTCAATGTGACAAGTTACAAGCGGATTTGACTGCTACAGATCTTAAGGTTGACAATGTGCTACAAACGGCAACTGAGTCTGCAGCTGCTTTGGCAGAGATTCAGAATTCTATTGGTACGTTGAACCGTGCCGTGCGAGTGTTGACGCAACGAAATGAGCAACCTGTTGATGATGCAAGTGTTCATGGTGATCACGGTGTTGATTTTGATGTTGAAGAGGATGATGAGCAAGCTGCTGCTCGTCGTGAGAGGTTGCAACGGCAACAACAACCACAACCACATGCTAATGGTGGACGTGGGGGTGGGCGAGTTGGTGTTGTACCTCCTGGTCGTGGATTTGCGCCTCTTGGTGCGCGTCGTTTGATTGGTGACAATTTTGGTCATGCAGCCAACCGTGAGGATGATAGCGTTGGTAAGCCCAAATTCAGTATTCCCAAGTTTGAAGGTTCTGTTGATGTGGAAGAATATATTAACTGGGAGTTGAAGATGGAGCAACTATGGCGTTTGCATGACTACACTGAAGATAGAAAGATCAAGCTTGCATCTTCTGAGTTCGATGGCTATGCTTTGCTATGGTGGGACGGTCTTGTGAGTGCTAGGCGTGAAGCAAATGATGTACCTATTTTATCTTGGCGAGAGATGAAGGCGGAGATGCGTCATCATTTTGTTCCTCGCAATTACATTCGTTCTTTGTATGATAAGTTGCAGAATTTGAAGCAAGGTACCAAGTCCGTTGATGAGTACTATAAGGAGATGGAGTTGATTATGCAGCGTGCTAAGGTACGAGAAGAACCTGAACAAACTATGCAGCGTTTCCTTTCAGGTTTGAGCTTTAACATCAAGAGAATTGTGCGCCATCATCAATATGGCGATGTACAAGATTTGTTGCATCAAGCACGTGAAGCTGAGTTACAGTTGGCCGAAGATGCCAAATATGCGCCTCGTTCTTCCTATGGGCGAGGTGGTGTTTCATCACGAGCAACACCTAGTGTGGTGCCGTCTAGTCCTGCTCCTAGTTTCCGTGGTGCTACTCCTTCAAAGTCAGCTTCGGTGGTTTCTAATGCCAAGCCATCACCACAACCTGCTGCAAGTGCTGCTGGCTCTTCTAATTCTACAGCTCGTACACGTGATATGAACTGTCATACATGTGGAGGCAAGGGTCACTTCAAGCGTGAGTGTCCAAACAAGAAAGTCATGTTGATCAATGAGGAGACCGGTGAGTATGAGAGTGGTGATGAGATTGATCCTACTGCTGAGTTTGAGGAGGACAATGAGGATGATTTGCATTATGCGGATGCCGAACGTTTACCATCTATTGTGTGCACGCCAAAGGTGTTGAGTGTGGCCCCTAGTTCTTCGGATCAGCGCTGCAATTTGTTTCAAACAAGGGCTGCTATTGGCAATGGACGGTCGTGCAAGTTAATCATCGATGGTGGCAGCTGCCGCAATTTAGCTAGTAAAGAGCTTTGTCAAAAACTGAATCTGAAATATTTGCCACATCCCCATCCATATTTTATTCAATGGCTAAGTGACAGTGGGGAGTTGAAGATCAATCACATGGTGCGGGTTGAATTTCAGATTGGACCTTACAAGGATACTGTGGAGTGTGACGTGGTTCCAATGACGGTTTGTCATTTGTTGTTGGGACGTCCTTGGCAATTTGATAGAGATGTGCGTCACAATGGGAGAACAAATACATATCAGCTCAATTGGCATGACAAGGAGGTGATGCTGCGGCCTATGACACCTCAAGAGATAGTCAATGAATCTCGCCAAAAAGTTGAAGTTAACCGTGAGGCTGAGCGTGAGAGATTAGCTAGGCGAGAGACTCCACTTCCGGTGAGCGAGAGCCACAAGCCAAATTTGAGTGGTAAAAAGAAAAGTGAGGGAGAGAATTCTGTAGTAATGTTAGCCACCAAATCTGATTTGAGAGAGTTTGGCGAGGATCCCACTCTAGTACCTCTTGTACTTATGTGCAAGGGCGAAATTCTTGTTTCTAATGACATGACCCCTCTCTCTATTGGTGTTTCTAATGTTTTACAGGAATTTAGTGACGTGTTTCCGGAGGAGGTACCCGCAGGTTTGCCACCATTGCGCGGGATTGAGCATCAAATTGATTTGATTCCTGGAGCGTCACTTCCAAACCGAGCCCCTTACCGAACGAACCCCAAAGAGACGAAGGAAATTCAGCGACAAGTACAAGAGCTTCTCGATAAAGGGTATGTGCGTGTAAGCTTAAGCCCTTGTGCTGTTCCTGTTATTTTAGTTCCTAAGAAAGATGGTACATGGCGTTTGTGTGTTGATTGTAGAGCGATTAATAACATCACTATTCGGTATAGACATCCTATTCCACGCTTGGATGACATGCTAGATGAATTAAGTGGTGCTGCTATCTTCTCTAAAATTGATTTGCGTAGTGGTTACCATCAGATTAGAATGAAAGAAGGGGATGAATGGAAAACTGCTTTCAAAACAAAATTCGGTTTATATGAGTGGTTAGTAATGCCTTTTGGGTTAACTAATGCACCTAGCACCTTCATGCGATTAATGAATCATGTTTTGAGGCATTTTATTGGCAAATTCGTGGTAGTATATTTTGATGATATTTTGATTTATAGCCGCGATGAATCTGAACATTGTGATCATATTCGACAAGTCTTGCATGTGTTGCGTGAAAGTAAACTTTATGGCAACCTGGGTAAATGCACATTTTGCAAAGACAAGGTCATATTTCTGGGATTTGTTGTTTCGAAACATGGAGTTGAGGTAGATCAAACTAAAATTGAAGCTATTAAAAATTGGCCTACTCCTATGAATATAAGTCAGTTACGAAGCTTTCTTGGTCTTGCTGGATTTTATAGACGCTTTGTTAGAGACTTTAGCACTATTGCTGCTGTTTTGAATGAACTCACCAAAAGGGTGTTGTTTTTGTGTGGGGCGCTGCCCAAGATATTGCTTTTGATGAGCTGAAACGTTGTTTGACTGCTGCACCTTGTTTAGTACTCCCTGATTTCAATAAACAATTTGAGATTGAATGTGATGCTAGTGGAATTGGAATTGGTGGTGTGTTGATGCAAGAGGGTAGACCGATTGCATATTTTTCGGAGAAATTGAATGGTGCACAATTGAACTATCCTGTTTATGATAAAGAATTGTATGCTCTTATACGTGTGCTTGAGGTTTGGAAACATTATTTGTATCCAAAAGAATTTATCATACATTCTGATCATGAGGCTTTGAAGTTTTTGAAAAGTCAATCTAATTTGAATAGACGACATGCTAAGTGGGTTGAGCTTATTGAGTCTTTTCCTTACATCATAAAACATAAGAAGGGTAAAGATAATGTAGTAGCTGATGCTCTCTCTAGGAAGAACATGCTTTTGACACAATTAGATGTGAGAGTTCCTGGTTTGGAGAGTATACGTGATTTATATGTGACTGATCATGATTTTGCAGCTCCTTTTAACATGTGTAGAGATGGAAAAGCGTGGGATAAATTTCATACTCATGATGGATATTTATTTAGAGCTAACAAATTATGCATTCCAGAATCGTCCGTGCGTTTGCTATTGTTGCAGGAATCTCATGCCGGCGGTTTGATGGGTCACTTTGGACGAGAGAAGACATTGATCATGCTCGCTGATATTTTCTATTGGCCTAAGATGAGGCGTGATGTGGACAGATTTGTGAAGCGTTGTGTGACGTGTAACAAGGCTAAGTCCAAACTGAAACCCCACGGTTTGTATACCCCTCTTCCTGCTCCTACTACACCATGGGAAGATATAAGCATGGATTTTGTGTTAGGATTGCCCAGGACCAGGAGAGGACATGATTCTATTTTTGTGGTAGTGGATCGATTTTCTAAGATGGCACATTTTATTGCCTGCCACAAAAGCGACGATGCATCGCATATTGCTAATCTGTTTTTCAGGGACATCGTGCGCCTACATGGAGTACCAAAGACGATTGTTTCTGACCGTGATGTGAAGTTTATGAGCTATTTTTGGAAGACACTTTGGGGGAAGCTGGGAACAAAGCAGCTGTTTAGTACAACATGCCATCCCCAAACTGACGGCCAAACGGAGGTGGTGAACCGCACACTTTCAACGTTGCTGCGGACAATGATCAAGAAGAATTTGCGCATTTGGGAGGAGTGTTTGCCGCATGTGGAGTTTGCTTATAACAGGGCGGTCCACTCCACCACGCAACTGTGTCCATTTGAGGTGGTGTATGGTTTCAAACCTATCACACCACTAGATTTGCTGCCACTTCCACTACAAGAAAGAGTAAATATGGAGGCATCGAAGCGTGCAGATTTTGTGAGGAAGATACATGAGAAGACGAAGGAGGCAATAGAGAAGAAAGGCAAGTACAATGCTGCTCGTGTCAACAAGAAGAGAAAGGAGGTAATTTTTCAGCCCGGCGACATGGTTTGGGTGCACTTTCGCAAAGACAGATTTCCTGTTCAGCGCAAGTCTAAGTTGATGCCACGAGGTGATGGTCCATATAAGGTTCTTGCCAAGATAAATGACAATGCATACAAGATAGATCTTCCTACAAGTGAGTTTGGCGTAAGTAATACATTCAATGTTGCTGATTTGACGCCATATGATGGAGAAGACCTTGCTGCGTCGAGGTCGACGCCTTTTGAAGGGGGGGAGGATGATGAGGACATCCCTAGCTCCTTACCATCTTTTCCTAAAGATGATGTTGCTGCTCAAGCTCCAACTAATGAAGTTCGGATTGGACCTATGACTAGAGCACGTGCAAAGCTACTTGGCCAACAGGTGAATTCGTTCTTAAGTGATATTCATGATCATGAGAATTTTATACTACCTAAGTCTTTGTATTTGTCTATGATCAGATATGAGGATGGCACAAGCGTTGCACATGGAGAAGGAGAGTTGCAGCAAGAAGAAGAAGAGAAGATTTCCAACATATGCGCGAGGGAGGAGAGGGAGGTAGGCGCATCACCAAGAGAGGGAGATCATGCGTGACAAGCTAATGTGGCGCACCAGGACATCCAAGGGATGATCACATACGTCTAAGGTGCACCACATGAGGCCTGCGTGCCAATTAGGCCGAACCCAACTTGGGTCGGTTTGTATCAAGTCGAGTCGTACTTGAGTCCACGTACAAGGGTAGGACGCCCCAACTCCTATAAGTACAGGAGGGGCGCCGTAGTTGAGGGGTAGACCACGTTTTGATTAAAACCCTAGATCGGATTGCTACAAGCATTCATCTATTTTCGTGTTCCTCTTTGTTGCGATCAGGAATACAACCTCTCCACTTTGTTTCGATCTGGAGATTATTGCTACCAAAGTTTGAGTGTAATCTGTTGTTCCATTGGGAATTAGTAGATTGCAAACCGCTCGTGGTCGGCGGCTACGTTGCGCAAGTGTGTGGTGTTGCGAATATCCATTGGGTTGAAGAGCTGTTGCATTGGCAACGGGGGAACAGCCGGAGAGTTCGAGAGCATCTCGCAAGTTATCTTCATCAACCATCCAATCCACCATCGGCTCACTGAGAAGATCGGGCAACCCCTTATCAGTTTGAGTGAGTTGAGAGTTTTCCACCTAAATATATCTATATACCCTTGTGTGCACTAATCATGTCTTCAGGAGATGAGAATGATGGAGTTGTGAGGCAAAAGAAGGACGGCAATACTCCTGTTTGTTGGGCTGAATATGAAGCTCTTCGAGATCACCTGACACGTCAGTTCAGCACTCAATGTGACAGGTTACAAGCTGATTTGACTGCTACGGATATAAAGGTTGACAATGTGCTACAAACGGCAACTGAGTCTGCAGCTGCCTTGACAGCAATTCAGAATTCTATTGGTGCATTGAACCGTGCCGTGCAAGTGTTGACGCAACGAAATGAGCAACCTGTTGATGATGCAAGTGTTGATGGTGATCATGGTGTTGATTTTGATGCTGAGGAGGATGATGAGCAAGCTGCTGCTCGTCGTGAGAGGTTGCAACGGCACCAACAGCCACAACCACTTGCTAATGGTGGACGTGGAGGTGGCCGAGGTGGTGCTATACCTCCTGGTCGTGGTTTTGCGCCTCTTGGTGCGCGCCGTATGCTCGGCGACAATTTTGGTCATGCAGCTAACCGTGATGATGATAGCGTTGGTAAGCCCAAATTAAGTATTCCCAAGTTTGAAGGTTCCATTGATGTGGAAGAATATATTAACTGGGAGTTGAAGATGGAACAATTAAGGCGTTTGCATGACTACACTGAGGATAGAAAGATCAAGCTTGCATCTTCTGAGTTCGATGGTTATGCCTTGCTATGGTGGGACGGTCTTGTGAGTG